>JAJEKV010000122.1:1744401-2315726 GCA_021234155.1 Isoetes taiwanensis | reverse complement strand
CAAACAAATTCATGTAAAAACCTTGCGGTTATTGAAGGCATTAGCTTGCCTCAAAGGTATAACCTCTACCCATAGTAAAAATAATCGTATACAATAATATGCTGATGTTGTTGTAGAAGAAGGATTAATGGGACCAATATAATCTAGTCCCAAATTTGAAAGGATCACGGAGATATGATGGGATTCAAAGCGTTGGCAATAAAATTCTTTTACTAAAATTTGACATTGATGGCAAGTTTTTGACCTCATAGCAATCTCTAAAAGCAGGTAGGCCAATAATATCAGGACACGAGGATCTTTTTGCGGTGGTATCTGACAAAATGTCCTCCACATATACCTTTATGCATCTCCTAATAATCAAAGTGATTCTTCTTCACTTACACACCTCAACAAGATTCCATCCATTAACTTTTGCACAAGACATTGTCTATCGGCTTGAATTATCTTCACTTGTCCTTGAGTCTTCTTCTCGACTTGGGTGAGGCTTGAGAGATGATCCCATGTTGTAAAAAATCTTATATATTATAATATTATCTTGGAGTGTCAGTTTTCAATCCAATAATGTTGGCTGACTAGGATTCAGTCAACGCCGAGATTGAATGGAAGAAGGATTTTGAATGGTGCCATTAAACTAATCTAGGGTTTGATGCATGCCGGTGAGACCATCCCCTCTTTCGGTCAGATCCTTTTGTATCTGAGATCCTTTCAAAAATCTGATGAGGGCAAATGTAATACGGTAGGGTTGTTTGTATTCATTCGATTCGATCCTCTTCTTCTCGCCTGTTTTTCTTCTTACGCCTATATTACGGATATCAAATGTAACATCAGCGCAAAGGGAGCTTTAGAATAGTCGGCGATCCTGCACTTTATTCAAAAAGCGACCTCCCTGCGCCTTCTCTAAAAGCGACGGCGCCTTCTTTTATGAAGGCTTTTTATGATGGAAATTTACGCCTGCTGCGGTTGTTGGAGCTTGGTAAGACTCCTAAACTTTTTGTTCCTTAAGTGATATATTTGTCTTAAAAGCTTGATTTCTTGCAAAGGAAGCTAATCATCTTCTTCCCATTTGCTTTTTGAATGGAACGTTTTTGGAGCCAAAGATCATAATCCATTTTACAACATCGGTGATAAATAGGTATGAAGTCATTCCATTTTATCTCTTGATTTGTTGGGCATGGCAAAACGACTCATAAATTTCGTAGTAGTAGTAGTAGCAATAATTGAAGAAACCAAAAAGTGTCCAATTAGTAGCTCTGCTAACATCGCGGAGATAGTTGAATGTTGTTGCTCAAAAGGCATGTATGCTTTGCTTCCTATTCTTTCTTCTCAAACAATTTGCATCTTTTCTCCTGGTAGAGCAAATGGGAACATTCATTCTAGGCGAGGATCTGTGGGATAGGCCAAATAAAGTCAAATGATTTCTACATTTGTTTGAATTTTCTTTTGCTTTCATACACATTATGCACCATTCATGCTTTGTGCTTTATTCATGCATTGTTACTTCTTGTGAGGACTTTAGCCAGACCATTGAGAAAGATACAAAAGATGCATCTCGGTTTGAAAATAGATTTTGAGACCTCTTAGGCTGCTTTGAAAGAACTCAATTTGGGTCCAAATATCTCGGGAGGGCGAAAAGGTATGGACCTATGCTTGACATAAGCCTCATTTTGATTTTTGCTATGCATGCCTACCCTCTATCACACCCCTCTAGATCGATGGTTTAATAATAGCCAACAATTGGGGTTGTCAAGCCTGGAATAATATTATTATTGTTCTTATTCTGTATTGATATAGCAAAAGCGAGGCACCATCACGGTGGTAACATCATTAATTGGTAAAGTGGTTTGTTAAACTCATACGATTGGTAGCACCATTAATTGATAGAGTGGTTTGCGGGTTAGCCATGGGAATAACTACAAAAGTGCCTTTAAATGTGTTGGCCTCTTTTCCCTTTGTATTTAATGCATGAAGCTCACTACAAGCGTGCAATCGACAGGAAATGTAGGCTGAAGGAAAGAATAGAATAGAATAGAATAGAATAGTTTTTTAGATCCCGCGAAGACCAATAGGTCATGGGACCCATACAATGGGCTAGTACAATCATTACTACTAGGATTAAAAACCCCCTTTCGAAAGGTTTTCAAGGGAAAAACGCTGCGGTAATGATGATACTAGACAAGCTTAGATAATGATACTGAGGGGCTGGTAATTGCGGAGCGTTTATCTAGAACCTCAAGTATGTATAATGCCAAGTCGTACCGGATGGTCGGTTAGGCGGCGTGGAATGGAATGCTAAGGTCGAAAAATGATTAGGACTATCTCAAATCGAGAAAAAATTATGGCTTTCATCTTCAATAACATGGCGGCAGCGGGCACATAGTCTAAACTTCTCGTGCGGCCGCTCCCTCCCATCTGTCTCAATCCGTTGTGGGACCCGATGCTTGAATTGATCAGTCAAGCTTGTTCTGGACAATGAAGCAAAACAAATAAGCCCGGTGCCAAAAATTGGGATTTATGTGTGCATGATAATGTGGGATTTATGTGTGAAAAGAAATGGATTATAGCGAGGCGAGAATTGCTCTTGAAGATCTCTAATGTAAACTTAAATATGTTGCCCAATTGTTGGCCTCTTGCATTCAGTCCAGTTTAAAAGGGCTGGCAATCCCCGTACATTTAGATGAGCTATGTCTTGGAGGCAAAGATTCAAGCGTGGATTTTGCTTAGGTAGAAATCATGTGAAAGTTCAATGGGTTCGGGGAATATTCAAAGTCTTAGAGCGTTGCAAGTTTATGGAATAATGGTAAAAGACTTTGCACGATTAACTTGGGCCGAACATCGCATTAGTGAATGGACACAAAACAAATCTACAAGTTCAATATTTTATGAGAGAAATTTATCCATGTATGCAAAACATTGTACATAATAATAGCTTTTGATCTTGAGTTAAATGTTAATTTAGCATGGAGCACTCAAGCATGTCCAACAATTAAGCTTTTTTGAGAGCAAAAGAAATGTATAAAATTTGTGGAGGTTAGGTAAGGACATTTAACCGTTAATTTATTTGATGTATTGCAGATTTGACAAAGTAAGAAGGCTAGCTTCCTAGGACAAAATGAACAAATAAAATATGCAAACAAATATGTAATAAGCACTTTAAAGCACTTGACAAAATTATTATTGATTTGTGTGGATATTATGCGGCCTTTCTAAGCTTAGTTTTGTTTTATTTAAACGAACTTTTTGTTTTATTTAACACATGAATACGAATATATGACTTAGATGTTACAAACATTACTCCACTTTCTCCCACCATCAACTCGAAAGGCAACACTTAAAATACAATGAGAATAGGCCCAAGTTTCCACTTTCTCCCACCATCAATTCTGAAAGGCAACACTTAAGAAACACAATGAGAATAGGCCCAAGAAGCGGTGAGAATAGGCCCAACTTACGGGTTCCCCAACTTATGCCTGACAATCTTTGGGCACCATAATAGTCTCTAATGGGTTAACGCCATCCTCCTTTGGCTTGACCTCCTTGAGTTACTTCTAAGTGTGCTCTTTGCAAGTGAAGTGTCGGTAGTATTCAATTCATCTTCATGATCAAAAAATATATAAGGCAAGTAGAGGCTAGGATTTCGTGTCAAGTGTAACTCTTTTTTGAAATATCATAACTTTGCAACTTACAACCCACCTCTGGATTTTGGTTTATTAGTTGCTTTACCAAATAACAAGCCCATTGGGTTTTGCTTCATATGAACTTGAACTTGGCTCTTGAGCAAATGCCCTTGTCTATTAATAAGAAACATGAGAGGCGTGACACTTTTTTTCTATTACGTGCATCTTTCTTCAAGAAGCGGACCATTGTTTGCTTGCAAAAACTATAGTATGCTTACTAGAAAATTGCCCACAACCGATTGGGCTTTCCATCAGTTGTTGTATATGAAGGCCGAGACACTAATGCGTTATGTATGAATGGGTTACATTTGGTATGAGATGTTAAATTGAAATGTGTCGAGGTAATATCTATTAGATATTCAATAGGAAATTGAATCATAATTGTTGGATGCAATGTATTGCGTGTAGTTTTTGTGTTGGATTTTTAGCATTTGTATTTTGTTTAATAAAACCTTTGATTCGTCTTGAATTATAATTTTACGTCGATTCTAATTCCGCGTAGCTTTAGGTGTTTATGCAGATAGTTGGAATGTATGTGGAACCCATTTTGCTTTTTGCGAGAATTTGTTGGTATAATTTGCCTTCATTATCCTAGAAATAAACATGAAATTAGATCACTATTGTTCAATTGTTTTGTTACATATGATATTTATTGTACACGGATTCTTATTTCATGCGGTTCATTGTATCCTAGAATTTTTACGCGCCCGATTTGGCCAGGTGCCCCAAGCTTCCCCACTTGGAGTCTATCACTTTTGCATAGAAAATATATTTAAAGTGTATATGTTGATTTAAAATGGAAAATTATTTGATATATTGACACAAATGTTTCGATGTCCATGTGCCCACCAAGTGTTGTAAAGTCGCGACCATGTTGAGGGGCAATGTATGCAACATATAAAAGCTATCCAGAATCTTGATTTAAATAGAAAGCGAATCGAAAATCCACAAATCCATACTTCGACTGCTTATTAGACAATCCATACTTGTTCTAGTTATTACAGAATAACATGATGAAAAAACATGTGCAATTGAATCATTTCTTTGCTTTCCTTCTTTATTTTTTTTTGCAAGTAATTTTTTACCAAATGATTCAAAAGGAGCTTTAAAACAGCGAGATCCATGCCTATAAGCAGTGGATGCACAACAAGAGAATGGACATTTAGCGATGTGGAACTTGCGGCGTCGAGTCCGCGTGGCGTCGCAAGTCGCGTGACCATCGTCACGGCGTCAATCGGCGTCCGCGTCGCCGCGTCGCATCATCGCGGCGTCTGCGGCGTTTGACATCGTGGCGTGGCGGAATCTGTCACGCCGGTGGGCGCTGCGCCGGGTGGGCGTAACCCGGTGTCCGCCCGGGCGGATGCTTGCGGCGTCCGTCGCTGCGGCGTCGATGCCAGCCCCATCATCGCGCCCCGGTGGACTTGGCGCCCGGTGGAGGACATGTGTTACGCCCGGTGGGCGATTGCGGCGTCATGTCGCTGCGGCGTCCTTTACTTGGCCCATGTCACGCCCGGTGGACTTATGCGCTGGTGGGCGGCGGTGTCTCGCGATGAGCATTATGACCGTCGATGCGTATGTGGCGTATATGACCGCGTCGATGCGTATATGTGGCGTATGTGACACGTCGATGCGTATATGTGGCGTATGTGACCGTCGATGCATATATGTGGCGTATGTGGCGTATATGACCGTCAATGCGTATATGTGGCGTATGTGACGCGTCGATGCGTATATGGTATATGTGGCGTATGTGGTATGTGGCGTGAAGGTCGCATTGTGGCGTATATTTTTATACCACGAAGGTTAATGGTTTTTAGGATTACAAATTCAATGCACATGCGATTGATGCACCATGCGAAAAGACTCGACGACCAACTGCAACTTCATTTAAAGCGTGTTACTGCGCATGCATCATCCGCGATAGAAGTGTGCTACGCTATAAAGCTGTTCATTATAAAAGCGGCGTTGTTACATTGTCAAAATCGAGTTGTTCCAAGTTTACAATTCTTGAAGGTAACTTGACAATAGGCTTGTTGTCAATCATTGTTCTTTGAGAGAACAAGCAGGATAAAGCCTTAAAATTTGTGCAAGAACATAAGAAAAATCCCACACTTTTACCTTTTTGTCGTAGAAGCATTATAGTGTTTAATATGACTTGCGGTAGCTTGTCCGGCGATCGATGGCGGATTCTAGGTTTAGAGGCGATGGCGAATCTGAAACATAGCGTTAATTACGAAACATCCCGGCAAAGGGATTTATTGATTATTGGTGATTGATCTGTCCATATCAATGCGGCTTCATCAGTCTTTACGGAAGTAATCTTATCTCTAGATGTGAAGAGAATGGTCATTTAGCGGCGTGGGTTTTGCGACGTCGAGATTACCTCCTTCATCTAGACTCTTGAGAAACCGAGCTAGCGGAAAAATGGTTTTGGGGGCTTTGAGAGCTTGCAAGAGCTGGAAAAATATTATGCTGGAACTATATCAACAAACCAAAGAAGCACATATGGATACGTCAATAGGGAAGAAGGTTATGATCTAAAATCTCATCTTTGGGTATACAAGTAATTCTAATGGCACTATGGAAGTTGAAAGATCAACATCAAGGTTGGAATCGGCGGCAATGCTTGAACTTGCAACTTTACACTTAAACGTCACGGATGATTTTGTGATATATGATGGTGGAGGAATTTGTGTTTCAATTGCACAAGTTCCATATGAAGCCGACCCCATTGATGAGGGATTTTGGAAAGAGATACTATGTGGCTACATGTTGATGGCCTTGTTTGGGAGATCCATACATGGAAAGTGGAATTGGAACATAGCTGCAGCTCTTTGTGCGATAAGAGTATCTAATTTGCCCATTTGTTACATTGGAAGTCTTCAAAGTAGAGCATGTCATGGTGCAAAAGGAAAATGGGCTTGACTGGAGCTTAGGGATCACAAGGCGGTTGAGCTTGCCGACATCATTGGGGGTTCTTCACGAACACCCAATACCGAAAAAGCAGAACCTCTCTTACGTCCTACATGCCAAAATCAGATCCTTTGGTGCGTTTTTTTAGCGCCATGCTCAGTTGTTTTCGCTTCATGACTCATGAACTTGTTCGTTTGCGCCAAGATTTTTATGGGTTCTTCTTTGCATCGATTGTATGATCCGGCCAGTCACAACTTACATCTGACATCAAAATCATCGCTTTTTAGAAAAATCTCTTAGCATCTTTTTAATTTCTTCATTATGGCCATTCGAGGTTGTGGAGGCATTTGCCTTCTTGGACAAGTTTGTTCATCGAAAATCAAAGAGAATTGTGGAGTTGGTTGAACCAAAATATTAATTGGTCATCTAGCAAAATGCTTTGGGAAGAAAATAAGTGTAATAACATTCATTCTAGAACTTTCTACAACATTAGGAATTTTCTAGAAGGATTCCTGGAAGCTTACCAAGATTCTCTTATATTTTAAAACTTTTTAAAACTTTCTAGAACATTCTAGAACTTTCGTTATATGTGGCATTATGTGGCGTAGAAGATTAAAGCATGTGGCGTATATGTGTAATGCGTAGAAGATTCGCTGTTCGAGAGAAAGGCACCATCTTCATTGTGCCCTTAAGCCCCGGCAAGCCGCGTGAACTTTTAGTGTGAGCATTTTCTAATGGATTGAGCTTCATCGAATAATTCTAAACCACCTAATGTTCGACGCCGGTGTGCCCCTTAGCACGGAAACGCTTCTTTTCATCCTCTTGGGATGGCTTACGCAATTGAGAACAAATGGTTCCATATGTAGTAAGCACAATGTCGTGCTTACAAAGTTCAACACAATTTATTCTTCTCGATCTTCATGGTATATGTACCGAGATAGCTTGGCGGATGGTACTACTTTTCCTTCAATTCATGTTCCCATTGTTTTAAAGCGATTTGGGGCAAACAATCAAAGGTGCTCTGCATTCTTCTACATTGTATCTTAGGCGTTTTGGCGGTCTAGCCTTCAAAATCAAAGCAATTCGGGGATTGTCTTTCCAAGTCCACGATAATTTGATAATTACAAACATATGAGGTTACGAAAAGGAATTTACAAATGAGTCTCGACTTGCATTTGCGACCTAGAGGATATTATGCTAGACACTCCACCCGGATATTTATTTACGTGGTGGATCTAATTAGCTCTCAAGATAGTGTAGATTGGTTAGATAAAAAGTCCTTGAGGCGGCATTTATTTAGTGCTTTGTGCAACCAAGTGGGCTGACTTGATTTGATAAGCGATTCTGCGTTGGATTTTTTTTTGTTTCGACTCTAAGAGGAGTTTTGTATATAGATTTTGTGAAATTGTTTTCGAGGCCACGACTTACTAAGGCATGTTATTTTGCTAAAAGCGTGGTATAAGAAAAATAAATAAATAATGTAGACAACCATTGGCGATTGGCGATTGGCGGATTCTAGGTTTAGGCGGATTCTAGGTTTAGGGTCTTTGGAAATTACGGTGTTGATGCGAGGATGCAGTGACCCCTTCTGAGAAAAAGTTTTTAATTTTGTTTGGAGTCGATATTTGGTATTGAAGCAACTTAAATTCTATCTTTTGATATAACTAATATGGTAGTTTTGAGCTCGGATTAGCTCTGGTTGATCAATTTTTGAGCTCGAATTTAGCTTACGGTTGATCGGGAATTTTTGAAGCCTTTGCCTTATGTATATAAGCATGATGTAGAATACAAAAAACTGGATATATGATATGATATAGATTTCTGAAATCAGTTTTTCAAAATGGAATTTGAAGATAAAAATATGAAGAAGATGAATATGATCAGGATGGATATCAAGAAGACATTAGGGATTTTTTGAGATCATAAAAGGGCCTTCTAAGAACTGTTGACTAAGCTTTATGAACTACCAATCGAGGAAAGCGAAGGCGGTAATCCGATTCGACAAAAGCGGTTATAACTAACTCCTTTGGATCACATTTTCTAGCATAAGTGTTGATAGAAAAGTCCAAATGAGCTTTTGTTTGGTGCAATAGATAGATCTCATTGAGATCTTTCCAACCTTGGGTGGTTTGTATATCTTTTAGCCCCATAGGATAGTAAAACATGGTAAAAACCATATTTTTTGGAGTTTTGACAATCATAAGTGGTTAAAACATGTGCAAAGCACCTAAGATTAGAAAAATCTCAACGAGATCTATCTATTACACTAAACGAGAGATCATTTGGAGATTTCTATCAGCGGTTATGCCTTAGAAAATAATGATGAGTAGTGGCTGATTTCTTATATATGATATCGAGCTCGATTTCGATTGGTTTTCATTATCTTCATTTGGCTTAGTTGGCATGTTTTGAAGGCCCTTTTTTAATCTCAAAAAAACCCTAATGTGAATGCCACGATGAATAAGGATATGACAATAATATTGCTTGTTTTAATTTATATAGGCCTATTTGTGCTATGGGTATTTTGAAAAAGCAGATGAATTTAGTGATGGACATGGAGTTGGAGATGGAGGAGCTTATGTATGAACAAGGTAAAGAATCGGGTTTTGGGTTTTACGATTGCTCTAATCGTTGATGCGGGGATGCTTGAGCCCTTTCTTGAGAAAGTTTAAATTTGTTTTGGGTCGATATTTGGTATTGAAGCAACTTAAATTCTATCTTTTGATATAACTAATATGGTAGTTTTTGAGCTCAGATTAGCTCTGGTTGATCAATTTTTTGAGCTCATAATTTAGCTACGGTTGATCGAATTTTTGAGGCAACTTGCCTTATGTATATAAGCATGATGTAGAATACAAAAACTGGATATATGATATGATATAGATTTACGAAATCAGTTTTTCAAAATGGAATTTGAAGATAAAAATATGAAGAAGATGGATATCAAGAAGATGAATGCCACGATGAATAAGGATATGACAATAATATTGCTTGTTTTAATTTATATAGGCCTATTTGTGCTATGGGTATTTTGAAAAAGCGGATGAATTTAGTGATGGACATGGAGTTGGAGATGGAGGAGCTTATGTATGAACAAGGTAAAGAATCGGGGTTTTGGGTTTACGATTACCCTAATCGTTGATGTAGGATGCAACAACCCTTTACAAAAAGTTTTTAATTTTGTTTTGGGTCGATATTTGGTATTGAAGCAACTTAAATTCTATCTTTTGATATAACTAATATGGTAGTTTTGAGCTCGGATTAGCTCTGGTTGATCGAGAATTTTTGAGCTCATAATTTAGCTTACGGTTGATCGGAAAGAGAAAAAAGAAGGAATTAGAAATGACATATGGATTTACCCTAGAATTTCTACTTGAGAAGATTGGGTAGTCAAAATCCTTAGTCCAACATCTTTAGAGAAGCAACAAAATGCAATCGAATGAGGAACTTGGTGTGTAAACATAGTGGGACCTATGCCGGCGACTCCTTACCAAATCAAGGCATTAATGTCCCATGTGTCAAAGCGTCGATCAAAATTAATAAAAAAGCCATCGCCAATTTGGCATCGTCACGACAAATGTCATGAATGTCCCATGTGTCAAAGCGTCTGATCAAAATTTGCCTAAAAAACGCCATCGCCCACCATCGCCTCCTCCTTTTCCCTTTTCCACTTTCTCCTTTTGTCTGCTCTTTTTTCCCTTTCCTCACTCTTTCTCTCTTCCCTTTTTTCCTGTGTCCTTTTCCCCTTTCCTCTTCCTCTTTTTCAATTCCTTGCTCCTCACCCTTCTCCTTTTCCTTTTCTCGGCCGTTTTCCCTTTCTCTTTTCATGATGGACTTTTTCCATTCCGTTTTCTTCCATTCCTGATCCTTTTCCTCTTTCTCTTTTACCTGTACCGTTTTATCTTTCCTTCATCATTTTTCCCTTCCTTTCCTTTCCCATGCCCTTCCCACATTTTTTCTCTTCCTTTTTTTTCTATGCCCATTTTCATATTTTTTCCCACCCTTTCCCTCTTCCCCTTTTCTTTTTTCCATGTCTTTTTTTCGCTTCCTTTTTTTCCTTTCTTCACCCTTTTCCTTTTTTCTTTTTTTCTCCTGCTCTTTCCCCCTTCCCTTTTCTCATTTCCCCCTTCCCTTTGTCTAATGCCCTTTTTCCAGGTTCCATTTCCTCCTTTGCCCCTCCCTTTTTCTTTCTGCTTTCACATTCCCTTTTACCATGTCCCTTTTCCCTTCCCTTCTCCTGTTCCCCCTTTTCCCTGCCCTTTTCCTCATTTTCCCAACCTTTCACTCTTTTCCTTTTCTCGGTGCCCCTTTTCCCTTCTATTTCCCTCTCTCTTTTCCTTTCCTATGCCATTTTTCCCTTCCCTTTTCTTCTTTCCTCTCCCTTTCTTTTTTCTCCTTTTTCCCATGCTCTTTTTCCCTTTCCTTTTCCCATGCTCTTTTTCCCTTCCTTTTCCCTTTCTTGACCCTTTTCCCCACTCTCTCCCTTTCTCCTATGCCATTTCCCCTTCCCTTTTCCCCTTTACCTCTTCCCCTTTTCCTCGTGCCCTTTTCTCAGGCTCCCTTCCCCCTCCCTTTTAATTTTTTCTTTCCCTTTTCCTTTTCCCATGCATTTGTCCCTTCTCTTATCCCCTTTCTCCTTTTCCAATTGAAAAGTGATTGTGCCTTTTTTGCCTTTTCACGTTCTCCCTTTTCCTTTTCCATTTTTTTTCTTTACCCCTTTCCCCATAAGAGATCAAAAAAATGAATCCGCGGTGGTAGGAAGTTGTCGCGAGATAACCAAATCTCGGCTTTTGGATGCACCTAGGATGATAGGCCAATGCCATTCAAATTAAAACCGATGCACTACACACCATTACGGTATAACATTATAATATAAGATGTCAAGTCAAATTATTTTTGTTTTACTTTTTGCAATGGTTTTTGTGGTGTAGTTGGCTATCACGTCGGTCTCACACTGCTTGAAGGTCTCCGGTTCAAATCACGGGCAAAACCAATTCAAATTTAGTTGATTCAATAATAATTAAGAATATGCAAATAATTCTTTTGAAATTACTCGGTTTTAAAAGATCAATTATGGAATCAACCAAGTTATATTGGCACCAGGAGTTCCCTATTGTGTCTAGTACAAAGCTGGAAAAGCTTTCCTATGTTTCCACAATATGAAAAATGATTGATTGATATGTTTTCGCCAAGTAAAAACCAATACCTTGTTTGAGATCGTGGAAGAAATCAAGATAATACAATTGCTTATGGGTATTATCATAAGAAATGTAAAAGTTTAAAAGCGATTAAATTGACACATTATACACAATTGTTACATGGCTTTGCGGTTGAGCAGGAGACCTTGATTGTGTTAGGCGGATGTGATAACCAACTACACCACAAAACCATATTAAGTAAAGACATTCTTCTACCTTAACTTTTTTTCCGTTGCCAGTTTCATGTATTGAGGGACACTATAAATGATAAAGTCGACAATCTGCTCACCACTCTATGCCTTATCCTTTCATTCAGTCTCTGCCTTGCTGTCCAATTCATCCCTATCTTAGAAGCTTATGCATTTTTTTGTTCTGAGCCTAGGGGCCAGCTTTAGCCTTTTGGCAGATTTCTTAATGTCTTCCATGTTTGCTTACTCTTAACCAAAGGCTGGTGAGCAAATAACTATCTTAGAACTACGCATTCATGTCCACTTTGAGCCTACAAGGCGGAAATGTATTGACATAGTTTCTTAATGTCTTCCATGCTTGCTTACTCTTAAGCAAAATTGGTGAGCAACCAACTGATGAGTGGTTGCTTGTCTTTCGTGGAAAAGATATTATAATAGCTAACCATATAAAAGGCAATGTTTAATGACTCTTAAATACTATGTATGTTAATATTTTGCTGGGCATTCAAAGTTAGGTTTGTTATAAGAAGCACATCATCCTTAACTTGGGGCTAAATATTTTGTTCCGTTTTAAAAGTAGAGCAAACTTGAAAAGGAGCAACTCTAACCGTAATAAAAAAATGTGTTAACAAAGCTAAAGGTTGCATTATATACATACGATTTTAGATATTAATGTAAAGCCGATCTTGCCTCTGTAGAGCAGTATTATGCAAAACTGGGTTATCACTACAAATAGCTCGATCATGCATATGCTCTCGATGCACAAAGCTTTTTTAATTTGCTTTTTTATTTTGATTGCAATGGTAGAATGTTTATTCATCTCCATTTCTCCACATTTAACTCTTCATTTATGCAAATAAAATGTGCAAATTTCTCCAAAATCTGGACAGTTAACCCAGTGTGGTATGAACCCAGTTAACCTAAATTTGTAACTTAACTGACATTAACCTCTTAGTGTGAACTGGCCTTAAAATGTGCAAATTTCTCCAAAAGATACATTTATCAACATAAGAAATTTGCAAGACCGGAAGGCCTAGTTAAATTTATGCACTGAAAATTCAGCTTCTAAGTTATTGCAAGGCCATCAAAATGTCACGTATGTTATGAAGGTAAATATGTTATGAAGGTAAAGTACAACCTACATATGGAAAGCACTATGATCACACAACACATGCCTATGCAGGTATAGAACTCCAAAATAGCTAGATTAAGATCTTAAGACGCAATCCCTTCATCTGTGATTTCAAAGAGAAGCACCATATCTTAACCATCATACGTATTTGTAAACTGATATGCCATGACTCGTGGCCAATAAGGTCTTTATAACAGTTTCACTGGATCTGGATCTGCCGGCAAAAGTCCTATGCATGCAACCTTCACCGTATAAATAGTCAGAAAAACAAAGTAGAACAAACAACATAAGTCATCCCCACTAAAGCATGAGGATATGCATCCTAAAATGTGTAATCCATATAGATTTATGGATGCCTTTGTTAAATCGGCCACAGGGATCCGGATGATTTATATATTTTCCAGATTTATTGTTTGAGCTTCAATCAAAGCTCGTGTTCTTGAGAACATTATAGAATTTGGTAACTTCAACATATGCCAACAATGGCCATATTCCAGTTTTTTGCCTTTTGGAAAAACGAATTTGATTGGCTTGACCTTGAGATAACCAAACATACCTTGCATCTTTGAAATAATCCATGACACAAAGTTTTTTAACGGCATCAATTCAATCCCAAATAAAACCTGAGATCAAACAAAATGCAAATGAATCAATGAAAAATGTAGCTAAATTACCAACGAAATGCAAATTGTAGAAATTCCATAAGGATCAAAATTAGACGTTGCTTGTACTGCACAAAGGGATTCAAAATGCCTTATTCAATGTACAAAAGGCGTGAAATTACCTATTGCAATGTAAATGCATGCAAGCATGAAATGAAAGTTTAGAAGTTTGATTTTACATAAAAGGTTGGCTTGTTTGAGCTTTGCATGCGAGAAATAAATTGCAAAAGTCTTCTCATGCAAAAACTCTTCTCATGCAAGGAACAAAACATGTTCCTCTTGGAAAACTTACATGTATCTTTCTAGCTAGCCAACAAAGGGACCATAGGGTAACAAATTGGAAATGGATGCCTCAGTTTGAGCTTTCATGGTTGCATCAAGATTTTAAGCGAGGGGGTGATATATGCTATGAGACAAAAAATAATAATGAATAGAGGCATACCTCTAGACAATGCGTGAACATCCCTCGACCTCTTGAAGAGGTGTCCGTGATGATTGGGTTCAAATCTGGGGAACCATTCAACTCTTTGATGAAGATAAAAACAAAAAGACAAAGATTACTTCACAGAAAGTGCAAGGTTCATAAGCCTCTATTGTCCTTGAAAACATATTGGCATTCCGGTTGCACCATTTTAGTTTTCACGGGGAAGTTGTAATGTTTCCGGATATCTCATCGTGATGGATTTATGGGGGCCAAAACCTTTCTAGGATTTGCAAAAGCATAGAAATCGAGCATGATGAAATGTTATCATGAAAACCATAACTAGCAGTTGTTACATGGCTCTAAAAGATCCATTGTGCATAGCGGATGGCTAAGCTCAAGCCACATATCATCCACGGTAATGCTTATAATCAACCTCCTTTATGAATAAGCAAAGCGATCTTTGAGCAACTTTTCTCAATTCTTGAAAGATCCCAACCAATTCGGTTTCTGGTATATGGTCAATGAATCTTGACCTTTCCTTATGAAAGCTGGTTTTGCGAAAATGCTTTTCGGTCATCATTTACATTCCGGTTCAAATCCTGGGCAAAATTTCAAATTTAGTTAGGCCATTGTCGAAGATATTTTGCGACCATTTTTGCCATCTTGGTTTTTGCATCATGATAAAGCATCCACATTATAAGGCTGTGATATGGACATTTTATACGCCCATTTTGCTATCTCCTCCCACCCTGGCTCCTCAGATCCTCGATCAAGCACCCTAAATACGCGCCGTTTTTTCGGAATCGGCTATTCTTAGGGTTTTCGTGCCCTTTTTTTATATTTTTTTGGGCGTCACTTTTTTAAGCCCTTTTTCGCCACTTTTTAGCCCTAAGATTGGACCATGAAATCTCTTGATGTCGAATTTAGCGTGGTCCAATACTTGCACTAAAACATTATAATATAAGATTGGAGAATAGGCTAATGTGTTCAAGACAAAACCAACAATTCGGTATCATTATCCCAAATTTGAGCTACTCTCATGATATATGTCAAGAGTATTAGCTTTTTTACTTATGCAATGGTTTTGTGGTGTAGTTGGCTATCATGTCGGGTCTCACATCTTGAAGGTCTCAGTTCAAATTTTGAAACCAATTTAAATTTAGTTGATTTAGTAGTTAAGAATATGCAAATAATTCTTTTACGAAATTACTTTCGGTTTTAAAAGATCAATTATGGAATCAACCAAGTTATATTGGCATTCCGGTTTCCCTATTGTGTCTAGTACCTTTTGGAAAAGCTTTCCTATGTTTTCCACAATATGAAAAGTGATTGATTGATATGTTTTTGTGCCAAGTAAAACCAATACCTTGTTTGAGATAAATTGGAAGAAATCAAGATAATACAATTGCTTATGGGCATTATCATAAGATATATAAAAGTTTAAAAGCGATTAAATTGACATATTATACACAATTGTTACATGGCTCTTTGGGGACTTGAATAAAGACCTTTAGTGTGTTAGATGTGATAACCAACTACACCACAAAACCATATTGAGTAAAAACATTCTTCTATCTCAAATGGAGAATAGGCCAATGTGTTCAAGACAAAACCCAGCAATTCCAGTACCATTATGTGCCAAATTCGAGATGCTCTCATGATATATGTCAAGAGTATTAGTTGTTTTTACTTATGCAATGGTTTTGTGGTGTAGTTGGCTATCATGTCGGTCTCACCACCCGAAGGTCTCAGTTCAAATGCAGGTAAAAACCAATTCAAATTTAGTTGATTCAATAATTAAGAATATGCAAATAATTCTTTCTGAAATTACTCAGTTTTAAAAGATCAATTATGGAATCCAACCAAGTTATATTGGCATTCCAGTTCCCCTATTGTGTCTAGTACAAACTGGAAAAGCTTTCCTATCTTTCCACAATATGAAAAGTGATTGATTGATATGTTTTTGCGCCAAGTAAAAACCAATACCTTGTTTGAGATCGTGGAAGAAATCAAGATAATACAATTGCTTATGGGTATTATCATAAGAAATGACACATTATACACAATTGTTACATGGCTTTGCCCGGACTTGAACCAGAGACCTTCAGTATGTTAGACAGATGTGATAACCAACTACACCACAAAACCATATTGAGTAAAGACATTCTTCTACCTCAATTGGAGAATAGGCCAATGTGTTCAAGACAAAACCCAGCAATTCCAGTACCATTATGCGCCAAATTCGAGCTGCTCTCATGATATATGTCAAGAGTATTAGTTGTTTTTACTTATGCAATGGTTTTGTGGTGTAGTTGGCTATCATGTCAGTCTCACACACTGAAGGTCTCCAGTTCAAATCTGGGCAAAACCAATTCAAATTTAGTTGATTCACTAATTAAGAATATGCAAATAATTCTTCCTGAAATTACTCAGTTTTAAAAGATCAATTATGGAATCCAATTCCAGTTTCCCTATTGTGTCTAGTACAAACTGGAAAAGCTTTCCTATGTTTCCACAATATGAAAAGTGATTGATTGATATGTTTTTGCGCCAAGTAAAAACCAATACCTTGTTTGAGATCGTGGAAGAAATCAAGCTAATACAATTGCTTATGGGTATTATCATAAGAAATGTAAAAGTTTAAAAGCGATTAAATTGACACATTATACACAATTGTTACATGGCTTTGCCCGGACTTGAACCGGAGACCTTCAGTGTGTTAGACAGATGTGATAACCAACTACACCACAAAACCATATTGAGTAAAGACATTCTTCTATCTCAAATGGAGAATAGGCCAATGTGTTCAAGTCAAAACCCAGCAATTCCAGTACCATTATGTGCCAAATTCGAGATGCTCTCATGATATATGTCAAGAGTATTAGTTGTTTTTACTTATGCAATGGTTTTGTGGTGTTGTTGGCTATCACGTCAGTCTCACACACTGAAGGTCTCCAGTTCAAATCTGGGCAAAACCAATTCAAATTTAGTTGATTCAATAATTAAGAATATGCAAATAGTTCTTCCTGAAATTACTCAGTTTTAAAAGATCAATTATGGAATCCAACCAAGTTATATTGGCATTCCAGTTCCCTATTGTGTCTAGTACAAACTGGAAAAGCTTTCCTATGTTTCCACAATATGAAAAGTGATTGATTGATATGTTTTTGCGCCAAGTAAAAACCAATACCTTGTTTGAGATCGTATACAATTGCTTATGGGTATTATTATAAGAAATGTAAAAGTTTAAAAGCGATTAAATTGGCACATTATACACAATTGTTACATGGCTTTGCCCGGACTTGAACCGGAGACCTTTAGTGTGTTAGACAGATGTGATAACCAACTACACCACAAATCCATATTGAGTAAAGACATTCTTCTACCTCAATTGGAGAATAGGCCAATGTGTTCAAGACAAAACCCAGCAATTCCAGTACCATTATGCGCCAAATTCGAGTTGCTCTCATGATATATGTCAAGAGTATTAGCTGTTTTTACTTATGCAATGGTTTTGTGGTGTAGTTGGCTATCATGTCAGTCTCACACACTGAAGGTCTCGGTTCAAATGCAGGTGAAACCAATTTAAATTTAGTTGATTGATAATTAAGAATATGCAAATAATTCTTTACGAAATTACTCGGTTTAAAAGATCAATTATGGAATCAACCAAGTTATATTGGCATTCGGTTTCCCTATTGTGTCTAGTACAAGCTGGAAAAGCTTTCCTATGTTTCCACAATATGAAAAGTGATTGATTGATATGTTTTTGCGTAAAAGTAAAACCTACCTTGTTTGAGATCGTGGAAGAAATCAAGATAATACAATTGCTTATGAGGCATTATCATAAGAAATCCTTTTGCGTTGAATACCAATCGATTGCAAGGCACACAACATTATCACAAGTTAAAGTGAGCGAATGACAAAAAATAAGTATCTTTAAAGCGGCTTTGCCAAAGCTTACGATAGTGTCCGTTAGGAGTTCTTATGCGCCATGATGTTAGCATTGGGCTGTGGTCCCGCTTTACGGAGAGCGGTGTAAAAGCGCATAGGTCGGCCACGGGCTAGAGTGGTGTGCGGGGGTGAACCCCTCGCCTTTTCTCCTTGGGAGGGAGTGCGTCGGGGTGCCCTTTGGCGCCGTTTTTGTTCTGATTTGCGGAGGCCTTGTCTCTCGATTTTTTAGGCGCGATGGAGGAGGGTGGTGGATGGGCTTGAGGATGGAGGATGGTAGTCGGCGGATTATTAACCGGTTCGCCCGATGACACTTTCCTCTTCTTGGTGGCGAAGAGGAATTTGCGGAATGTGAAGGGTTTTTGGATACTTTCTCCTTGGCCTCGGGCATTCTTACGAATTGGGGTAAATGCTCGCATTATGGGCCCGGTGACTCGCCTCCCCTTGTTTGGCTCTATTCCCTTGGAAGGTGCTTCGGGTAATGTGTGTACTAAAAGGCTGTTGGGGTATTCCCTTTGGAGGATGTTTCCATGGGGAGGGTGTGGGATGAGATTTTTCTGCGGGGGTTGAAACACCTCAATTGGTGGAAGGGTAGCAAGTTGTCCATGGCGGTAGGATCACTATTGCCAAGTCGGTGCTGCGACACTCATGTGTATCTGACATCTGCGATGTTGGCTCACGAGGGTAAGATCTGAGGGCTTTGGATAAGATTGTTGAAATTTTGTGTGAGGCGGGGATGATGAAGGCGGGTTGTTAAAAGTGGCTTGGTGGAAGTGTCTCAGATCCCAGGGAGAATGGGGGCTTGGCCATTCTGGATTTGGCACTACATAGTAAGGTGTTGGTCTCAAGTTTGTTTGGAGCGATGCAAGGGATGGAGCATCTTCTCAGTGCTTGGTATTTGTTGTTGCGATCTCTTAGCCATTGTGTGGCGTTTGGGGCCGTCATTGCATGTGGGTTGCCACAGGCAGCTTTGTTGTATGGTCTCAGGCCTTTCCCACATGCATCCCCTTTTCTCTCCGGGGGTGTTGGGCTTGGGATCATGTGCTTGTGCTCTTCCGGCTAGATTATGCCTCGGTTTATCACCCTCTTCTCCTTTCTTGTGGGTTCCTCTACCTAGCGCACTTGCCCTTAGGCGCCCTGTGTGCATGCTCGGGGCCTTGAGGCCCGTTGGAAGCGAGCTCTTTGTGCTCACCTTGGAGGATTGGTATTGGGTGGTCGGCTAGCCGTGGGAGTTCTTTCGAGCTTCGCTTTTCGCTGAAGAGGCGTGCCAGGAGCTATCACGGGAACAAGTGGTGAGAAGTATTAAAGCTACACATACCTATAGTCCCTCGGGGAGGATGTGGTGAGTGCAGGTTTGGAAGGTTCATCGGATGTTGTGTCTTCTTGTTTTGTGCGGTCTTGTTTAGGGTGTTGGCTATTCATGACACTCTGCCCCTTCAAGCAAGTGGTCTCTGCGGCTTAGGGTTCTCGATGGCTTTCGGTTTGGGCGTGGACATGGGCTCACTTCCCCAGAAGGTTAGGGTGCCACGTGGCGGGTGGTGCACATTTGTATGGGGGGTGAATGTCCTTGTGAGTCGGTTTAGGCTGGGTGTGAGCCCTCTTTGCCCTTGTTGTGGCCTTCATCGTGAGGCGTAGAGCATTATGCGGTTTTATGCTCTCACTTGCGTTTGCACTGGGATTAGTCGGGGCTCTATTTCAGGGTGAGATTGACTAGCCGGGCGATTCTTTGCTTCATGTGTATCTGGTGCTTGGCGCTCTGGCGGCAACAAACCTACATCTGTCGTGGCTTGGTTGGTGTAGTTGATTTTAGGCGGTTGTGGATCTTCGGGGGGATTCGGTGACTGCGGCCTCTCGATTCCTCGACTTCGGTACAAGCTATTTCAAAGCTTTACGGTGTTCGGGATTAGTAGAAGCGGAAGTTTGCCATTTTGGCGGGACTTCTTGGGTGTTGTAGATGGTGATGGTCGGTTTGTCACGGTAGTAGGGTTGCGGTTTGTTTATGAGTTTGTTGTGGAGTGTCGGTATATTTGTCTCTTTTGGGGCGGTTCTCCTTCCTCCTCACTTGCTTTGTAACATTACCATTCTTTTAATATATTGATGACCACAGTTCTTAAAAAAAAAAAAAAAAAAAAAAAAAAAAAAATACCTTGATATCTTCCTTGTGGAGATTAAGTGGTTTAGGGACTTTTGACCAATCGCCTCCTTCTTTTTTAGCAAAGTACGCCCGGTTCCTTGACCACTCTTTGCCTTTGACATAAATCGATAGATCAGCGCAATATCAAAATAATAAAAACAAGACTATGACTAGGTCATGTACCCTCCTTTTAAGTAGAAGCTTCGCCCATCATCGAAGTGAGCTTCTTCGGTTCGCCTTTGCTTTTTTTCTATCTGCGGGAAACTCTGTTTCATTTTATTTTTGGCTCTCTATTTGGCGTTGGTCATAAAGCGCCCGAGCCACTCCCTATACTGGTGGGGAGGCCATAGGCGAAGATATTATTTGTGACCCGTCCCTCGGATTAGTATAAAAGACACTTCCCTCATCATCCTTCTTAGGAAGAAGCGTCCCTGAAGCATAAATGGTGGGTATATAAAAGCGTGTTTATGTCTCAGAGTCAATATACATATCCGTCCCGATTAAGAACCTTTTGAGCACTTTACAATGTATTCTAAGTGAAGAGAATGAACAAAACAACAAATTTAGATGACAAAGTACTAATATTTAAAGGTTGATATCTTAAATAATATGTTCACATAACTTACATCAAAAATTATTATTAATATGATAGTCGAGGGTATATTGAGGGCCAAATCACGAAGTAGACTTACGTGTCTAAAACAAAGCGAAATGGGCGCTCTTCTTGATTGACATGTGGGCGTCGTCGGGATCCTTCCCTCTCAAGTCGGCCGATTCTTAGATGTTCTTGGATCGAACCCTGTGATGATCGTAGCGATCTTGAGCGTAGTAAGTAGTCTGTTGCTCCACTACTTCTTGACACGGGAAGTAATGAGAGAATGAGCATCTTTAACATCTTTGCAACCAAAGAAATGTTTGATGCGTAGTGGATATATATTTACTGTTGAAATCGCCTCCAAGTTCCTTGCATTAGAAAAATCTGTTCGTCTCTTGCCTAGAGCGGGGAGTCCATACTCGTCTAGCGATCTCGATATTCTGGCGAGCGTGGAGGCCGATAATCAACACTATGTGGTTGGGGAATAGGGCGGGAGGCTGCTCAAGCTGGCGTTGGTGTCAAAGAGGCAAAATATCTTTGCAATTTGGTCTCTCGTGGGGAGACATGTTTTGCGAGGGAGGGGGGAGGAGGCTGCGAAACACAAATATCATGCAAAAAACAATTCATTTATTTATTATTTTTATAAAAGCTATCTTAATACCCAAACTGCTTTGGTGTAGCAGGTGGAGGTTGGCTTCTTTGAACATCGGCCACGATTGCCCCTATCGTGAAGTCCTCCTCCTATTTTCTCTAAACTTCGTCCCTTTCATCTACACAACAAATTAAAACTCCATGCATAAACTCACATACCTAATTAGAGGGTAAAGGGTATAATAAAAACTATATAAATACTTACGTTAGTCTTCTTCATTCTCGATGCGATTGTGATTACGTCTATTCATCGCCGAGAAAAAGAGCACACCTAGATCAAAAGAAATTGTGAGAGAAACATTTGATAACCATGAATGATATTGGTTGCAATAATAGAATGATACTTACAAACCATACGGATGAAAAATAGTATTTTCATGGTTGAAATGTGCCACCAATGAGCCCGGCGGACTTGCCGATCTTGCCGAGTCTTGGCCCGTCTTTAGGAGGAGAAACATATAACGCCATGAATATTGCATCGGCGAAGAGGGCCACAATGAGGAAGACCGCTAAGAATTGAGCCTCGCCATGACTATATATATTAATTTGAACATAGCGAGAATTAGCGAGAGAAAAGCTTTGAACAAGTGTCTTTGAATAAATACCTAAATTTATATTCTTATCTTCTTATTTATATTAGAAAAGTATCTACCGTATATATGTATGGGGTGCATATCGAACTCTAGGTTGCCATATTATCGGGCCATGTATCATGTCATACAGAACCCTAAATTATCCCGTGGCATTTTTAGTGCCACATCATGGCTCCCGTTCGTGTGGCACATCATCAAACCCTAGGTTGTGTCGCGTCGCGACTTCCTATTGCCACATCATAGTAAGTGCCATGTCATCAAACCCTAGCTGCGTGTGCCACATCATCAAACCCTAGATTGTGCCACATGGCATTTTACAATCTAGGGTTTGATGATGTAGCACTAAAACCTAGGGTTTGACATCTATAGCGACACTTTATCTACAAGTTATGATTATTAATTTATTTACCATTAATAATAATTTTTTTGATTAATAAATTACTTTTTCATTAGTAATTTTGAATAAAAACATTTATTGGTTGCAACAAGCCTCAAATAGGAAGACAAAATTATATTAATCACTTCTTGCAAGCATTTAACGGTAGCTTAGCCATCTCAAGTGGATCACCACACTTCATATGTCGTCTCTCTCTCACAACTATATCGAGGAAAAAAGCCTATTTGTTTTGAAACACATCGGCGGCCTTGAGAGCAATAGATGGGCGATCCATGTGCACCAGCTCTCTATCCATCATCATTTGGACCTTCATATGTTGGATGATGTCAATGTGCTAAGTATCGGTCGGTTGGGTTTATCTCAACACACAACCCCATAAAGCGCATTGCACTGGACAAAATCAAGGAGCATCTGCGTAAATGTAGCCCGGGGAATATATGTCGGATATCTCATGCCCCCATGATGCTTGGTCATCGATGATGATGTAAAAACTCTCTTCTCCCACCAAGGATATCGCACCATTCCATCTTGTAGTGTATAGCGGCTCTTCAATTTGGGCATTGGCTCCTTGCAAAAAAAAGCGGAGGGCCGTGTCCCAATCACCAATAGCCACCCACACATTTGTAAGGGAGTCATCAAAATGGAGTTTGACCCTTTTGCAATTGAGCTTTGTGTGTGTCCAACTTTGGGCGTGGATGGCATAGACTCATACGCAAAGGCGAGAGCTATTTGCGGGGCGATACTTATACGAGTCTCATTTTGGCTTTCCACTCAGCACTTATCTTCATATCAGCCCTTCTTGGAGCACTATGCATTGCATTTGACCATCTCCTATAAGAAGAGAATTGGCTCAGGAAGATGGTCAAATAATTCTGCAAAAGGTTCCTCCATTCATGAATGGCAAGACTACCATTGGTCCACTGTGGCTCATCTCCACAAAAGACCTGGGGGGCAAGTCAAAGGGGTGTGGCCAATCTTTGGACTTGGGCTCTTGAAGCGGATATACTTGTCGACCAACAACCATGATGCAGCTCTATCTTGGCCTCTCCACACATGCGGTATAATAATCATCTTGATTAAAGTCTGAGGGGTTCCCAAGATGCGGATTTGGTATATCGGCGGTCTTGTTTACTACCAATGCACTTTACAACTCCAGCGGCATCCGCGGGAATCTTTGTCAATAAATCTGACACATTTATCATGAGCATGTAATGATAATCTAGCCCCTGCACCAATAGAGCTCCCACCATGGATAAGACTATCTAACTCCTTCACTGTTCGAATTGAGGCGCTCTTGGCCATCTTGTGATCTTTGCGTCGGACCTTTGCGCCATACGAATTAGCCCATCGTCCCGCGTATGCCTCGGCATAGGGGCTCATAAGTGGCACTTTATACACAAAGTAGCATCCTCAATTACGGCTCCGGGTTGCAAAACCCAAGACTTTAAGTTCTTTCTCATCATATCTTCCAACTTTCGGACTCATGCTCGGCCACCTCCCACATAATTCGGACCAGACATTCTTTCTCAAGCGATGCTACAAAGCGGTTAATTCGATCATCGGTTTGCATATGTCGTTCGAATTCGATGCTGTGCGCATATTTGATTGATGAGGATCGCGCTAATTTCACTAAGCATCTCTGTCCTTCTTGAGGCCATTTTTATGCCTACAAACAAAACAAAATAATGAATACAAAAGCCAAGCATGCACAAAGTAAATGCAACATAGTACGACAATATCAAACATGTATGCGGACCATATAATCATTACTTATAAACGCCCTATGGCGACTAATACCTTATCATCCCCCCCCCAAAAGAAAAAAAAAAAAAAAAAAGAAACAAGAAAAACTAAATAGGTTAGATTAGGGTATTGGACCCACGGTCAATTTACATTAAGTATTACTAGTTAATTAGTTAGCGAGATAGTCGAAATTTAGTTAACTTTTTAACCAAAAACACTACCTAAACTTATCTTAGCACCTTGTTGGGATTAGTTAGCAAAATTAACTAAAAAATAACTAAATTAGAAATTAGCACTATAGAGGTCACTTTAAGTTTAGTTAATTGTGCTTATAATTTTTTATGCCTTTGGCTAACTTAACTAGACATGTTGAAATACTTTTAGTTAATTAGTCCTTGCCCTAGCCCTAGAAATAGTGTCCTTGCCCTCATCCCAGGTGTCCTTGCCCTAGCTACCTCTAGCTAAAATTGACAATAAGCGTGAACTAAGGCCGAACACTGGTCCTCCCCACTTTCGTGCGGTGGAGCCGACCATGTCCTTGCCAGTAGCCACATCTACCTAAGAATGAGAAGAAAAGTGGACTTGGACCCGGACACCTAGTCCTCTCCCACAAAGGTGGAGCCGACCGTGCCCTTGAACAAGCCACTACAATTTTATTTTAAACCTAAAAATAACAAGTGGGCTGGAAGTGGACTTGAACCGAGATGCGTGGTCCTCTCCATTCTAGGTGGAGCCGGGTAGGTGCCCTTGAACAAGCCACTCATTAACCTAGGAAACATTTATGATTGTAGTGAAAGTGGACTTGAACCGGGTACATGGTCCTCCCCACTCTAGGTGGAGCCGGCAGGTGCCCTTGAACAAGCCCTCCATCAATTGTTTTAACCTACTTAAAACTATAAAAATAAAATGCAAGTCGCGATCAACTACTTACCAAAAAAGAAGGGCGTGTACAAGATCTGTCGGGTCCAAATCGTAATAGAAAACCAGCGAAGTAACAAAGCATTAGAAGAATAAGAACAAAGAAAGAAAAAAGATCGAAGAAGAAAGAAAAAAAAAAAAGGGAGGGGGGATAGAAAACAAAGAGATAGAAATAAAACAAAGAGAAAGAAATAAAGAGAATAGAAGGGAAGAAATAAGGATAGAATAGAAGAAATAAGAGAAGAAACAAGAAAGAATGAATGAAGAAAAATAAGAGGAAATAAAGAAGGGAAGGGAATTTGGAAGGAAGAAATAAAGGGAAGGGAAAGAAAAGGATCGAATGGAAAGTGAGGAAGAAATGTGAAGAATAAGAAACAAATGAAGAATGAAGAAATGAAATTATAAAAGAATGAAGAATAAGAAATGAAAAAAATGAAGAATAAGGAAGGGAAGAGAAGAAAGAAATGAGGGAAGGGAGGGGAAAGAATGAGGAATGAGAAAGCATGAGAAAGAATGGAAATGAGAAAGAAATGAGAAAGCATGAGAAAGAAATGAGAAAGCAAGAAATGAGAAAGAATGAGGAAGAATGAGGAATAAAGAATGAGAAAGCATGAGGAAGAAAGAAATGAGAAAGAACGAGGAAGAAAGAATGAGAAAGATGAGAAAGAAATGAGGAAAGGGGAAATATGGGAAGAAAGAATGAGGAAAGAATGAAGCATGGAAGAAGGAGGAAGAAATGAAGCATGAGGAAGAATGAGGAAGAAATGAAGCATGAGGAAGAATGAATGAGGCATGGAAGAATGGGAAGAAAAAAAATCAAGAACAAAGAAGAAGAGGAAGGAAAGGAAACCAAAAAAAGAGGAAGGTACGTTGGGCATGCACCATTCAATCCAAAAAACCTATTCAATCTAAAAAATATGATATACTAACCTTAGAATAGTTGCTTGCAGGTCGATCAGGGTAGTAAGCGCCCATGAATCGCCCAAAAACTTCGAAAGAAAGTAGGGCAAAAAAGTTAGGAAAAGCGCCGCGCGAGTTCAAAAATTTGAGGCGTCGCATGCGGCGTCCGTCTATCACGGCGTTATTTCAAATCCGTATAAATACGATTTTTTCGTCGCATCCATGCGGCGTCCGTAACGTATTTTGTTATAGCGGCGTTATTTTTTGCATCTTTTTTTAATGTGATGCTCATTAAAGTTTGTCCCTAGGCTTATTTGAGCAGTCTGAGGCATGCATGCGATCAATCACATTAGGATTCTATTACTACCCGGCCCGAAAATTGTATGGCGAAGTCGAATCGCCGTTCACGGGGCGGTCGCCCTAGAGGCGCCAGCGGTTTGGCGGAGTTCTCTCGGACCGATCTTGGATTTTTGGTCTGCTTCGGGCTGGATCCTTGAGCGGAGGATTCAGCGGTCCGGATATATAGGGGCCCGAGCCGGAGGGTGTTCATTGCATCTGATCCCCAGGCGGTGCGGGGCCTTTGCCTCGAAGCGTTTTGGGGTCCGTCTCTAGGGGCCGGGACTCCCCCCTCTTGAGGTGGCCATTCAAAGTCTCGCCTTGTTTGACTTGGGGAAGGGTGCGGTCATGCTTGCCCAACAATGGGCTGCCGGACCGTTTCTAACCCTAGCGGCAGAGTGCGGACCTTATCCAAAATTTTGGAAATTTTCTGTATCTTTGGTGATGACCATGGAAGCCAGCTGACCAAAACCATAATTTAATTCCATGCCATGCATTAACTACGAATTTATGAACCATAAATGCAATAAAATGCATAACTAAAAAGTGTGCATCGAAAAAAGCGAGTTTTTGACGGGGGCAACAAAGGCGGTCGCGGACACATAAAAAAATTTCCACTTGGAAACTATGAAGCAATCTTTCATCAAGGTACAATTGTTTTAGAAACAAAACCAGTTCATTACAAGTTAGTTATGTCATCCATGTCAAATAGCTTTAGGGGGCGGTCCGGGTTGAGCAGGGGCATTCTCTCTATCCATACGCCTTGATCTTTGAAACACAACCATCATCACAAGCCAATGGACTCGAGCGTCGACATTGCCACGGGGACCAAGTTAAGGTGGCGGAAGACCACCCGACCTCCTCAGTTCTTCCACGACCTACACCGACTTCATAGTCAGGGCCCTAGTACTTTAGTTTATTGTGAGATGTCGCGTCGGCAAAAATCAGAATTTATTTTTAGGTACAATGCATTAATTGTGAATTTATGAATGTCTTGCCAGCTGCAAAAGCGCCCCAGGCTTCTACTTGCCACATCGGGGAGGACGGGCCCAAACTCAGCTCGTCGGTTCCCCTTGCTCCGTGCGGCTTCTCGGCGAGGTCCCAAGTGCGAGGACCAAGTCACCCCCCCAAAGCGCCAAACCCTTCTAGAACGACCCACATGGTTTTCGTTTTGGAGGCACTCTCCTTGTCGGTCGGCCAAGGCCTTGCCCGGTGACTTGGCGTGGAGTGGGGGTGTTGGCCTTGAACCACGGACCCTAAAATCCCGAGGCTGCTTGCCCCGAATTTCCCTCTCCCCAAGGCCATGGGGGCCGGGCCGAGGCGACCTCCCTCTCGGGGGGAGCGCGATTTGGCTCTGCCAATGGACTCGAAACGTCGACATTGCGGTAGGGACCAAGTTACGTGGCGAGAAGACCAAACTTCGGCACCCAAAACAAAAACCCTTCTAGAACACGCAACTCCACCGGGGTTTCACGTTTGGAGGCCCTCTCCTTGTCAGTTGGCGGGACCTTGGCAGGTGTCTTGGCGTGGAGTGGGGGTGTTGGCCTTGAGGCGGGGACCCTAAAATCCCAGGAAGTTGCTTGCCCGAATTGAGTTCATTACAAGTTAATTATGCCATCCATGTCAAATAGCTTTAGGGGCTTGATCCATTGAACAAGGGCATTCTCTCTATCCATATGCCTTGATCTTTGAAACACAACCATCATCACAAGCAACCAAATCTAATCCCCCCCAACCCTTGCGGTAGTCTTTTGCTTTTAAGTAATCATTTATCTTCATTCTAGTAGTTATGATGCTTTTACGTAATCATTTATCTTCATTCTAATAGTTATGATGCTTATATTCTCAATGCAATCTTAGACCAAGTATAATGTCCGTGAGCCAAGGTCAACCCCAAGTACAAGCGATCCCATAAACTCCATTTCCGTTGACCTTAGCTAACCCTTTGACCTAGACCTTCTCAGAAAATTCCCAAAATTGGGCTATGTCTTTGGAGATGAATTAGGAATTCAGGTGGCAAAAATCAGAATTTATTTTTCGTACAATGCATTAATTACGAATTTATGAATGTCTTGCCTTTGCAAAAGCCCCGACTTCTACTTGCCACATCGGAGGAGGGCAGGCCCAAACTCCACTCTGTCGGTTTCCCTTGCTCCGTATTCCATTTGCGGCTTCTTGGCGGGTCCCAAGTGCAACAGACCAAGTCTCGGCCCCAAAATGCAAACCCTTCTAGAACACGGCAGCCCACGGGGTTTTACGTTTTGGAGGCTCTCTCCTTGTCGATTTGGTAGGGACCTTTTGGTGACTTGGCGTGGAGTGGGGGTGTTGGCCTTGACACGGACCAAAAATCCCTGGGAAGGCTGGCGGCCCCGAATTTCCTCTTCCCAAGGCCACGGTGAGGGGCCGGGCGACCTCCCCTCTCGGAATCGCGATTTGGCTGCGCCAATGGACTCGAGAACCTCGACATTGCCACGGGGACCAAGTTTCGTGGCGAAGGCCCACCCGACCTCAAGAAGCGCCAAAGTAGCTCACTTCCATCACACTCGTAGTCAATTGGCCTAGGATGTGGATCGCGGGATCTTGTCGTGGAGGGCATGAGTGTTTCTTTCTTTTGCAAAACCGACCTTGTAACTTGCTCCCTAGGGTAATTGCGCCATTCGGACGATTTGGGGGTCGATTTGCCATTAGGAGCCTCCCGGTGCGAGCGACAAGACAACTGCCCGGTTTCTACAAAGGGGACCTCGGGGCGCCAGCGGTTTGACAAGTTCTCTCGGGCCGATCTGCCGGAATCTTTTGGGCCTTCGAAAGGGGTCCTGAGCGGAGGATCAGCGGTGGGATAGAGGCCGGGCTCGGGGAGGGTGGTCATTAAGCGTGCGGCCCAGGGGAAGCGCCGCGGGGAAGAGGCTGCCTCGGGAACTTTTTGGATCCCGCCTCTTGGGGTCCGGACTCTCCCCTCTTGTGAGGGATCCCTGCAAGGTCTGGCCTCGTTTGACTTGGGGAAGGGTGCGGCTCGGTTGCCACGCAGCGGGCTGCCCGGCCAGTTCTAATGCTAACCCTTTGACCTAGACCTTCTCGAAAATTTGAAAAATTGGGCTGTGTCTTTGGAGATGGATTAGGAATCGGCGGCAAAAATCAGAATTTATTTTCGTACAATGCATTAATTGCGAATTTATGAATGTCTTGCCACTGCAAAAGCGCCCCCCGACTTCTACTTGCCACATCGGGAGGAGGACAGGCCCAAACTCCGCTCCGTCAGTTCCCCTTGCTCACGTATTCACCGGCTGCGGCTTCGGCGGGGTCCCAAGTGCAGCGGACCAAGTCGGCCCCAAAGCGCCAAACCCTTCTAGAACACGGCAGCCCACGGGGTTTTACGTTTTGGAGGCCCTCTCCTTGTCGGTCGAGGCGGGACCTTTGCGTGCGTGACTTGGCGTGGAGTGGGGGTGTTGGCCTTGAGCCACCGGACCCTAAAATCCCGGCTGCTTGCCCGAATTTCCTCTCCCCAAGGCCACAGGGGAGGCGGGCCGGGCGACCTCCCCTCTCCGGAATGCGATTTGGCTGCGCCAATGGACTTAGAACATCGACATTGCCACGGGGACCAAGTTAGTGGCGGAAGACCACCCGACCTCAAGAAGCGCCAAAGTAGCTCACTTCCATCACACTCGTAGTCAATTGGCCTAGGATGTGGATGCGGGGATCTTGTCGTGGGGCGTGAGTGTTTCTTTCTTTTGCAAAACCGACCTTGTAACTTGCTCCCTAGGGTAATTTAAGCCATTAGGACGATTTGGCGAAGTCGATTTGCCATTCAGAACCTCCCGGTGCGAACGACAAGACAACTGCCGGTTTCTACAAAGGTAGACCTCGGGGCGCCCATGGTTTGACAAGTTCTCGGGCCGATCTGGAATCTTTTGGGCCTTCGAAGAGGGGCCACGAGCGGAGGATCAGCGGTGGGATAGAGGCAGGGCTCGGGAGGGTGGTCATTAAGCGTCAACCCAGGGGAAGGCTGTCGGGAAGGGCTGCCTCGGGAACTTTTGGATCAGCCTCTTGGGGTCAGGACTCTCCCCTCTTGTGAGGGATCCACGCAAGGTCTGGCCTCGTTTGACTTGGGGAAGGGTGCCGGCTTTCGGTTTACAGCGGGCTGCCCCGGCGGATTCTAATCTAACCCTTTGACCTAGACCTTCTCAGAAAATTTGAAAAATTGGAACGTGTCTTTGGAGATGGATTAGGAATCGGTTGGCAAAAAATCAGAATTTATTTTTAGGTACAATGCATTAATTGCGAATTTATGAATGTCTTGCCCTTTGCAAAGCCCCCGACTTCTACTTGCCACATCGGGAGGAGGACAGGCCCAAACTCCGCTCCGTCGGTTTCCCTTGCTCGGTATTCTCGGCTGCGGCTTCTCGGCCGGGTCCCAAGTGCAACAGACCAAGTCTCGGCCCCCAAAGCGCAAACCCTTCTAGAACACGGCAGCCCATAGGGTTTTACGTTTTGGAGGCCCCTCTCCTTGTCGGTCAGGCCGGGACCTTGCGTCGTGACTTGGCGTGGAGTGGGGGTGTTGGCCTTGAAACGGACCCTAAAATCCCGGGCTGCTTGCCCGAATTTTCCTCTCCCAAGGCCACAGGGGCGGGGCCGGGGCGACCTCCCCTCTCGGAATCGCGATTTGGCTCTGCCAATGGACTTAGAACATCGACATTGCCACTGGGGACCAAGTTCGTGGCGAGAAGACCACCCGACCTCAAGAAGCGCCAAAGTAGCTCACTTCCATCACACTTTCGTAGTCAATTGGCCTAGGATGTGGATGCGGGATAATGTCGTGGAGGCGTGAGTGTTTCTTTCTTTTGCAAAAACCGACCTTGTAACTTGCTCCCTAGGGTAATTTCGCCATTCGGACAATTTGGCGGGGGTCGATTTGCCATTCGGAGCCTCCCGGTGCCCGAGCGACAAGACAACTGCCCGGTTTCTACAAGGCCCGACCTCGGGGGGCCCAGCGGTTTGACAAGTTCTCGGACCCGATCACGGAATCTTTTGGGCCTTCGAAGAGGGGCCTGAGCGGAGGATCAGCGGTGGGATAGGGCAGGGCTCGGGGGAGGTGGTCATTAAGCGTGCGGCCCGGGGAGGCTTATTTGTCGGGAAGAGCTGCCTCGGGAACTTTTGGATCCGCCTCTTGGGGTGGGACTCTCCCCTCTTGTGAGGATCCCTGCAAGGTCTGGCCTCGTTTGACTTGGGAAGGGTGCCGGCTTCGGTTGCCACTGCAGCGGGCTGCCCGGCCGTTCTAATGCTAACCATTTGAGCTAGACCTTCTCGAAAATTTAGAAAATTGGGCTGTGTCTTTGGAGATGGATTAGGAATCGGTGGCAAAAAATCAGAATTTATTTTAGGTACAATGCATTAATTGCGAATTTATGAATGTCTTGCCCAGCAAAAGCCCCCGACTTCTACTTGCCACATCGGGAGGAGGACAGGCCCAAACTCCGCTCCGTCGGTTCCCCTTGCTCCGTATTCTCGGCTGCGGCTTCTCGGCCGGGTCCCAAGTTGTGAGACCAAGTCTCGGCCCCCAAAATGCAAACCCTTCTAGAACACGGCAACCCACGGGGTTTACATTTTGGAGGCCCTCTCCTTTTCGGTCGAGGCGGGACCTTGCGTGACTTGGCGATGGAGTGGGGGTGTTGGCCTTGAGCCACGGACCTTAAAATCCCGGTGCTTGCCCCGAATTTCCTCTCCCCAAGGCCACAGGGGGCGGACCAGGCGACCTCCCCTCTCAGGAGGTGCGATTTGGCTCTGCCAATGGACTTAGAACATCGACATTGCCACAGGGACCAAGTTAAAGGTGGCGGAAGACCACCCGACCTCCAAGAAGCGCCAAAGTAGCTCACTTCCATCACACTCGTAGTCAATTGGCTTAGGATGTGGATGCGGGATCTTGTCGTGGAGGCGTGAGTGTTTCTTTCTTTTGCAAAACCGACCTTGTAACTTGCTCCCTAGGGTAATTTACGCCATTCGGACGATTTGGCGGTCGATTTGCCATTAGAACCTTCGGTGCGAGCGACAAGACAACTGCGGTTTCTACAAGGTAGACCTCGGGGGCCAGCGGTTTGACAAGTTCTCGGGACCCGATCACGGAATCTTTTGGGCCTTCGAAGAGGGCCTGAGCGGAGGATCAGCGGTCGGATAGGGGGCCGGGCTCGGGGGGAGGGTGGTCATTAGCGTGCGGCCCGGAGGCGGCTGTCGAAGGAAGGGCTGCCTCGGGAACTTTTGGATCCGCCTCTTGGGGTCAGGACTCTCCCCTCTTGTGAGGATCCCGCAAGGTCTGGCCTCGTTTGACTTGGGGAAGGGTGCATTTCGGTTGCCCACAGCGGGCTGCCCGACCGATTCTAATGCTAACCCTTTGACCTAGACCTTCTCAAAAATTTGAAAATTGGGCTGTGTCTTTGGAGATGGATTAGGAATCGGTTGGCAAAAATCAGAATTTATTTTTCGTACAATGCATTAATTGCGAATTTATGAATGTCTTGCCTTTGCAAAAGCCCCCGGCTTCTACTTGCCACATCGGAGGAGGACAGGCCCAAACTCCGCTCCGTCGGTTCCCTTGCTCGTATTCTCGGCTGCGGCTTCTCGGCCAGGTCCCAGTGCAGCGGACCAAGTCTCGGCCCCCAAAGCGCAAACCCTTCTAGAACACGGCAACCCATAGGGTTTACGTTTTGGAGGCCCTCTCCTTGTCGGTCGAGGTAGGGACCTTTGCGCCCGTGACTTGGCGTGGAGTGGGGGGTGTTGGCCTTGAGCCACGGACCCTAAAATCCCGGCTGCTTGCCCGAATTTCCTCTCCCCAAGGCCACGGGGGGGACGAGGCGACCTCCCCTCTCGAGGAATCGCGATTTGGCTCTGCCAATGGACTTAGAACATCGACATTGCCACAGGGACCAAGTTCCGTGGCCGAAGACCACCCGACCTCCAAGAAGCGCCAAAGTAGCTCACTTCCATCACACTCGTAGTCAATTGGCCTAGGATGTGGATGCGGGATAATGTCGTGGAGGCGTGAGTGTTTCTTTCTTTTGCAAAACCGACCTTGTAACTTGCTCCCTAGGGTAATTTAGCCATTAGGACAATTTGGGGGGGTCGATTTGCCATTCGGAGCCTCCAGGTGCGAGCGACAAGACAACTGCGGTTTCTACAAGGTAGACCTCGGGGGCCAGCGCGGTTTGACAAGTTCTCGGACCCGTCGGGAATCTTTTGGGCCTTCAGAAGAGGGGCCTGAGCGGAGGATCAGCGGTGGGATAGGGGCAGGGCTCGGGAGGAGGTGGTCATTAGCGTCCCCAGGGGGCTGTCGGGGAAGGGCTGCCTCGGGGGAACTTTTTTTTGGATCCCGCCTCTTGGGGTGGGACTCTCCCTCTTGTGAGGGATCCCTGCAAGGTCTGGCCTCGTTTGACTTGGGGAAGGGTGCCATTTCGGTTGCCACAGCGGGCTGCCCGGCCGTTCTAATGCTAACCATTTGAGCTAGACCTTCTCGAAAATTTGAAAAATTGGGCTGTGTCTTTGGAGATGGATTAGGAATCAGCTGGCAAAAAAATCAGAATTTATTTTTCGTACAATGCATTAATTGCGAATTTATGAATGTCTTGCCTTTGCAAAAGCCCCAGACTTCTACTTGCCACGCCGGAGGAGGGGCGGGGCCCAAACTCAGCTCCGTCAGTTCCCCTTGCTCCGTATTCTCGGCTGCGGCTTCTCGGCCCGGTCCCAAGTGCAACCAGACCAAGTCTCGGCCCCCAAAATGCAAACCCTTCTAGAACACGGCAGCCCGGGGGGTTTACATTTTGGAGGCCCTCTCCTTTCGGTCGAGGCGGGACCTTGGCAGGTGACTTGGCGTGGAGTGGGGGTGTTGGCCGAGCACGGACCTTAAAATCCCGGAGGCTGCTTGCGAATTTCCCTCTCCCAAGGCCACAGCCGGACGAGGCGACCTCCCCTCGAATGTCGCGATTTGGCTCTGCCAATGGACTCGAAGCGTCGACATTGCCACGGGGACCAAGTTCCGGTGGCAGAAGACCACCCGACCTCCAAGAAGCGCCAAAGTAGCTCACTTCCATCACACTTCGTAGTCAATTGGCCTAGGATGTGGATGCGGGGATCTTGTCGTGGAGGCGTGAGTGTTTCTTTCTTTTGCAAAACCGACCTTGTAACTTGCTCCCTAGGGTAATTTCGCCATTCGGACGATTTGGCGGTCGATTTGCCATTCGGAACCTCCCCGTGCGAGCGACAAGACAACTGCGGTTTCTACAAGGCCGACCTCGGGGCGCCCAGCGGTTTGACAAGTTCTCGGGCCGTCTGGAATCTTTTGGGCCTTCGAAGAGGGGCCCTGAGCGGAGGATCAGCGGTCGGATAGGGAGGCAGGGCCGGGAGGGTGGTCATAAGCGTCGCGACCCGGGGAGGCGGCTGCCGAGGAAGAGGCTGCCTTGGGAACTTTTGGATCGCCTCTTGGGGTCCGGACTCTCCCCTCTTGTGAGGGATCCACTGCAAGGTCCTGGCCTCGTTTGACTTGGGAAGGGTGCCATTTCGGTTGCCCTGCAATGGGCTGCCCGACCGTTCTATCTTAACCCTTTGACCTAGACCTTCTCAGAAAATTTGAAAATTGGGGCTGTGTCTTTGGAGATGGATTAGGAATCGGTGGCAAAAATCAGAATTTATTTTCGTACAATGCATTAATTTGCGAATTTATGAATGTCTTGCCCTTTGCAAAAGCCCCAGACTTCTACTTGCCACATCGGGAGGAGGACAGGCCCAAACTCGCTCCGTCGGTTCCCTTGCTCCGTATTCTCGGCTGCGGCTTACCGGCCAGGTCCCAAGTGCATGAGACCAAGTCTCGGCCCCCAAAATGCAAACCCTTCTAGAATTTTGGCAACCCCAGGGTTTCGTTTTGGAGGCCCTCTCCTTCCCGGTCACAGGCGGGACCTTGCGCCATGACTTGGCGTGGAGTGGGGGTGTTGATGCGAACCGCGGACCCTAAAACCCGGTGCTTGCCCGAATTTCCTCTCCCAAGGCCACAGGGGCCCGGGGCCAGGCGACCTCCCTCTCGGGAATCGCGATTTGGCTTTGGCAATGGACTCGAAGCGTCGACATTGCCACGGGGACCAAGTTCCATGGCGGAAGACCACCCGACCTCCAAGAAGCGCCAAAGTAGCTCACTTCCATCACACTCGTAGTCAATTGGCCTAGGATGTGGATGTGGGATCTTGTCGTGGAGGCGTGAGTGTTTTCTTTCTTTTGCAAAACCGACCTTGTAACTTGCTCCCTAGGGTAATTTTCGCCATTAGGACGATTTGGCGGAGGTCGATTTGCCATTAGGAGCCTCCCGGTGCGAGCGACAAGCCGCTGCCCGGTTTCTACAAAGCCCGGAGCCTCGGGGCGCCCAGCGATTTTGACAAGTTCTCGGACCCGATCTGGAATCTTTTGGGCCTTCGAAGAGGGCCCCCTGAGCGGAGGATCAGCGGTCCGGATAGGGGAGACTCCGGGAGGGTGGTCATTAAGCGGCGACCCCCAGGAGGCCTTTGCCCGGGGAAGGGGCTGCCTCGGGGAATGTTTTGGATCCCGCCTCTTGGGGTCAGGACTCTCCCCTCTTGTGAGGGATCCCTGCAAGGTCTTGGCCTCGTTTGACTTGGGGAAGGGTGCGGCTTTCGGTTGCCACAGCGGGCTGCCAACCATTCTATCTTAACCCTTTGACCTAGACATTCTCGAAAATTTCGAAAATTGGGCTGTGTCTTTGGAGATGGATTAGGAATCCGGCTGGCAAAAAATCAGAATTTATTTTCGGTACAATGCATTAATTGCGAATTTATGAATGTCTTGCCTTTTTGCAAAAGCGCCCCCGACTTCTACTTGCCACATCGGGGAGGAGGACAGGCCCAAACTCCGCTCCGTCGGTTCCCCTTGCTCCATATTCTCGGCTGCGGCTTCTCGGCCGGGTCCCAAGTGCAGCAGACCAAGTCGGCCCCCCAAAGCGCAAACCCTTCTAGAACTCGGCAGCCCACGGGGTTTTACGTTTTGGAGGCCCTCTCCTTGTCGGTCGAGGCGGGACCTTGCGCCATGACTTGGCGTGGAGTGGGGGTGTTGGCCTTGAGCCTGGACCCTAAAATCCCGGGCTGCTTGCCCGGAATTTCCTCTCCCCAAGGCCACAGGGACGGGCCAGGCGACCTCCCCTCTCGGAATCGCGATTTGGCTTTGGCAATGGACTCGAGCGTCGACATTGCCACGGGGACCAAGTTCCGTGGCCAGAAGACCACCCGACCTCCAAGAACCGCCAAAGTAGCTCACTTCCATCACACTTTCGTAGTCAATTGGCCTAAGATGTGGATGCGGGATCTTGTCGTGGGCGTGAGTGTTTCTTTCTTTTGCAAAACCGACCTTGTAACTTGCTCCCTAAGGGTAATTTTGCCATTCGGACGATTTGGGCGGTCGATTTGCCATTAGGAGCCTCCCGGTGCGAGCGACAAGACAACTGCCGGTTTCTACAAGGCCGACCTCGGGGCGCCCAGCGGTTTAGCAAGTTCTCCGGACCCGATCTGGAATCTTTTGGGCCTTCGAAGAGGGGCCCTGAGCGGAGGATCAGCGGCCGGATAGGGGAAGGGCTCGGGGAGGGTGGTCGTAGCGTCACCGCCCAGGGGAGCGCCGCCGGGAAGAGGCGCCTCGTGAACTTTTTTGGATCCCGCCTCTTGGGGTCCGGACTCTCCCCCTCTTATGAGGGATCCCTACACGCAAAGGTCCTGGCCTCGTTTGACTTGGGGAAGGGTGCGGCTCGGTTGCCACAGCGTCTTTGCCCGACCGTTCTAATGCTAACCCTTTGACCTAGACCTTCTCCGAAAATTTCGAAAATTGGGCTGTGTGCTGGAGATGGATTAGGTCTCCAGCTTGTCAATATAGAGTCCAAAAAGCGTTGGAGATAACGGGCATCCCTGTTTAACACCTATGGTCTTTGTTCACCCGATTGGTACGGTTTAGCTTGAGCAAAGTGGCATATATTCCGTCATAGAGCCAGTAGATGGCATTCTGCGAATCCTGTGGGACATGTAGCTCCTGCAAGCGTTGCCACAACAGGTCCCGAAGGACCGTATCATATGCCATCTTAAAATCCATGAAACTGGCATTCATAAACAAAACATAGGTACAAGAATGCTCAATGGATCTGTAAGGCTTCTTTTCCTCCACATAGTAATACAGCTGCATAATTTTTCGTGGACGCAAAAAACCCTATCTATCTGTCCATCCATTCGTCCATTCATTCATCTATACCTGTTTCTTTTTTTGTAAGCTTTACAAATGGTTTGCCTCATAGATTGGGTTAGTGTATGAGAATTTGAGAATATAATAAAAGAATAGTCAACTAAAGAATGTCAATGTTGGATTTATATCTTCGATTAACCTGTTTCAAACCCCTCCACCCCTAAGTGGAGTCACTATACAGGACAAGGATAAGTGTAGTCACTATATGCTTCACCATTTTGACTTTATCTCGTATAAATTTTTCGGTCATCAAGATCTTATTGCTCCCGGGGATGGGAAAAGGAGGAAAATGGGCACATAAAAAGGGTAGAAAAAAGGGAATAGGAAGAGGCATAGAGAAAGAGAAAAGAAAAAAGAAGGGAGAAAAGGAAAGGGAAAAAGGGCATGGGGAAAAGCGAAAGGGTCCCGAAAGAATGAAAAGGGAAGGGAAAGAAAAAAGGAAAAGGAGGGCGGAAAGGGGGGAAGGTAAGGGAAAATGAGCACAAAGAAAAGGGGAGAGGGAAATGAGAAAAGAGAAGCAGAAAAGGGCAAGGGATAAAGAGGAAGAGGATGGGGAAAGAAAGAAAAAGGGCACATGAAAAGGTGGGGAAAAAAGAACAAACAAAAGGGGATGGGAAAAGGGAAAGGGAAAGTGAAGGAAAAGAAAAAGGAAGGGGAAAAAGAAAGGGAAAAATGGGAAGGGCGAGGAAAGGATGAAAAAGGAAAGGAAAAAATTCGTCAGAAAAAAAGGAAAGGAAAAAAGGGAAAGGGAAGGGAAGTGAAGGGAGAAGGGGGTTAAAAAAAAAAAAAAGAAGAAAAAAAGAAGATGTGTAGGAAAAATAAGAAAAATGGGAAAAGGAAAAAGGGAAGTGTATAGGGAAATGAGGGAAAAGGGAAATGTGGAATAGAGCAAAAGGCAAAGGTAAGAGGAAGGGTATCGTCTGCACAAAAGCCTCTTAAAGATCAACAATGCTGGGCTTGGTTTCTATCATATTAGATTTATGAAAAGGAGTCTGAGCTGAATAGGTTTTCGTCCATATAGATTTCCAACTTATGCCCAGCAACACTGGGCACCATTACTAGTATATCATGAGAGCAACTCGAATTTGGCGCATAATGGTACTGAAATTGCTGGGTTTTGTCTTCAACACATTGGCCTATTCTCCAATTGAGGTAGGAGAATGTCTTTACTCAATATGGTTTTGTGGTGTAGTTGGTTATCACGTCAGTCTAACACACTGAAGGTCTCCGGTTCAAGTCTGGGCAAAGCCATGTAACAATTGTGTATAATGTGTCAATTTAATCGCTTTTAAACTTTTACATTTCTTATGATAATGCTCATAAGCAATTGTATTATCTTGATTTCTTCCACGATCTCAAACAAGGTAGGTTTTTACTTGGCGCAAAAACATATCAATCAATCACTTTTCATATTGTGGAAACATAGGAAAGCTTTTCCAGTTTGTACTAGACACAATAGGGAAACTGGAATGCCAATATAACTTGGTTGGATTCCATAATTGATCTTTTAAAACTGAGTAATTTCAGAAAGAATTATTTGCATATTCTTAATTATTGAATCAACTAAATTTAAATTGGTTTCGCCCAGATTTGAACTGGAGACCTTCAGTGTGTGAGACTGACGTGATAGCCAACTACACCACAAAACCATTGCATAAGTAAAAACAACTAATACTCTTGACATATATCATGAGTTTGGCACACAATGGTACTGGAATTGCTGGGTTTTGTCTTGAACACGTTGGCCTATTCTCCAATTGAGGTAGAAGAATGTCTTTACTCAATATGGTTTTGTGGTGTAGTTGGTTATCACGTCAGTCTAACACACTGAAGGTCTCTGGTTCAAGTCTGGGCAAAGCCATGTAACAATTGTGTATAATATGTCAATTTAATCGCTTTTAAACTTTTACATTTCTTATGATAATGCCCATAAGCAATTGTATTATCTTGATTTCTTCCACGATCTCAAACAAGGTATTGGTTTTTACTTGGCGCAAAAACATATCAATCAATCACTTTTCATATTGTGGAAACATAGGAAAGCTTTTCCAGTTTGTACTAGACACAATAGGGAACTGGAATGCCAATATAACTTGGTTGGATTCCATAATTGATCTTTTAAAACTGAGTAATTTCAGAAAGAATTATTTGCATATTCTTAATTATTACTAGTAATGGTACCCAGCGTTGCTGGGCGTAAGTTGAGAGCCTGTAAATGTTTTGGGCTATAGTGAGAAAAGCCCTACACCTTTCTCTTTCTGTTTCCATTTCTCTTTTGCTCTATCCCGTATTTCACTTTTTCTTATTTTCTATACACTTTTCTTTTTCTTTTCAGTTTTTTCCCATTTTTTTCGTATATGTTTCCTTGTTTCCCCACCCCTTTCCTTCCTTTCCCTCTTTCCTTTTTCCGATAACCTTTTTCCCTTTCCTTTTCCTCCTTTCCCCACACTTTCCTTCTTCTCCTTTTTCCATGCCCTTCTCCTTTTCCCTTCACCCTTTTCCATGCCTTATCTTTTCCCCACCCTTTTTCCATGCCTTCCCTTTTCCTCAATCTTTTAGTCTTTCGCTTTTTTCCATGCCTATTTTCCCTTATCTTTTCCTCCATTTCCCAGCCTTTCACTCTTCCTTATTTTGGGTGCCCTTTTCTCCTCCCTTTTTCTTTTTCCCCTCCCGTTTCCCATGCCCTTTTTACCTTCCCTTTTCCCATCTCCTCACCCTTTCTCCCTTCCCCTTTTCTATGTTCCCTTTTTCTCTTTCCTTTTCCTATTTTCCTCTTTTTTTTTTTCCCGTGCCCTCTCCCCCTTTTCCCCTTTTTCCTCCTTTTTTCTTTTCCATTTCTCTTCTCTTACGCCCTTTTCCCTTCCCTTTTTTTCCACCCCTTTCTTCTTTCCATTTTTCCTGTGCTTTCCTTTTCCTTCTTTTCCCACCCTTTCCCACTTCTTTTTTTTTTTCCTCTACCTTTTTTTTCTTCTTTTCCCCCTTTTTTTTTCTTTTCCTTTTCCCATGTTTTCTTCCCCTTTCTCCTCTGCTCCCCCGCTTCTCTTCCCTTTTCCCTTTCCTAATGGATTTTTTTTTCTTTTTTTCTTCTTTTCCAATCCTTTCCTCGTGCCCTTTTTCCTTCCTTTTCTTTTCCTTTTCCCTTTTCCCATACCTTTCCACATTTGTTTTCTTTTCTTATTTTCCTATACTCATTTTCCTCTTTTCCCCACCTTTCTCTCTTCCCCTTTTTTTTTCCTTTTCTTTTTTTCTATTTCTCCGCCATTTTCCTCTTCCCTTTTATCTCATGCCCTTTCCCCCTTCCCTTTTCTTGTTTCCCTTTTTCCCTTTTTCTCATGCCTTTTTTTTAGGTTCCCTTTCCCCCTTTTTCCTTTCCTTTTTCTTTCTTCTCACTTTCCCTTATTTCTTCCCTTCTCCCCATCCTTTTCTTGTTCTCCCATTTCCCCTCTTTCTCATTTTCCCAATCTTTTACTCTTCCCCTTTTCTCGATGCGCTTTTTTCCTTCCATTTCCCTCTCTCTTTTTCGTTTTCCTTTTCCTTTTTCTTTTCTTTTTTCTTTTTTTTTTTTTTTTTTCCTTTTTCTTTTTTTTCCTTTTCCTTTTCCTTTTCCTTTTCCTTTTCCTTTTCCTTTTTTTCCCTTCCCTTTTCCTCTTTCTTCAACGCTTCTCTTTCCATGCCCTTTTTTTCTTCCATTTTTCTATGTTTTTTTTCTCCTCCCTTTTCCCCTTTCTTCAATCTTTCCTTCTTCCTTTTTTTCCCGTGCCCTTTCCTCTTCCCTTTACCACTTTATCTCTTCCCTTTTCCCTCGTGCCCTTTCCCCAAGTACCTTTTCCACCTCCCCTTTTCTTTCTTCTTTCCCTTTTCATTTTTTCATTTCTTTTTCTCTTCTCTTATCCCCACCCTTTTCCCTTTGCTTTTCTCCCTTTTCCCGTGCCTTTTTGCCCTTCACATTCTCTTTTGTCTCTTCCCTTTTCCTTTCCCCCCTTTTCCCTTTACCCTTTCCCCTTAAGAGATCAAAGTACGACCAATCATGGTGGTGGTAAGTCGTGCAATAAATCTCGGCCTTCGGATGCACTCAGATGATCTCGACCATTCAAATTAGGGCTTGATCCAAGAATTACGGTATAACATTATAATATAAGATTGAATCAACTAAATTTGAATTGGTTTTGCCCAGATTTGAACTGAAGACCTTTAGTGTGTGAGACTGACGTGATAGCCAACTACACCACAAAACCATTGCAAAAGTAAAAACAGCTAATACTCTTGACATATATCATGAGAGCAACTCGAATTTGGCGCATAATGGTACTGGAATTGCTGGGTTTTGTCTTGAACACATTGGCCTATTCTCCAATTGTGGTAGGAGAATGTCTTTACTCAATATGGTTTTGTGGTGTACTTGGTTATCACGTCAGTCTAACACACTAAAGGTCTCCGGTTCAAGTCCGGGCAAAGCCATGTAACAATTGTGTATAATGTGTCAATTTAATCGCTTTTAAACTTTTACATTTCTTATGATAATGCCCATAAGCAATTGTATTATCTTGATTTCTTCCACGATCTCAAACAAGGTATTGGTTTTTACTTGGCGCAAAAACATATCAATCAATCACTTTTCATATTGTGGAAACATAGGAAAGCTTTTCCAGTTTGTACTAGACACAATAGGGAAACTGGAATGCCAATATAACTTGGTTGGATTCCATAATTGATCTTTTAAAACTGAGTAATTTCAGAAAGAATTATTTGCATATTCTTAATTACTGAATCAACTAAATTTAAATTGGTTTCGCCCAGATTTGAACTGGAGACCTTCAGTGTGTGAGACTGACGTGATAGCCAACTACACCACAAAACCATTGCATAAGTAAAAACAGCTAATACTCTTGACATATATCATGAGAGCAGCTCGAATTTGGCGTTGTCTTGAACACATTGGCCTATTCTCCAATTGAGGTAGAAGAATGTCTTTACTCAATATGGTTTTGTGGTGTACTTGGTTATCACCTCTGTCTAACACACTAAAGGTCTCCGGTTCAAGTCCGGGCAAAGCCATGTAACAATTGTGTATAATGTGTCAATTTAATCGCTTTTAAACTTTTACATTTCTTATGATAATGCCCATAAGCAATTGTATTATCTTGATTTCTTCCACGATCTCAAACAAGGTATTGGTTTTTACTTGGCGCAAAAACATATCAATCAATCACTTTTCATATTGTGGAAACATAGAAAAGCTTTTCCAGTTTGTACTAGACACAATAGGGAACTGGAATGCCAATATAACTTGGTTGGATTCCATAATTGATCTTTTAAAACTGAGTAATTTCAGAAAGAATTATTTGCATATTCTTAATTATTATTGAATCAACTAAATTTGAATTGGTTTTGCCCAGATTTGAACTGGAGACCTTCAGTGTGTGAGACTGACGTGATAGCCAACTACACCACAAAACCATTGCAAAAGTAAAAACAGCTAATACTCTTGATATATATCATGAGAGCAACTCGAATTTGGCGCATAATGGTACTGAAATTGCTGGGTTTTGTCTTCAACACATTGGCTTATTCTCCAATTGAGATAGGAGAATGTCTTTACTCAATATGGTTTTGTGGTGTAATTGGTTATCACGTCAGTCTAACACACTCCGGTTCAAGTCCGGGCAAAGCCATGTAACAATTGTGTATAATGTGTCAATTTAATCGCTTTTAAACTTTTACATTTCTTATGATAATGCCCATAAGCAATTGTATTATCTTGATTTCTTCCACGATCTCAAACAAGGTATTGGTTTTTACTTGGCGCAAAAACATATCAATCAATCACTTTTCATATTGTTTAAACATAGGAAAGCTTTTCCAGTTTGTACTAGACACAATAGGGAGACTGGAATGCCAATATAACTTGGTTGGATTCCATAATTGATCTTTTAAAACTAATTATTTGCATATTCTTAATTACTGAATCAAGTAAATTTAAATTGGTTTCGCCCAAATTTGAACTAGAGACCTTCATTGTGTGAGACTGACGTGATAGCCAACTACATCACAAAACCATTGTATAAGTAAAAACAGCTAATACTCTTGACATATATCATGAGAGTAGCTCGAATTTGGCGCATAATGGTACTGGAATTGCTGGGTTTTGTCTTGAACACATTGGCCTATTCTCTAATTAAGGTAGAAGAATGTCTTTACTCAATATGGTTTTGTGGTGTAGTTGGTTATCACATCTGTCTAACATACTAAAGGTCTCCGGTTCAAGTCTGGGCAAAGCCATGTAACAATTGTGTATAATGTATCAATTTAAACTTTTACATTTCTTATGATAATGCTCATAAGCAATTGTATTATCTTGATTTCTTCCACGATCTCAAACAAGGTAGGTTTTTACTTGGCGCAAAAACATATCAATCAATCACTTTTCATATTGTGGAAACATAGGAAAGCTTTTCCAGTTTGTACTAGACACAATAGGGAAACTGGAATGCCAATATAACTTGGTTGGATTCCATAATTGATCTTTTAAAACTGAGTAATTTCAGAAAGAATTATTTGCATATTCTTAATTATTGAATCAACTAAATTTAAATTGGTTTCGCCCAGATTTGAACTGGAGACCTTCAGTGTGTGAGACTGACATGATAGCCAACTACACCACAAAACCATTGCATAAGTAAAAACAGCTAATACTCTTGACATATATCATGAGAGCAACTCGAATTTGGCGCATAATGGTACTGAAATTGCTGGGTTTTGTCTTGAACACATTGGCCTATTCTCCAATTGAGGTAGAAGAATGTCTTTACTCAATATGGTTTTGTGGTGTAGTTGGTTATCACGTCAGTCTAACACACTGAAGGTCTCCGGTTCAAGTCCGGGCAAAGCCATGTAACAATTGTGTATAATGTGTCAATTTAATCGCTTTTAAACTTTTACATTTCTTATGATAATGCCCATAAGCAATTGTATTATCTTGATTTCTTCCACGATCTCAAACAAGGTATTGGTTTTTACTTGGCGCAAAAACATATCAATCAATCACTTTTCATATTGTTTAAACATAGGAAAGCTTTTCCAGTTTGTACTAGACACAATAGGGAGACTGGAATGCCAATATAACTTGGTTGGATTCCATAATTGATCTTTTAAAACTGAGTAATTTCAGAAAGAATTATTTGCATATTCTTAATTACTGAATCAAGTAAATTTAAATTGGTTTCGCCCAGATTTGAACTGGAGACCTTCAACTGGAGACCTTCATTGTGTGAGACTGACGTGATAGCCAACTACACCACAAAACCATTGCATAAATAAAAACAGCTAATAGTCTTGACATATATCATGAGAGCAGCTCGAATTTGGCGCATAATGGTACTGGAATTGCTGGGTTTTGTCTTCAACACATTGGCCTATTCTCCAATTGAGGTAGAAGAATGCCTTTACTCAATATGGTTTTGTGGTGTAGTTGGTTATCACATTTGTCTAACACACTGAAGGTCTCCGGTTCAAGTCCAGGCAAAGCCATGTAACAATTGTGTATAATGTGTCAATTTAATCGCTTTTAAACTTTTACATTTCTTATGATAATACCCATAAGCAATTGTATTATCTTGATTTCTTCCACGATCTCAAACAAGGTATTGATTTTTAATTGGCGCAAAAACATATCAATCAATCACTTTTCATATTGTAGAAACATAGGAAAGCTTTTCCAGTTTGTACTAGACACAATAGGGAACTGGAATGCCAATATAACTTGGTTGGATTCCATAATTGATCTTTTAAAACTGAGTAATTTCAGAAAGAATTATTTGCATATTCTTAATTATTATTGAATCAACTAAATTTGAATTGGTTTTGCCCAGATTTGGACTGGAGACCTTCAGTGTGTGAGATTGACGTGATAGCCAACTACACCACAAAACCATTGCAAAAGTAAAAACAGCTAATACTCTTGACATATATCATGAGAGCAACTCGAATTTGGCGCATAATGGTACTGAAATTGCTGGGTTTTGTCTTCAACACATTGGCCTATTCTCCAATTGAGATAGGAGAATGTCTTTACTCAATATGGTTTTGTGGTGTAGTTGGTTATCACGTCAGTCTAACACACTGAAGGTCAACGGTTCAAGTCTGGGCAAAGCCATGTAACAATTGTGTATAATGTGTCAATTTAATCGCTTTTAAACTTTTACATTTCTTATGATAATGCTCATAAGCAATTGTATTATCTTGATTTCTTCCACGATCTCAAAACAAGGTATTGGTTTTTACTTGGCGCAAAAACATATCAATCAATCACTTTTCATATTGTGGAAATATAGGAAAGCTGTTCTAGTTTGTACTAGACACAATAGGGGAACTGGAATGCCAATACAACTTGGTTGGATTCCATAATTAATTTTTTACAACTGAGTAATTTCAAGAAGAATTATTTGCATATTCTTAATTATTGAATGCATATTCTTAATTATTGAAACAACTAAATTTGAATTGGTTTTGCCCAGATTTGAACTGGAGACCTTCAGTGTGTGAGACTGACGTGATAGCCAACTACACCACAAAACCATTGCATAAGTAAAAACTACTAATACTCTTGACAAATATCATGAGAGCATTTCGAATTTGGCATAATAGTGCTTTGGAATAATGGTGTCTTGAACACATTGGCCTATTCTCCAATTGAGGTAGGAGCATGTCTTTACTCAATATGGTTTTGTATTTGGTCACGTCGGTCTAAATGATGAAGGTCTCGGTTCAAGTCCGGGCAAAGCCATGTAACAATTGTGTATAATGTGTCAATTTAATCGCTTTTAAACTTTTACATTTCTTATGATAATGCCCATAAGCAATTGTATTATCTTGATTTCTTCCACGATCTCAAACAAGGTATTGGTTTTTACTTGGCGCAAAAACATATCAATCAATCACTATTCATATTGTGGAAAGATAGGAAAGCTTTTCGGTTTTGTACTAGACACAATAGGGGAACTTGGTTGAATGCCAATATAATTGGTTGGATTCGAGAAAGAATTGTTTGCATATTCTTAATTATTGAATCAACTAAATTTGAATTGGTTTTTGATTTGAACTGGAGACCTTCAGTGTGTGAGACTGACGTGATAGCCAACTACACCACAAAACCATACTCTTGACATATATCATGAGAGCAGCTCGAATTTGGCGCATAATGGTACTGGAATTGCTGGGTTTTGTCTTGAACACATTGGCCTATTCTTCAATTGAGGTAGAATAATGTCTTTACTCAATATGGTTTTGTGGTGTAGTTGGTTATCACGTGAAGGTCTCCGGTTCAAGTTCGGGCAAAGCCATGTAACAATTGTGTATATTTAATCGCTTTTAAACTTTTACATTTCTTATGATAATGCCCATAAGCAATTGTATTATCTTGATTTCTTCCACGATCTCAAACAAGGTATTGGTTTTTACTTGGCGCAAAAACATATCAATCAATCACTTTTCATATTGTGGAAAGATAGGAAAGCTTTTCCAGTTTGTACTAGACACAATAGGGGAACTGGAATGCCAATATAACTTGGTTGGATTCCATAATTGATCTTTTAAAACTGAGTAATTTCAGAAAGAATTATTTGCATATTCTTAATTATTGAATCAACTAAATTTGAATTGGTTTTGCCCAGATTTGAACTGGAGACCTTCAGTGTGTGAGACTGACGTGATAGCCAACTACACCACAAAACCATTGCATAAGTAAAAACAACTAATACTCTTGACATATATCATGAGAGCAGCTCGAATTTGGCGCATAATGGTACTGGAATTGCTGGGTTTTGTCTTGAACACATTGGCCTATTCTTCAATTGAGGTAGAATAATGTCTTTACTCAATATGGTTTTGTGGTGTAGTTGGTTATCACGTCAGTCTAACACACTGAAGGTCTCCGGTTCAAGTCCGGGCAAAGCCATGTAACAATTGTGTATATTTAATCGCTTTTAAACTTTTACATTTCTTATGATAATGCCCATAAGCAATTGTATTATCTTGATTTCTTCCACGATCTCAAACAAGGTATTGGTTTTTACTTGGCGCAAAAACATATCAATCAATCACTTTTCATATTGTGGAAAGATAGGAAAGCTTTTCGGTTTGGTTGGATTCCATAATTGATCTTTTGGATTCCAAAATTGATCTTTTAATTTCGAAAAGAATTATTTGCATATTCTTAATTATTGAATCAACTAAATTTAAATTGGTTTCGCCCAGATTTGAACTGGAGACCTTCAGTGTGTGAGACTGACGTGATAGCCAACTACACCACAAAACCATTGCATAAGTAAAAACAGCTAATACTCTTGACATATATCATGAGAGCAGCTCGAATTTGGCGCATAATGGTACTGGAATTGCTGGGTTTTGTCTTGAACACATTGGCCTATTCTCCAATTGAGGTAGAAGAATGTCTTTACTCAATATGGTTTTGTGGTGTAGTTGGTTATCACGTCAGTCTAACACACTGAAGGTCTCCGGTTCAAGTTCGGGCAAAGCCATGTAACAATTGTGTATAATGTGTCAATTTAATCGCTTTTAAACTTTTACATTTCTTATGATAATGCCCATAAGCAATTGTATTATCTTGATTTCTTCCACGATCTCAAACAAGGTATTGGTTTTTACTTGGCGCAAAAACATATCAATCAATCACTTTTCATATTGTGGAAACATAGGAAAGCTTTTCCAGTTTGTACTAGACACAATAGGGAACTGGAATGCCAATATAACTTGGTTGGATTCCATAATTGATCTTTTAAAACTGAGTAATTTCAGAAAGAATTATTTGCATATTCTTAATTATTATTGAATCAACTAAATTTGAATTGGTTTTGCCCAGATTTGAACTGGAGACCTTCAGTGTGTGAGACTGACGTGATAGCCAACTACACCACAAAACCATTGCATAAGTAAAAACAGCTAATACTCTTGACATATATCATGAGAGCAACTCGAATTTGGCGCATAATGGTACTGAAATTGCTGGGTTTTGTCTTGAACACATTGGCCTATTCTCCAATTGAGGTAGAAGAATGTCTTTACTCAATATGGTTTTGTGGTGTAGTTGGTTATCACGTCAGTCTAACACACTGAAGGTCTCCGGTTCAAGTTTGGGCAAAGCCATGTAACAATTGTGTATAATGTGTCAATTTAATCGCTTTTAAACTTTTACATTTCTTATGATAATGCCCATAAGCAATTGTATTATCTTGATTTCTTCCACGATCTCAAACAAGGTATTGGTTTTTACTTGGCGCAAAAACATATCAATCAATCACTTTTCATATTGTGGAAATATAGGAAAGCTGTTCTAGTTTGTACTAGACACAATAGGGGAACTGGAATGCCAATACAACTTGGTTGGATTCCATAATTAATTTTTTACAACTGAGTAATTTCAGAAAGAATTATTTGCATATTCTTAATTATTGAATCAACTAAATTTGAATTGGTTTTACCCAGATTTGAACTGGAGACCTTCAGTGTGTGAGACTGACGTGATAGCCAACTACACCACAAAACCATTGCATAAGTAAAAACAGCTAATACTCTTGACATATATCATGAGAGCAGCTCGAATTTGGCGCATAATGGTGTCTTGAACACATTGGCCTATTCTCCAATTGAGGTAGGAGCATGTCTTTACTCAATATGGTTTTGTGGTCACGTCAGTCTAACAGACTGAAGGTCTCCAGTTCAAGTCTGGGCAAAGCCATGTAACAATTGTGTATAATGTGTCAATTTAATCGCTTTTAAACTTTTACATTTCTTATGATAATGCTCATAAGCAATTGTATTATCTTGATTTCTTCCACGATCTCAAACAAGGTATTGGTTTTTACTTGGCGCAAAAACATATCAATCAATCACTTTTCATATTGTGGAAATATAGGAAAGCTTTTCCAGTTTGTACTAGACACAATAGGGGAACTGGAATGCCAATATAACTTGGTTGGATTCCAGAAAGAATTATTTGCATATTCTTAATTATTGAATCAACTAAATTTGAATTGGTTTTACCCAGATTCGAACTGGAGACCTTCAGTGTGTGAGACTGACGTGATAGCCAACTACACCACAAAACCATACTCTTGACATATATCATGAGAGCAGCTCGAATTTGGCGCATAATGGTACTGGAATTGCTGGGTTTTGTCTTGAACACATTGGCCTATTCTCCAATTGAGGTAGAATAGTGTCTTTACTCAATATGGTTTTGTGGTGTATTTGGTTATCACGTCAGTCTAACACACTGAAGGTCTCCGGTTCAAGTCCGGGCAAAGCCATGTAACAATTGTGTATATTTAATCGCTTTTAAACTTTTACATTTCTTATGATAATGCCCATAAGCAATTGTATTATCTTGATTTCTTCCACGATCTCAAACAAGGTATTCGTTTTTGCTTGGCGCAAAAACATATCAATCAATCACTTTGCATATTGTGGAAACATAGGAAAGCTTTTCCAGTTTGGTTGGATTCCATAATTGATCTTTTAAAACTGAGTAATTTCAGAAAGAATTATTTGCATATTCTTAATTATTGAATCAACTAAATTTAAATTGGTTTCGCCCAAATTTGAACTGGAGACCTTCAGTGTTTGAGACTAACGTGATAGCCAACTACACCACAAAACCATTGCATAAGTAAAAACAGCTAATACTCTTGACATATATCATGAGAGCAGCTCGAATTTGGCGCATAATGGTACTGGAATTGCTGGGTTTTGTCTTGAACACATTGGCCTATTCTCCAATTGAGGTAGAAGAATGTCTTTACTCAGTATGGTTTTGTGGTGTAGTTGGTTATCACGTCAGTCTAACAACTGAATGTCTCCGGTTCAAGTTCGGGCAAAGCCATGTAACAATTGTGTATAATGTGTCAATTTAATCGCTTTTAAACTTTTACATTTCTTATGGTAATGCCCATAAGCAATTGTATTATCTTGATTTCTTCCACGATCTCAAACAAGGTATTCGATTTTACTTGGCGCAAAAACATATCAATCAATCACTTTTCAAATTGTGGAAACATAGCTTTTCCAGTTTGTACTAGACACAATAGGGGAACTGGAATGCCAATATAACTTGGTTGGATTCCATAATTGATCTTTTAAAAATGAGTAATTTCAGAAAGAATTATTTGCATATTCTTAATTATTGAATCAACTAAATTTCAATTGGTTTCGCCCAAATTTGAACTGGAGACCTTCAGTGTGTGAGACTGACGTGATAGCCAACTACACCACAAAACCATTGCATAAGTAAAAACAACTAATACTCTTGACATATATCATGAGAGCAACTCGAATTTGGCACATAATGGTACTGAAATTGCTGGGTTTTGTCTTGAACACATTGGCCTATTCTCCAATTGAGGTAGAAGAATGTCTTTACTCAATATGGTTTTGTGGTGTAGTTGGTTATCACGTCAGTCTAACACACTGAAGGTCTCCGGTTCAAGTCCGGGCAAAGCCATGTAACAATTGTGTATAATGTGTCAATTTAATCGTTTTTAAACTTTTACATTTCTTATGATAATGCCCATAAGCAATTGTGTTGACCCTAAACCTGGCTTGAAGGTCAACCACAAGGAACCAATTCGAGTTTTTTCACTCAAATTGGGGTTAGAACCTCCAGATCACTTAAGGTGATCAGTCTATGCAAGATAATTTTAAAGACAAGTGCAAAAGTTTGAAGTTCTATACCTTTCCCATTTCCAAAAACTGGCACCTTTGCCAAAACAGATGTGGTGAGGAGATGTAAATTGATTTTCTGAGTCAAGCACTATAGACTTGGTCAAAAAGGTTGTAGGTATCCAATAATAAAGCCTCTGACCAAGTCAGAGACTAAATTTATGAGTTATTCGAGCTCAAAGTGTGGTCAAAATTTGGTCAATAGAGGTCAAATATGGGAAACAGTGATCAGAAAATGAGATTTGGAGTTGCCAAGCATTTTTTTGAGAATTTCCAAAGCAAATATATCACAATGGTGATAAGGAAGAGAGGCAAGTGGTCAAACCCAATAGATGTGTGAAAGTATTTTTTGTGGCTGGATTTGGCAAAGTACAGTAAAAAACTGTTCAAAACAGAGAACAATTTTTTTGAATTTGGACTAGACGTGGTATTTTTGGATGATTTCAACTCCTTTGGCTTACGCAAATCCTAAGGATAGCTGGCAAGTGGGCCAAAAAAGAACCAAAGGGATGATTTTTAATTGTAGAATATTTTGTGGCAAGAATTGTTGAGAGAAATATCAGAGATGGATTTGACAACTTGGCAATCAATTTAAATTGATATGAAGGCAAATATATCATGATAACAATAGATAAGGATGCTTCATAGCTTTAATCACAGGAAAATAATCATCACAAATCATAAGATAATTTTTGAAAGTAATGTCAACTAGATCTTGTAAATCAGCCCACCCCCACCCCTTCCTTGCATGTTGAGGAGAGCATTTGGGGAACTTCAAGGATCGTTCAGATCTTGCTCAGCAATGATCAATGTAGGATCTGAATATACGGGCCTTCAAAAATGTCGAGGTTGTGTTTCCCACAGTATATAGTTTGAATGGTTTTGGTGATTTTAGGTAGTAAATTTAGGCTTATTCTATTGCTTAAGTTGGGAATCCAAGAATAGGGTGGTCTCAGAGAGAGAATGGGAGCTATGAAGGCATGATTCAAACGGTTTCAGTTCTAGAGTTCTTCTTTGTATTTTTGCATAATTCAGCATGAGGGTACGGTTCTATTATGTTTTTTCTAGGAATATACCCTGATATGTGTATCCGCCATTTTAAAAGCTTGGCCAATGATTCGAAGACCTTTACCCATAAAATACTTAAAGGAGATTATAGCCCAATGACCATAGGGATGATTGCTCACACGTGCAAGAGGATAGGGAATCTTTGAAGCATTTTTTGACAAGGTTGGGAATATACCACTGAAGATATGATGGAATAAGAATGAAGGTAAAAGAAATTATGAGGGACCATTGGGGGGCAAGGAAAAAATAAGGAAAAAGAAATGATATTTTTTGAGACAAAGGCTTAAGTTGTCTTGAAATAGGCAAGGTGATGGCACATTGAAGAAATCAATAGGGAATTTGAGGAAGATGGCAATTATGGCAAAGCAATAATGGCAAGGGAATGAACAATGGATATAAAAACAATGTTGAGCCAAAAAGGGCTAAAATGGGAGTAGTGGGGTGGAGCAAAGGGAAAGATTAGAAACTATACACCATGGGGTCTTCCAAACTCTAAACTTCCAATCTTCAAAATATGTCTTCCAAACTTCATAACCCAGATCCTTCTAGAGCATACCCTATAACTAAGCCAAAAAATACCTCTTATGAACTTTAACCTTGAGCTCTTGTTGACTTGAAGAATGAACATCCTTTGACCTCCATATCAATGTTGAGTGCCAAGAATCTTCCAAGCTTTGACCTAGTATTCCAAGATAAGTTGACCTAGTTTGAATGCATAGATCACAATTAGCATGTTGCCCTTTGGGGGCAACATCTCGCCAAAACAAGAAAAAGGCTGGTCCCCTCAGCCATATGATATCAAAAATAAATAACTAGAGGGGTCTTCAACTTTGTACCAAGATGTCTAAGTGGGAATCATGATAAAATAAGAGTGTGAAGTGCAAATGTTGATGAAATGAGTGTGAATGTGGTGATGAAATGATGTGAATGGAATATAATGAGTGAGAAAAAGTAGAAGTGAGTGTGAATATGATAGGATGATGGTGCAATGGAGATGAAGTGATAGTGCAAATGTTTGAGATCTCGCCAAAACAAGAAAATGCATGTCTTCTACTTGATCTTCAAAAAGTTGCAACTCTGCTATGGTGGTAGAGATGAATTGCAGAGTGCTTTTCTTCTCTTGGAAATGAAAGCAAGAATAAAAAGTCTAAATGGAAGATAGGGCTACTTGTGACAGATGAAAAAGAATGGAGGAAGAGTGCACCTGTCATGGAAACACACAAACCAATTAGTCTCAGATCCTTGCAACTCTGCTATGATGGTAAAGGTGACTTTGCAGAGTGCTGTTAAGGTATGAAAAAAAAGAATAGGAGGCTGAATGGATGGTAGGAATATTCTAAGACATATGAGAAAATGGAAGAAGGATGCTCCTGCATATGACACTTGGTAATCATTAGTATCAATCCTGTTCTTGAGATCATGTGTACTCTTATCTGGTCAGATCAACCTAAAACATGAAACCAATCCTATTAGAGTAATGTGCTCAAAATCAAGCTGACCTAACTGCTGGAATAATGTGCTCAAAAGTCAAACTGATTTAACTACTTTAAACCTACTATAAATCTCTAAGCAGGGACAAGCAAGCATGTGCTGGTCCCAATACCTTTTCAGGTGCAGGATGTTGATAGGATTTGGCAGTGGCATACCTGAAGCAACCTCTTGTAACCAATAAGAATTAGTACCTGCAGGCTCCAGCACTACAAAGGGTCCTTCCCAAATATTGTCAAATTTGCCAGCTGAATCTTCCTTTGACTTGTTCCATTTGAGAACAAGCTCTCCTTTCTTAAAGCTGCCTTGTATTTTGTGTGCAGCCTTGAATGCAGCCAGATCTTTAGCCCTTTCCAGCAAATTAGTGTTCTCAGCTTCCATTCTGTACTCATCTAAATGTAACAGGGCGTCCAATCTTTCCTGTAAGGCATGTTCAAAAGGTAAGCACAATTTATGAGCTAATCTCAAGGAAGGTAACTCAAGTTCTACTGGTAGAACTGCTTCTATGCCATAGATCAAATTGAAAGGTGTATGATTTGTAGATGTTTTGATAGTGACTCTATAAGCCCAAAGTGCATCCACTATTTTGATATGCCAATCCTTTTTGTTAATTTCAACTGTCTTCTACAAGATATTTTTCAACACTTTGTTAGTAGCTTCAGCTTGTCCATTACCCTGAGGATAATATGAAGAACTTTTGGTGTGCTTGACCTTCAAAATGCTCAACAAATTAGCAATGACTTCATTAACAAAGGGGGCACCTCTATCAGAATGTATCTGGAAAGGAATACCAAATCTGGAGCAAACAAATTCATGTAAAAACCTTGCAGTTGTGAAGGCATTAGCTTGCCTCAAAGGTATAGCCTCTACCCACTTAGTAAAATAATCTGTGGCCACAATAATATGCTGATGTTGACCTGTAGAAGAAGGATTAATGGGACCAATATAATCTAGTCCCCAAATTTGAAAGGGTCCTGGAGATATGATAGGATTCAAGGCAGCTGGCAATAAAATTCTTTTACTAAAAATTTGACATTGATGGCAAGTTTTTATGACCTCATAGCAATCTCTAAAAACAGTAGGCCAATAATATCCAGACCTGAGAATCTTTTTTGCAGTGGTATCCCTAGCAAAATGTCCTCCACATATACCTTTATGCATCTCCCTAATAATCAAGGCAGATTCTTCTTCACTTACACACCTCAACAAGATCCCATCCCTGTTAACTTTGCACAAGACATTGTCTATCAGCTTGAATTATCTTCACTTGTCCTTGAGTCTTCTTCTCTGACTTGGAGTGAGGCTTCGAGAGATGATCCCATGTTGTAAAAAATCCTTTATTATAAAGTTTTAGTGTATGTCGTGCATAAAACCCTAAAACTTTCGACGGCCCAGATTTCACTTAAAATTTTGGATTTCCTTGCAGACCATCGAACCCTAGCCGCCTTGGCCAATTTCCTGCTTGGTTGCCCATTTTCATGTTGCTCCTCTTCAACTCCTGCTCTACCCGTAGCAGTTGGGATTTCATGTAGCTCCTCATGCATTATAGGTTTGCCATCGGCCCTAAATCTGTTCGCTGTAAATCTTCGCCGAGGTAAAGTCTTCAATGAGTTCTTCACCTTCGGCTGCTGCAAATCCGTCTTCAAGCCCATCTATCTCTCCCTGGATTCGGCACAGGTAAGTATTTTAGTGGAAGGCGTGAAGATGCAAGCGAATGAAGGGCTTAGTTATCTTTTAATAGTTGGAAGGATTCTTGGCATTCCTTTTTTGCTTCTTGATTTCTTACTTTGATATTGTATATAGTCTGTCATTTTATGCTATTCTCCTTTTCATATTATGATTGCTCAAGGTTTGTCATTCATGGGCTTTTGATTTGCAGGAACATTTCTCCTGCTGCAGTTCTGACTCCAACGACTCTCCACCGGATCTTCTATCCCGCCGCGATTTCTATAGATTTAGGAAGGCACCAAAGCATAAGTATTTGGCATCATTATCGTCTTCCAAGCATGGATCTTTTAAGCTATTAGAGTTTGTCTTCCAAGCATGGATCTTTTGAATAAAAGGCAGGTTCCGGTAGACCATCAAGTTCTGCGTCCGCACAAACAGGTCGGTTTTGAGCTTTTGCGTTGAAACTCTGTACCTGTCACTAGGCAAATGGTTTCTTTCATTTCTTGGCAAATTTGTCTTTCTCATCCATCTTTTTATGGAAGGGGAAACTTTCGAGAGCAGGAAGTTTCGGGAAGAAACTTTATTTGGCGATAGTCGGCCGGCGCCGCCCCCGGCAAGTTTCTTCCCGAAACTTCCCCGCTTTCGAAAGTTTCCGCCCAGAACCTTCGTCCCACCAAGATTACCTGATCCAGCAATTTCTTGGCCTTTTTAGAATTTTTCTTGCAGCTATAGCAGCGGATTCCATCATATTCGTCTTCAAGCTCGAGTTTGAGCCATCTTATGCTCAATTTGGTGAGAACTTGCTGGAATGGGCATCCTCCGGGCAGAACAGATAGAAGCACCAGGTAGGAGCAAATATCTTATTTCTGAAACATGATTTTGAAACAAGTTTTGGAAGAAAATTCATATTGCAAGCAAGAATCAGAGAAAATTAAGAACCTATGCATAGCCTTTGATGCCCATTCCGGCGAAGGCAACAACAGTGTTAGATCCCCCCCGACGGTGAAAGCGGAAATTTTAAGAAAAAAGTCTGTAATGTAAGAAAAAACTCTGTTGTTGGTTGTGGAAAGAAAAACCTTTTGTAACAGAGTACTGGTGGCGCCGCCAGAGCCCCGCCAAGAAATTACACTGAAAGGTTACCTAAAAAACAAAAGAGCTGAAACCTTAGGTAATCTTCAGGTGGCGAAGGTTACGTAGGTAGCAAGCAGATATGTAGGTACCAAGCAAAACTAAGAAGAGAAGTTATGGCTCAGTTAGAAGCAGATACAGGCATAGGCATATGGCTTGGATTATGCCCTTTGTGAAGTTCATTGGCGTTACTGGAGTTGCAAATATATAAGAAGCAATAGACATGGATATCCGCAAGGTACACATTTTTTTCCCTTCTTCGTCTGCTTAGAAAGAAAAAATGAGCTCAATTTAGAACATTTTAGCTTCTAAAGCATCCATTTGCGACATTAGTTAATACTACATGTATCATGTCCCAAAATTGTTATATGAGAAATTAAGTTGTGAAAAGCTGTCATAGTGGCTGAATCTTAGGACAATCTAGAACAAGCAATGATGCTGTAACTACATTTCTTTTCTCCTTCAAGATAACAGATAAATTTGGCTTCTTTGGATTTTACAAACTAGAGTTGCGGGTTTTTGATTCCCTAAATAGTGTTCAAAAGTGTTGGAATTGAACTTTTATAAACAATGCCTTGCTCTTTCGAATTCATGGCAGAATGCATGTAATTTTGACGAAATGGCTTCAGATGTATGGGATTGTCCTGCAGTGTGGAAGCAAATATATTGGACTATGTGGTTGCATTTGTGAATCATTAATGCACATCAGAATCAGCATTTGAGCACAACAAAACATTTCTTAGTCTTGAAGGCCAGAATTTTGAGAGGAAGTTGTGATAAAAATGCCACTGTCCAAGGCTAAATTTTAAAATTCCTATTGCATAAACAAAATTGGATTCTGCAACTGCCATTGGAAGTGATTAGATCAAAATAAGTTGGAGGAGAAGAACGTTGAAATTGGGATAGGAGGTGCGGTGCGCAAGCAAAGACACATAGAATCCACTTTGCATTGCCCGGTCACTATTATGCGCTATAATATGATCCTACAAGACCTTGGAGTCTTGAATCGCAAGGTCTTTTACACAGGAAACAAGGAATTGTTTTTCTTTCTAAATCTTAAGTTCTGATTATCACTTTTTACTGAATTGTTGCTGTATACAACGGATACACGAAAACAAAGGAGTTAGTTTCGTCTTACAAAAGCACTTTTGCAAGATTTTTATGAGATTTGAGTGTACATAAATTTGGCATTTGTGATGATGGCTACATGTACTGCATTTCCAATCTGGTTGCCCTTGCTAATTCTATGTCAGTCAAGTGGGTGAAATAGAATGGGTTTTAGAAATGCTTTTTGTAGGATGCCATAGCTTTCCCCATCTTTTATGATGTGCTATAATTTTTGTGGATATTTTGTGCATTTCATCTGCCACTTCTACAACATATTGGCTTGGCTAAGATCATATCAAGTCAAGCTATGAGTTTGGTGCAAAAAATATATAATAAATTAGTTGATACGTTTTTATATAAAAGTTGGCACCATAGTTAGAATACATGGCAAATGGATCCACAACGTACAAGGAAAGTTTGTAAACAAAAATGCCATATGGAAAAACACTATGATATTGGCATTATTGACGACCGGTTGGGACGATCTTATTGACCATGTCATAAGCATTTGGGGATACAAGCTGCATGCGTCCATCATCTTTATATTTTTTTTTATATTATAAAATTATAGCATATGTATGCCATGCATCAAACATGAAGGGCTCAGATTGTGCCACGTGGCATGCCAAGTGTACTTTTTAAATGCTAAAAGCACTCCTCAAAAAGGCGCCTTTAAGTTTGGAAGCGGCGTGGGGAAGATATGCGACAGAACCCTAGCCCACGTGATCCATCCCCTGCCCTTCTTATTGTATTGTAATTACCTTCTCCTTGGCGAACGGCTGCCATAGCCATCCTCTGCAATTACAGGATGTCCTTTCTTATTAAATCCATGCATAAAGAATACTCTGTCAAAATCTGTGCCATGCTCTTCCTCCAAATTTTGTGGGCACCAAATTGCTGCCTCCAAAATAGAGTATTCTTCAGCATTTCATACACAGAATCCACCCCTGTAATCTTTGGCATGCAAAAACTTGAGAAAATTTGTACCTGTTCTGGGATCCTCTTTGCTGGGCAAAATGGGAACTCCCCAAATGGAAACCTCCTCTTTGGGTGATGCAATCGACTGTGTTGGGTGCGAAAAATCGCCATTTTTCAAAGCGGTTTCTATACGAGATTTGAATTCCTGTAATATTTTCTCTTCTGGATGATCTGGCTCATCAGGGTCGTCCTTGAAAATAGAATCTGAAAAAGCTTTGTCGAGATTTTGGGTTTCAGATTCATACCCATTGTGAAATGCTGCAGTGTCCCGTTCTGCTTCGGCTTCAGCTCCTACCGCCATAGCCAGAGGCACGACCTTCTTCATGTTTCTGCTCGACGGAGCTTTCCTTTTTGTTTTGAAGAACGGCGCAATAACGCAATATTCCCCTTCTTGACAGAATATTCTTTTCCCTTTTCTGGATCAAAATAAGGTATGATTTTGAATATGATATGAACAAGATCCTCAGAAACATCAATTTTGGCACAAAGGTCATTGTGATTTGGATTACCAACTTCTTTTTATGGATGGCTTTCAAAGGCATCTAGATTGGAACTTGAGGAAAAAGAAAACTGCATGCAAGCTCTTATACATCCTTTGAAACATCATGTTGTTGCATTCGTCTTTACATAAAGCACATGGACTGCCCACCGAAGGTGGGCAATTTACTAGTCTTATATTATAATATTATCTTGTGTGTCTGTTTTCAATCACGCCCTAATTTCGGCGGCTAGGATTCAGTCACGCCGAGATTGAATGGAGAGGATTTTGAATGGTGCCATTAAACTAATCTAGGGTTTCGATGCATGCCCAGCGAGACCATCCCCTCTTTTCCCAGTCCGATCCTTTTGTATACAGATCCTTTCAAAATACAGTCGGGCAAGTAATACAGCCGGGGTTGTTTGTATTCATTCCGATTCTGCTCCTCTTCTTCTCTGCCTATTTTCTTCTTCTGCCTATCTTCTGAATATCAAATGTAACATCACTGCAAAGGGAGCTTTAGAATGGTCGACGTCCTGCTGCCTGTTCCAAAAACGACCTCCTGCTGCCTTCTCCAAAAACGAACGCTGCCTTCTTTTATGAAGGCTTACTTTTTATGATGGAAATTTACTTCCCAGTAGCTTGTTGTTGGCTTTGGTAAGACTCCTAAACTTTGTTCCTTCGTGATATATTTGTCTTAAAAGCTTGATTTCTTGCAAGAAAGGTAATCATCTTCTTTTTTGCTTTTTGAATCGAGCACGTTTTTGGAGCCAAAGATCGCCAATCCATTTTGCAACATCCATTTGGTGAGAAATAGGTATGAAGTCATTCCATTTTTATCTCTTGGTTGTTGGGCATGGCAAGACAGCTCATAAATTTCGTAGTAGTAGTAGTAGCAATAGTGAAGAAACCAAGAAAACCAGTGTCCAAGTAGTAGCTCTTCGCTAACACTAACGAGAGATAGTTGAATGTTGTGCTCAAAAGGCATGTATGCTTTGCTTCCTATTCTTTTCTTCTCAAACAATTTTCTGTCTTTTTCTCTGGCGAGCAAATGGGCTGTTCGTTCTAGGCGAGGATCGTGAGGATGAGCCAAGTAAGTCAAATGATTTCTACATTTGTTTGAATTTTCTTTTGCTTTCATACACATTATGCACCATTCATGCTTTGTGCTTTATTCATGCATTGTTACCAAGCTGCTTGCGAGGACTTTACAACGGAGCCATTGAGAAAGATACAAAAGATGCATCTCGGTTTGAAAATAGATTTGCGAGACCTCTTGGTCGCTTTGAAAGAACTCAATTTGGGTCCAAATATCTCTCGGGAGGACGAAGGTATGGACCTATGCTTGACATAAGCCTCATTTGTGATTTTGCTATGCATGCCTACCCTCTATCCACACCCCTCTAGATACGAGGGTTTAATAACAGCCAACAACTGGGGTTGTCAACCTGGAATGATATTATTATTGTTCTTATTCCTGTATTGATATAGCAAAAACGGAAGCACCATACAGTGGTAACATCATTAATTGGTAAAGTGGTTTGATAAACTCATACAGTGGTAGCACCATTAATTGATAGAGTGGTTTGCAGGTTAGCCATGGGAATAACTACAAAAGTGCCTTTAAATGTGCTGGCCTCTTTTCCCTTTGTATTTAATGCATGAAGCTCACTACAAACGTGCAATCCAGCTTGGAAATGTAGGCTGAAGGAAAGAAATGGATAGAAAATATAGCAGGCAGAATTGCTCTTCCTGAAGATCTCTAATGTAAACTTAAATATGTTGCCCAATTGTTGGCCTCTGCATTCAGTCCCAGTTTAAAAGGACTGGCAATCTGTGCATTTAGATGAGCTATGCGCAGGCAAAGATTCAACGTGGATTTTGCTTAGGCCGAGAAATCATGTGAAAGTTAAATGGGTTCTGGGAATATTCAAAGTCTTAGAACGTTGCAAGTTTATGGGAATAATGGTAAAAGACTTTGCACAGTTAACTTGGACGAACATCACATTAGTGAATGGACACAAAACAAATCTACAAGTTCAATATTTTATGAGAGAATTTATCCATGTATGCAAAACATTGTACATAATAATAGCTTTGATCTTGAGTTAAATGTTAATTTAGCATGGAGCACTCAAGCATGTCCAACAATTAAGCTTTTTTTTGAGAGCAAAAGAAATGTATAAAATTTGTGGAGGTTAGGTAAGGACATTTAACCGTTAATTTATTTGATGTATTGCAGATTTGACAAAGTAAGAAGGCTAGCTTCCTAGGACAAAATGAACAAATAAAATATGCAAACAAATATGTAATAAGCACTTTAAGCACTTGACAAAATTATTATTGATTTGTGTGGATATTGTGCAGCCTTTCTAAGCTTAGTTTCTGTTTTATTTAACACGAACTTTTTGTTTTATTTAACACACATGAATACGAATATATGACTTAGATGTTACAAACATTACTCCACTTTCTCCCACCATCAACTACGAAAGGCAACACTTAAGAAATACAATGAGAATAGGCCTAAGTTTCCACTTTCTCCCACCATCAATTACGAAAGGCAACACTTAAGAAACACAATGAGAATAGGCCCAAGAAACGCAGTGAGAATAGGCCCAACTTACAGGTTCCCCCAACTTATGCCCAGCAATGCTGGGCACCATAACTAGTCTCTAATAGGTTGCTGCCATCCTCCTTTGGCTTGACCTCCTTGAGTTACTTCTAAGTGTGCTACTGCAAGTGAAGTGTCAGTAGTATTCAATTCATCTTCATGATCAAAAAATATATAAGGCAAGTAGAGGCTAGGATTTCGTGTCAAGTGTAACTCTTTTACAGAAATATCATAACTTTGCAACTTACAAGCCCACCTCTGGATTTTTGGTTTATTAGTTGCTTTACCAAATAGCAAGCCCATTGGGTTTTGCTTCATATGAACTTGAACTTGGCTCTTCAGGAGGAAATGCCCTTGTCTATTAATAAGAAACATGAGGGCAGCAGCACTTTTTTCTATTCGGTGCATCTTTCTTCAAGAGCAGACCATTGTTTGCTTGCAAAAACTATAGTATGCTTACTAGAAAATTGCCCACCTTCGGTGGGCTTTCCATGTGGTTGTATATGAAGACTGAGACACTAATGCGTTATGTATGAATGGGTTACATTTGGTATGAGATGTTAAATTGAAATGTGTCGAGGTAATATCTATTAGATATTCAATAGGAAATTGAATCATAATTGTTGGATGCAATGTATTGCGTAGTTTTTGTGTTGGATTTTAGCATTTGTATTTTGTTTAATAAAACCTTTGATTCGTCTTGAATTATAATTTTCTGTCGATTCTAATTCACGTAGTTTTCGTGTTGTACAGATAGTTGGAATGTATGTGGAACCCATTTTGCTTTTGCCAGAATTTGTTGGTATAATTTGCCTTCATTATCCTAGAAATAAACATGAAATTAGATCACTATTGTTCAATTGTTTTGTTACATATGATATTTATTGTACCTGGATTCTTATTTCATGCAGTTCATTGTATCCTAGAATTTTTTCTGCTTCGTCGTTGAAAGCCGTGGCCCAAGCTTCCCCACTTGGAGTCTATCACTTTTGCATAGAAAATATATTTAAAGTGTATATGTTGATTTAAAATGGAAAATTATTTGATATATTGACACAAATGTTTCGATGTCCATGTGCCCACCAAGTGTTGTAAAGTGCAGCCATGTTGAGGGCAATGTGTGCAACATATAAAAGCTATCCGAATCTTGATTTAAATAGAAACGAATCGAAAATCCACAAATCCATACTTCGACTGCTTATTAGACAATCCATACTTGTCCTAGTTATTACAGAATAACATGATGAAAAAACATGTGCAATTGAATCATTTGCTGCTTTCCTTACTGTGCAAGTAATTTTTTACCAAATGATTCAAAAGGAGCTTCAAAACAGCGAGATCCATGACTATAAGCAGTGGATGGTTATAACACAAAGTTCTGCAATCAATTTTGCACATTTCAAGGATGCAAATTTGGCAGCAGATGTGATTTTGCACATGGCAAGAGTGGTTTGCAGATTAAATTACCGTTCAAGCAAGCACTTAACTGGCCGTTTACCTTAGGAACCCATGGAGATGATTCTACGTAATAACACGTGTTGTTGATATCTTACATTTTGTAACAACTGCACATGATGAATCGTAGACAGCAGTGGATATCATTCAAACTTTGGACATTGGTGATCAACAGCAATGGGATCATCTGATCTTACCCTCTGAAAAGGCAGCAGAATCTGCACATGCATCAAAGATACTAACAAAACTAACTTGACATAGAGTTTTAGTGCCTCATTCCCACAACCATACTGGGCATAAGAAGATATCATTGCAGTCCACAAAAACCACCCTTGCATCTTTCAAACTTCGACACTTTCTATACATGTTGAGAATCAATTTCTAACATAATAACATATTGTAATGCTGTGCACAGCAGAATTCTGGCATGAATTAACCTTTCATCTGATTTTTACAACCTAAGGATGCTTTTAAAATTGTAAAAAAAGCGACTTTATCTGCTCTCAATCCTCCAAGCTGCTTATGTTCAAAAAGTTTAAGCCCCTCTGAATTCTTCCTTTCCTAAACATAGGCAGCAACTACTGCAGTCCTATTCAGCATTTTGTCAAAGGCCATATTTGCTTCTAATAAAGATCCATATTTGCCATACATACCAATAATAAGATTCCTGAGAAAGTTGTTTTTCTCTAAGCCATTCCTGATTATGCACAAACGAACCGATTTTCCACCTAATGAGCCTTTGATTTTTACACATTCTCCCCTGCAACATATATGATATAAGCAATTATTAGAAAAAAAAATAAACTTGAGGAGACAAAATGATTCGAGTAATCGCTTGTTCATCTATATAGATAGTGAGACAATACTACAACCAACTACCTGTAAATTTGGATGCATCTGGGCCTGTGTGTGTGTCAGTCTAGGCAAAGGGAAAATTTAGGGCATTCAAGAAAGAAAATTACCTGTTTGGCGTGCAAAAATCTACCAAGCCCTGCAGTTATCTTTTTCAGCAATCTAACTATTTTGTGACTAAAGCTGCTCATGTATTTTTGAGAAAATGCACTCCATCAATTTTCGCTCAAAATGCAGCACTGAATGTGGAGCTCTTCTTCAACCTAGCGAATCATGTACTGAATGTTGTTGAAATGGATGCCATGTACACCAAGTCATACCTGACCGAGACCATCATGCTGACACCAGATCAATCTGTCAACGTCATAGTCACGGCTGCTCATGGCTGTGGCGTTTACTATATGACAGCTACTCCCCTGTTTACCCAAATGTTCCAGAGAACAATGACACTGAATTTGCCACCTGATTTACTCAAAATATCAAAAGCCTTGGCGTAGGAGATTATCTTGTTGATATTCCTCAAAACATAGACATAAGTTTCTTCATAGCAATGGGGTTGGCTGTTAAGAATTGTGCTCTAGGACGGAAGTGTTTTGGAATCAATGGTGGGAATTTTTCTGCTTCCATGAACAATATTTCGTTTGTTCTTCCCAGGGTCTCTATTCTTGAAGCTTACTATCATAATATACCTGGGATTTACTCCACGGAATTCCCTCAAAGACCTATCCAACCTTATGATTATACTGGTGGTCAACTGGATAATCTGAGCCCCTTAGAGGGCACCTATATCAGTGAAATCCCATTCAATGCTAATGTGCAAATCATTCTTCAGGACACCTCTGCAGTGGCATTTGAAAATCATCCCGTTCATCTCCATGGCTACAATTTCTATGAGATTGGTCTTGGTTTTGGCAATTACGATCCTTAGACTTCTTACTTCAACCTTGTAGATCCACCCATGAAGAACACCATTGCAGTTCCTGCAGGAGGCTGGGCAGCAATCAGGTTCAAGGCTGACAATCCAGGCAAGTAATTTGTTTATAGCATAAACCCTAAATCGCTACGTTCGATGGTCTGCAAGGAGGAAAAAGGCATAAACCCTAAATGAGCAACCCTAACAAAATCAAGGACCGTCCAAAATTTTAAGTGAAATCTGGGCCGTCGAAAGTTTTAGGGTTTTATTCACGACATACACTAAAACTTTATAATATAAAAGATCCTGCAGAATGGCTAAACCTATGGCCTTTTTAGTAACAGTAATATAAACTTCAAATGGCATGCTCAGATCTAGTTTTTTCAAAAGAGTAGCTTCACATATAGATGAAATGAGAAAGTCAAAAGCTTCTTGGCATTCTGAAGTCCATGTAATAGGTATGTGATTGCTTTCAGATTTAGAAAATTTACCTACTCTGGTCAGCTTAGAAATGGGACTTAAGATATGAGCAAAATTTGGAATATACATTCTAAGAAAACTCGTCATACCAATAAAACTCTTAACCTGCTTTAGATTCTTGGGAGGTGCTAGTTTTTTGAGAGCTTCAATCTTATCCTGAGCAACTTGAATACCCTGGCAGGATACTTCATGTCCTAAGAGCTGCCCTTTAGATGCAAAAAAGATGCATTTTTTTGGATTTAGATTAACTCCTGAAGTCCTGCATAAAGAGCAGATTTTTGCAAGTAATTCCACATGGTTAGTAGAATGAGAACCCAAACAAAGGACATCTAAATACACTCTAAACTCTTCAGCAGACATGGTTTTGAAAATAACATCCATTGCTCTTTGGAAAGTGGCTAAGGCATTCATTAGGCCAGATGGCATTCTCTTCATAGCATATGTACCCCAAGGAGTGATAAATGAAGTCTTTGGCTGATCCTCCTCTTTGATGCTAATCTGATTAAGCCCTGAAAAAACCATCCAAAAATGAGTACATGTCTTTCCCTGCAACAGCATATAGAATTTCCTCTAAAAAAGGTAAAGGATAACAATCTTTTATGGTGGCTTTGTTCAGGTCTCGATAGTCTATACAAATTCTCAAAGCACCATTCTTTTTTTCCACTGGAACAATGCATGACACCCATTCAGGATTAATAATTTCCACAATAACACCTGCATCCAACATTTTATGCAACTCTTCCTTGATTAGATCTAAAAGTGAAGCATTGATCCTCCTTAACTTCTGGAAAACAGGCTTACACCCTTCTTTAATTTTAATTTCAAATTGACATACCTCTTCCTTGATACCAATGAGCTCAGAATAATCCCAAGCAAACACATCACTTCTTTCTTCAAAGAATTTGGTAATTTCTTCCTTGTTTTGTGTGTCAAAGAGATCTCCCACAAACAGAGTTCTTTGCTGACCATGTTTATTAATTATAACCTCATTGGTTGCTTCTTCTTGTGATGCATTTATAACCAATATAGGACAGAATTCCTTAGCCTCGTCCTCATCAAGATCTTCCTCTGGGATAGCTCCTTCAGATAAATAAGTCATTAAAGTATCTCTGCACAAAGCATCAGCTTCCCAATTCTGCTCCCTTGGAATATGAGTAATTTCCCAAGAAGTAAAATAAGCAAGCATTCCCATTACCTGATTTCTCAGGGACTCCATGTCAGCATTCTTGGCCTGATACTCACCACTAACATGTCTGCAAACTAACTGAGAATCTCCATAGATGTGTATGACTGAAATATCCATAGCTTTAGCTTCTTGAAGACCTGCAATCAAAGCCTTGTACTCTGCTACATTAGAAGTTATTTGGGAAAAAATCCTTCCTACCTTAGCCAAGAGTTTATTGGAGGTATCCTTTAGTATAGCTGCCGATGAAGCTACATTTAGTTTCTTTGAAATCCCTCCATCAGACCATAAACACCCTTCTTTTCCATTCTCAGAAGGTAGTGCACACTCTCTAATCAAAGGAATCAGATCAGTCTTCTTTGTGCTAGGGGTTGTTAGACTATAAAATCCTAGGGGCTCTTCTATAAGCATTTCTTTAATAAAGTGTACCTCTTCCTTGAAGCCATAAGAACCATCCTGGTTGTAAATTGTAGCTAGTTGAGTGCCATTTGAAATGGTGCATCTCCCTTCAGACCAGATTGGCCTAGCATCAACTGTAGCCATCCACCTTCTTCCTAGCAAGAGATCATATATATCTGCATCTTCTCCTAAATCTTCAAAAGCAACAACAACAAAATTGCCAGCTACAACAATGCCTTCAGTGTTAACAGGAACTTTGGTCACAATCCCAACTGGTGCTATTTTAGCATTGGAAAAGGATTTTAACAAAACAGATGATCTTTTGTCTATCTCAAGCCCACATTTTTTCATAACATGATAAGGCATGATATTTAGAGGTGAGCCTCCATCCAGCAACACATTGGAAAAAGAATAACCTCCTAGAGTAGATGAACACATAAATGCACCTGGATCTTCTTCATTTTGAGCCAAAATAAGATTAGTGGCATTTGCAACACCTACACAAGCCACTGCCTCACTAAAAGTAGTTTGTTGCAACAACTTTTTCCTATAACCAGGTGCAATTTTTAATAAGGTAAATAAATCCACACTTACTTTGGAATTTTTCAGTAAAACATCCAACTCATCGAGATCTTGATCGCTTTTACCATACTTTTGTTGAGGAGGTGGAGCTATTTCTTGGGGAGGAGCTTCCACAACAGGAGGTAGTGGCAATGTTGATCTCCTGGAATGCTCTGGAACAAATTTGTTAGGCTCGGCAGGTCTATGGGTATCTCCCATGCTCCTGGTTTGTACCACCATCACTTCCTCAGTCTTTGGCATCTCTGTAGCCTGCACAAACCTTATAGAACTAGTAGATTCAGCAAACCTTACATATGGAGTTGCCTCAGGTTTTTTCTCCCTCTCCTGCTTGGCAAAATATTCTTTGACAGAGCACCTAAGGTCAGTATGACCAATCTCCTTGCAAAAAGCACAAACTGGACATTCTCTACCAAAATGACCTTTCTTTTTACATTTAGGACATATTTGCCAATAACAAATATCAGCTGGATGTGAAGTTCTATTGCAATGAATACATTCAGGCTAAGTTCTACCTGCCCTGCTTGCTTTGAGCTCCACAAGTTGCTTGGTCACTTCTGCTAAAGCTTCAGTTACCTTTGTCAAGTCTGCTTTGACCTCTGAAATTTGAGAATCAGCCTCTTCATCTTTGGTTTTTTTCTTTTCTTTATGCACAGCATAGATAGGAACAGAATGGTGAGGTTCATAAGAGCCATCAGTGGCATCAGGGTAAAAGGGATCATGATGAAAACTATGGTGTTTTTCTGGTAGGATAGAAAGCATTTTAGTCAATTCAGTAGTCTTGGCAAAAACTTTTGTAGATGGAATCAAAACCTTCTGCAGCTTGAATCTTGATAAGTTTTCTATGAATTTCTGGTCTAGAAGATAGGCCTTTGATGAAAGAAGACACCAAAACGAGCGTGGGGACAGTAACTTGGCCTTTCTGACATCTATTCATGAAGGTGCTGAATCTTTCCTTGTACTGACTAACACTTTCACCTGCATAAATGGAGAAATTTTGCAATTCATTAACAAGGTCCTTAGGAGCAGCAAGCTTTCCAAACCTGTCTAAAGACTTGGTGACAAGGTCATCCCAAGAAGTGGTTCCCATAAGCTTCTCATAAGTCAGCCAAGCACCAGCTTCACTCTCCTCTTTAAAGCACTTCTCAAATTGTGAGAATTTGCATCCTTTCTTGAAGCCATAATCCCTGTAGTAATCTTCAAAAATCCTTAGAAAAGTACTAGTAACGGTGCCCAGCGTTGCTGGGCAAAATTTGGAACCTAGTGCTGGAACTTGGGAACTTGTGCATTTGCCTAAAGTAGCTTCTAGGCCATTAGAACTGTACATTTGCATACAATAATTTCTAGGCCATTGGATCATCTTGGGAACCTGCAGATTGCAAGTTTAGGCCATTGGATCATTTTGGAAACTTGTAGGTTGCAAGTGGCCATGTCTATTGTTGATGTTGTGTACTAAATCTCATATTGTTGCTCGTTGCTTGTAATTAATGTGGCTATGTCTATGAGTTGTTGATGTTGTGTACTAAATCTCATATTGTTGCTCGTTGCTTGTAATTAATGTGGCTATGTCTATGAGTTGTTGATGTTGTGTACTAAATCTCATATTGTTGCTCGTTGTTGGTGGGCTTTACATGTGATTGTTCACCTTTGTGATCGTTCCATGTGATGTCTTGGAAGTGGGCTTAGAGTGAGGAGATGCGTGATTGATGGTATAAGGGTTTTGTTTGTATTAATTTAATGGTCTTAATGTGATCCAAATCAGATTAAGTAGTGTCTATTTGTATATGGTTATTTTGCATATGTTGGGCTTTTATAAAAGATAAACCCATTATGTGTTGTATTTTGAGCACAAAGCCCAAAAGGTTTTTAAGATGTTAAGATAGTACCACGTAAGTCCATTACAGCTACATTCTAGAACCCTGGTTATAAGATTTTAGAAAGCTTCTAAATGGAAATCCCACCTAACCTTAAACTTGAAGCCCAAAATGAGGAGGACCTCCTGTATCATGATAAATCCCACCTAACAATCAATCCAATCACCGCTCAATCGTGCCTGAGAAGCCGTCACATTTTCCTAATCCAGTTTCCTTGGGAAGTAACGGTTTCCAATCATACTGCTATGAAATGCAAAATTGATCAAGACATCCAAACTCTATATGTGCCATAAGTTGGAAGCAATCCACAATTGTTGTGTTGTTATGTTAGAAATATAAAATGTTAGAAATATAAAATGTATTCAACAACTTAGATGTGAAGCAAAAAATTGTAAATTGGGATTAGGCTAAAAGGCAAAAACTCTGTAAGGAGCAAAATAAAACCGAAAAATGTCAAGAACACTTTATAGTTTGCAAGGTGATGCTTTGCATATTCTTGCAAAGTGCATGGGGACAAAATATAAGGTATTGTTGGGATTTCTTTGGAAAAAGTTGTGCAACAACATTGTGATTCTTGAGACACGTTATGATGCATGGAGACCATTTTGTTTTATGGTGGTCTATTTTGTTTTAACAGCTATACTACATTGGCTCCAACACTGAACAGTTTAATGTGTAAATGAAGTCATGAACATACCACTTTATGCTAAAGTACCACTTTATGAAATGGATTCTTTTTCTAAAAGCATTGTTATGGTAATGTTGATTTTGAATCTGGATCTCTTCTATCAATTGGACTTGTAGTTTCACAAATCTCAACTACTTTGTTTCCATATCTGTAGGACTGAAATGGTTTCACTCAGTGAACACATCTCAACTACTTTGTTTCCATATCAGTTAGTAGAACATGCCCAACCGTAATAAAAATGATGCACAAACTTTCTATATTGCTAGACACCAACATACTTTGTACAACAATAAATTCGCCAATCAGATGACAAATTCTTTCAGACTGTTTCATCATTAGCTAAAGAATTTCTAGTCATCCGCAATGAGAAAGGAAAAAATAGTCGTTGTAAATTATCTCTTTGGATCGAATTTTGAAGGATTAAAGCCAGTCTGTAGCATGGCACCTATGACAGATTGCACCTATGGCATTTGTGAACTTCAGATATTTGGATAAAAGAAGATTGCACGTACGGCATTTGTGGACTTCAAATATCTGTATTTCTGGCTTGAAATTTGCAAAGCTCTCCAAGTCATTGGTTACCTCTCGACTGCTTGTATAAGGTGTCTCCTCCTTCTCAAGTAAGCATGCCCTCAATGTTTTGCAGATGCCTGGTCTGTGCAATCTCTTCTTGTGCATCTTCAAAACTCTGCAGAAAGGTTAAAAATTGCTCATCTAACAAATCCTGAAATTAGAAAATAACTACTCCACTGTTGCAAGTTTTAGAAAAATTTGGATAGAATTCTGACAGATGTGAAACCGTTAAAGCAGCTGCATCCAATCAACAGGTAACAAATATCTTGTTTTACACTTCCATTTGTTTTAACCCTTAGTTTCACCCTCTGAGGAATGTCTTTGACTTGATCGTGAGGTTACGTGCACGGAAAAGATGCATAACCTATGAAAATAGTTCATGAACTGCTTTCTGCTTGTGAACCACTTCTTATGCGGTATGTTTGACTCATCTTAGATTGTTCTTCTTTCGGATAAATATGCTATCCTTTTTTGCCAAGAACTGTGTCTTTGAATATGTGCCTTTGCGAATACTTTGTGAAATCTGCAAAGCTCTCCAAGTCATTGGTTACCTCTCGACTTGTATAATGTGTCTCCTCCTCGAGTAAGCATGCCCTTAATGTTTTGCGGATGCAGTGCAGGTGCAATCTCTTCTTGCATATCTTCAAAACTCTGCGAGAAAGGTTAAAATTGCTCACATTTAGCAAATTACGAAATTAGAAAATAACTACTCCATTGTTGCAAGTTTTAGAAAAAATTGGATAGAATTACGGCGACTTCAAGGATTATGCCTTGACAATCTCCTAAGGAAACAGAGCTAAACATGTGAAACCGATTAAAGCAAGCGCATCCAATCAACAAGTAATAAATATCTTGTTTTACACTTCCATTTGTTTTAACCCTTAGTTTCACCCTACGAGGGGAATGTCTTGACTTGATCGTGAGGTTCAGCATACAGGGGAAAAGATGCATAACCTATGAAAATAGTTCATGAACTCTGCTTTCTGATGTCTTTGTGAACCACTTCTTTTCTGGTATGTTTGACTCATCTTAAATTGTTCTTCTTTCGGATAAATATGCTATCCTTTTTGCCTAGAAGCTGTGTCTTAGGAATATGTGCCTTTGTGAATACTTTGTGAAATCTGCAAAGCTCTCCAAGTCATTGGTTACCTCTCATTTGCTTGTATAAGGTGTCTCCTCCTCGAGTAAGCATGCCCTCAACGTTGCGGATGCCTAATGCAGTGCAATCTCTTCTTGCGCATCTTCAAAAACTCTGCGAGAAAGGTTAAAAATTGCTCATCTAGCAAATCCACGAAATTAGAAAATAACTACTCCTTTGTTGCAAGTTTTAGAAAAATTTGGATAGAATTCGGCGACTTGGGGAACATGCCTTGACAATCTCCTAAGGAAACAGAGCTGAACATGTGAAACAATTAATTAAAAAAAAAAATTACTAAATTGAGTTCCCTAAGCTGGCTAGCACCTATGTACATGAGGATATGCTATCTCAAAAATGTCAACCAAATTCCTTTCTGAAGCTTCTTCTCTTTCTTTCTTCCGTCTACATTGCATTAAAGCTAGACCTTTCGGCAAATTTGGACAAACTACACGGTTCAATATTCAATAAGTGATCAAATATTTCAATTTGTTTGTTCGGAAGTTGCTCAAAATAATCCTCACACAAAAGAATGCAAAAACCACCTTTACCTCACGGTGATCCCGGCCTTTACTGCGGTGATCCCCGACCTGAGACCATAGTTGCTCTTTTGTTCTATGAAGAAGAAGCAAGCTTGACGAAATATCACACATTATTCTTCTTTGAAGGCGTTTCCTTTTACGTCCAATCATTTGGATGCATCGTGGAACAGCTCCCCGATTAACAATAGTATTTTGGAAGAGACAAAGTTTAAAGAAGAAATGAAATGGTAACTCCGGGAGGTCTTTGGAAAGAAGAAGGAGCTGTAGAAATTAAGGTTTTGAAAAATCCGGATAGGCGATGAAGCGAGATAAGAGAATTATTGTTTGTAAAACTGAAGTAGCATCGGATAACCAAATAAAGAAGGAGATTTTGGAAGAGCGGAGGCACGGGTTGTAGGCTCGAATCCGCCATAGTCATTTTGCTGCCACAACAAACCCTAAACCACAGCCGTCGTTCTTTGCCCTAGTTCTCCCTTCTATCCATAGCAACATAAACGGAACCGGACTGCTCTACTTCAGCTGAACCAAGTCTCTGCTCTGCTCTGATCCACGCCTTGCTTTACTCTACACCGATGCCCTGCCCTGATCCCAATCGTTCAATTAAATCAATCAAATCCTCGCCCTTCGATTTAGGGCTGGGTCCAACACTTACTGAATAACATTATAATATAGGATTAGCACTCATGCTGGAATCAAAAGTAGGTAATGGAGTAGGCACATTCAATTCAAACTGGTAAGGCAAACTTTGGAGTAATCCAGCTGAAAATTTTGGGGGAAGAGATCTATCTCTGCAGAGTTCTGAAGTCTCTTGATCTTCCATTGGCACTACAAGGGATAGTCGACGTCCAACGACGTCGCGACGTCGAAGAACGACGGGTCGTCGTCGAACATCGACGACATCGTCGTTCAACGGCGATAACGTCGTTCGGCGTCGTTCAACGACGTTTCGGGCTGGCGTGTCGGATTGGCTGCGTGGCATAATCTGGCTGCGCCAAAATTTGGCGGGGCTGCGCGTGTCAAAACCGTCGTCGGTGGGCGTCGTTGAGCGGCGTCTCCACCGAGCTGGCGTGGCACATCCAAATTTTTTGCGTGGCTTTGGCGACATGTTTGGGCCCGGCGCGCCCCGTGTTACGCCCGCGTCGACATGGCGTCGTTGAGCGGCGACTAAAAATCTGGCGTGACCCGGTCGGCCGTGGGTTTGCCGACATGCGGCCGGGCGCCAAAGTGTCCTGCCACGTCGACATGACGTCGTTAAACGACGCCTAGAATATCTGACGTGGCAGCAGTTTTGCCAGCGTGGCTGGCATCGTCCGCGCCACGCTATTGTCAGCAGAGCGCCACGTAAGCAACGTCGTTTAACGACGTCACTATTTAAAATTTTTTTGGAAAAAAAAAAAAAAAAAAACGTGCGAAAAAAAAAAAATTTATACTGACGTCGCTTATCGTTTGGAATGCCAAAATTACCCTATGGACTAAGTTACACGGTCAGTTTTGCAAAAAAACGACACACTTACGCCCTACATTGCAGTATTCAACAGCCACCTCCTAGACCACACTCCCGGATCTCGGTTCCGATCCGACCGTTGAATCCTTTGTTCAAGGAACCAAAATTATCCTAGGGACCAAGTTATACGGTCAGTTTTGCAAAAGAAACAAACACTTACGCCCTACATTGCAGTATTCAGCAGCCACCTCCTAGGCCAATTGACTACGAGTGTGTTGCACATGAGATAGTTTGGCGCTTCTTCGAGAAGGGGTGGGCTTCTGGCCACAAAACTTGGTCCCTAGGGCAATTTCGACGTTCTGAGTCCATTGGCGAGCGGATCACTGCGGTTCGGAGAGGGAAGTTGCCGTCCGTCGCCGGGGCCTTTGGGAGAGGAAATTTTGGGGCAAGCTGCTTCGGGTGGTTTTTAGGGTCCGCGCTCATGGCCAACACCTCCCCTCTACATCAAGACACGGCGCAAGGTCCTAGTCAAATCTGACAAGGATAGAGCCTCCGAAACGTAAACCCTATGAGTTGCCAGGTTCTAGCAGGGTTTGCGTTTTGGGTGCCGAGTTTTGGTCTTTTGCACTTGGGACGTGGCCGATCACATGCAGTTGAGAACGCGAAGCAAGGGGAACTGACGGAATGGAGTTTGGACCTGTACTCCTCCCGTTGTGGCAGTTAGAAGTCAAGGGCCGCTTTTGCAGTAGCAAGACATTCGTAAATTCGTAATTAATGCATAGTACGGACTTAAATTCTGATTTTTTGTCAGCTAGCTTCCTAAGTCATCGCCAACATACAGGCCAACTTTCAAAATTTTTGGATAAGGTTTAGATCAAATAGTTTGCACTAGAACAGTCCGGGCAGCCTGTTGTTGGGCAGCCGAGCTGACACACTTGCCCAAGTCAAACAAGGCCAGGACCTTGCAAGGCCTCCTCATTAGAGGGGAGAGTCCGAACCCCAGGAGGCGAGCCCCAAAAAGCTTCCCAAGGCAGCCTTTCCTGGCAGCGCTCCGCCAGGGGGGCGTACGCTAAAGACCACACTCCCGGATCTCGGTTCCCGTATCCGACCGTTGAATCCTTTGTTCAAGGAACCTGGTCCGAGAAGGTCCAAAAAAATCCAACATCCGTCCGGGAGAACATATCAAACCGCGAAGCGTCCTGCGGGCGACAGTGTAGAAACCAAAGTGTTTTGTCGTTCGGACATTGCGGAGGCTCCGAAATGCCGATCCGACTTCGCCACATCGTCCGGAATGCCAAAATTACCCTAGGGACCAAGTTATACGGTCAGTTTTGCAAAAGAAACAAACACTTACGCCCTACATTTGCGTTATTTGACCACCTCCTAGGCCAATTGACTACGAGTGTGTTGCAAATGAGATAGTTTGGCGCTTCTTCGAGAAGGGATGGGCTTCGCCACAAAACTTGGTCCCTAGGGCAATTTCGACGTTCCGAGTCCATTGGCAGAGGCGGATCACGGTTCGAGAGAGGGAAGTTGCGGCCCGTCGCGCCAGGGCCTTTGGGAGAGGAATTTTGGGGCAAGCTGCTTCGGGTGGTTTTTAGGGTCCGTGCTGCGGCGTCAACACCCCCTCTACATCAAGACGGCGCAAGGTCCTAGTCAAATCGACAAGGATAGAGCCTCAAACGTAAACCCTATGAGTTGCCGTGTTCTAGCGGGGTTTTGCGTTTTGGGTGCCGAAGTTTTGGTCTTTTGCACTGGGGCGTGGCGAAAGGAAAGCGGAATGGAGTTTGGACTGTACTCCTCCCGTTGTGGCGGTTAGAAGTCAAGGGCAGCTTTTGTAGTGGCAAGACATTCGTAAATTAAGTAATTAATGCATAAATGCGGACTTAAATTCTGATTTTTTGTCGGCTAGCTTCCTAAGTCATCGCCAACATCTGAGGCCAACTTTCAAAATTTTTGGATAAGGTTTAGATCAAATAGTTTGCACTAGAACAGTCAGGGCAGCTTTGTTGTTGGGCAGCCGAGTGACACACTTGCCCAAGTCAAACAAGGCGGGGACCTTGCAAGGCCTCTCCTCATTAGAGGGAGAGTCCAGAACCCCGGGAGGCGAGCCCCAAAAGCTTCCCAAAGGCGGCCTTTCTGGCAAGCCCGCCGGGGCGTGACGCTAAAGACCACACTCCCGGATCTCGGTTTCCGTGATCCGGCCGTTGAATCCTTTGTTCAAGGAACCTGGTCCGAGAAGGTCAAAAAATCCAACATCCGTCCAGGGAGAACATATCAAACGCTGAAGCGCCTGGCGGCGGCAGTAGAAACCAAAGTGTTTTGTCGTTCGGACATTGCGAGGCTCGAAATGCCGATCCGACTTCGCCACATCGTCCGGAATGCCAAAATTACCCTAGGGACCAAGTTCTACGGTCGGTTTTGCAAAAAGAAACAAACACTTACGCCCTACATTGCGATTATTCGTGCCCACCTCCTAGGCCAATTGACTACGAAAGTGTGTTGCACATGAGATAGTTTGCGCTTCTTCGAGAAGGGGTGGGTTTCTGGCCACAAAACTTGGTCCCTAGGGCAATTTCGACGTTCGAGTCCATTGGCGAGAGCAGATCCGCATCGGTTCGAGAGAGGGAAGTTGCCCGTCCGGTCGCGGGTGGCCTTTGGGAGAGGAATTTTGGGGCAAAATTTGCTTCCGGGTGGTTTTAGGGTCCATGCTCAAAGCGTCAACACCCCTCTACATCAAGACCGCGGCGCCAAGATCCTAGTCAAATCGACAAGGATAGAGCCTCCTCAAACGTAAACCCTATGAGTTGCCGGTTCTAGCAGGGTTTTGCGTTTTGGGTGCCGAAGTTTTGGTCTTTTGCACTTGGGACGTGGCCGATCACATACTGATTGAGAACGCGAAGCAAGGGGCCCGAGCGGAATGGAGTTTGGACCTGTACTCCTCCGTTGTGGCGGTTAGAAGTCAAGGGCCGCTTTTGCAGAGTAGCAAGACATTCGTAAATTCGTAATTAATGCATAGTAACGGACTTAAATTCTGATTTTTGTCGCTACTAGCTTCCTAAGTCATCGCCAACATCTGAGGCCAACCTTCAAAAAATTTTGGATAAGGTTTAGATCAAATAGTTTGCACTAGAGCAGTCAGGGCGCTTTGTTGTTGGGCAGCCGCCGGGCACACTTGCCCAAGTCAAACAAGGCCAGGACCTTGCAAGGCCTCCTCATTAGAGGGGAGAGTCCAGAACCCGAAGGCGAGCCCCAAAAAGCTTCCGAGGCGGCCTTTCTGGCGGCTCTCAGCCCAGGGTGAGTGCACGCTAAAGACCACACTCCCGGATCTCGGTTCCGTATCCAACCCGTTGAATCCTTTGTTCCGGGAACCTGGTCCGAGAAGGTCCAAAAATCCAACATCCGTGGGGAGAACATATCAAACCCGAGGCGCCCCTGCGGGCGGCGGTGTAGAAACCAAAGTGTTTTGTCGTTCGGACATTGCGGGAGGTTCGAAATGCCGATCCGACCGCCACATCGTCCAGGAATGCCAAAATTACCCTAGGGACCAAGTTACGGCGGTCGGTTTTGCAAAAGAAAGAAACACTTCGCCCTACATTGCGATTATTGACCACCTCCTAGGCCAATTGACTACGAGTGTGTTGCACATGAGATAGTTTGGCGCTTCTTCGAGAAGGGGTGGGCTTCTGGCCACAAAACTTGGTCCCTAGGGCAATGTCGGCGTTAAAGTCCATTGGCGAGAGATGATCACGGTTCGGGAGAGGGGAAGTTGCGTCGTCGCGGGGGGCCTTTGGGAGAGGACTTTTGGGGCAAAGGCTGCTTCGGGTGGTTTTAAGGTCCGTGCTCAAGCGTCAACACCCCCCTCTACGTCAAGACACGGCGCAAGATCCTAGTCAAATCTGACAAGCATAGAGCCTCCGAAACGTAAACCCTATGAGTTGCCAGGTTCTAGCAGGGTTTGCGTTTTGGGTGCCGAGTTTTGGTCTTTTGCACTTGGGACGTGGCCAATCACATGCGATTGAGAACATGAAGCAAGGGGAGGCCCGGCGGAATGGAGTTTGGACATGTACTCCTCCCGTTGTGGCGGTTAGAAGTCAAGGCCCGCTTTTGCGGTAGCAAGACATTCGTAAATCCTTTATTATAATGTTATTGGGTAAGTATGTCGTCAACAAAACCCTAACCACGCCCTAAAATTTTGATGGCCCAGATTTAACTTAAAAGCAAAATCCACGATCCAGACGGCTCCTTACTTTTTCAACCTTTTCTCGCGATTTAGGGCTCTTGGGGAAGAGGTCGTCGGATTCCTAGCCATGACAGAGTCTCGGAATAGGGCTGCGGCATCTGATCTCTTGATTCACAAGAGTAGCGCTAATGGCATTTCAAGGAGATCGATATAGGTTAACAATCTAAACCTGCAAATGGATGGTCATACCATGGCCATGTAACCCAATCTGTTGTCGACATCTTTCTCAACCTATCTTTCTTCAGGTATCCCATTTCGAAGCAGATAATGGCAGAAGCAGGGGCAGGGTGCAGAAGAATCTAAGGGGCACTGACTCTGATTATGAATTATGGGCAACTGACTCTGATTATGAATTATGAACTTTGGACGAGGATGAAGATAACAAAGACAACTTCTAATGTAAGTATTTACATGCTGTATGTGTTCGATCCTCTGTTATGCAGTGTTAGTGGGCAGTTAATCGAATCATTTTTTACATATTAAGTGCAATAAGAGTTTTCTTTAGAATTGACCATGCAATGGAACCTCCCTAGCAGCTTCAAAAATCTAGGGCAGCTAGGAACAAAGCATTTTTGTATTGGAGTACGAATTCAAATGCAAAACTTCTTCGATTTACTCGGGGAAAAAAGACTAGACATTAAGAGTATAGAATTTGGCTTTGTATCATTGTTAGGACTAGGATTTCATTTTCTATCAGTTAAATGTATATTGCCTCACTTTTACTGTATTTATGATATGAATCATTACAACTAGATTCCATTGTTGCTATTGGCTACATGTAGACACAAGTTTGGGGCTTTAACATTGGGCAAAAAATAGGGAAAAATGCAGCCAGTGGCACAAATGGCAGATATTAAGGAGACATTTTGGATCAACAGTGCCTCCTAATGGTGTTCAGAGGTTGTCTGCTCAGCCAACAACATACTCATTTTGCAGGTTCGTTGCAACAGTTTTTCAGATTCTTGATTCACATTAGTTGCATGTTACAATCAGGCTTCATTCTACATTAGTGATCTTTACTTTGTCTGATCAATCTTATTTCGATCTACCATCAGGATCTCTAATACATGGAACATCTATCCGTTTCCACCATTAACAGCAAAAATTGGATGCTCAAAATTATTTTGTCTATTGTATACCATTCCATCCAGGTCTCCACAGTGGGGTTGAATCTTTTCGTTCTTGCTGTAATTTCATGCCATCGTCCCAGCGGCAGTTTTGATGGGCATTAGTTATCGGTTGTAGAATGGTTGGGGAAACATGGTATCTTCTTAAATTGTCTTGCTTTGTTTCAAGAAAATGGTGAATGACATGCAAGTACATCAAGACATGCTTTGCTAGGACTTAAAGCTGGTATTAATATGGTCCATCAGCCTCAATTTTTATATGTACATTCTTAAACGTGGCTTTCAAGAGCAAAGATCTAAGATTATTGAGTGTTTCTCTTTGAACTCTTGAAATTTGTTATGCAGCCTCATCACATGGCGAGATTGGTGATAGCAAGGTTTCTTGGCGATTTTGGAGCCAGTTGAGAGCAAGGTTTCCTGGCAAAACCCATCTGCACAGGTTTGTTAGTTGTTACAAAAGGCTTTAGCAATCCGATTATGGCAGTGAAGACCACTAGATATATATATATTTGAAAAGATATTTGTAAAGATACCCAACTTAAGAACCCAGATCAAATGGTAACATATTTTGGCACCACCACCACCAGTTGTTGTAGGTCCACCACCATTGTCTGCCCTCCACCACCGGTTGTTGTAGGTCCTCAGAGAATAATCAACGGCATTGGGGTCCGCTGGGTTTGGTGCGGCGGGTCGCCATATCTGAAACACGGGCATGCTTCAAGTTAAAGAAATTCGAATATTTGGTCATAGACAATTTCTTACCTTAAAGGTCTCCCAGATACTATGTTCAGGCCTGTCAACTACTAGCTGACTACCACCTCCATTTTCTGCACAGATATACGAGTTTGAAACCACTGCCTTGAGCGAGATTTGCACTCCATGCTGTTCATAGGCATAGTTAGAATTACGATATAAAGCACAGGATAGAAAAATACAAAGCTATGGTGAGAAGAGAAAGACCTTCAATTCCATTGCTTTGTCTAATTAGCATTGGAAGGATACAAAACTTATAAGCCAAAGCTTGTGATAGGGCAAAAGAATAAAAACTTTTATTTGCAAAGTAGGCCATATATGTTGATAAGCCAAATGAATTGGTACATTCTTATAGAACAAGAAGTTTTTTTTTTTTGCTTTCCTTTTTCAAGTGCTTCGTTTGCAATAATAATACTTATCACACCAAGGAATTCATAAAAATGTAAATAAATATCAAAATAAAAAATGAATGGACATATAAAATGCCAAAGAAACACGAACCATATATCTAAAGGTTCATCATAGACAGGTTTCCAACCTTAGCCAACAATATAATCCAACAAGAAATTAACAAGCAATCACAAACATCTTCAAATTATTCCTTCACAAGTTCCCTATATTTGCAGGTTTCTAACGATGCCCAGCAACGCTGGGCACCATTACTAGTTCGTAATTAATGCATAGTACGGACTTAAATTCTGATTTTTTGTCAGCTAGCATCCTAAGTCATCGCCAACATACAGGCATGTTGAGATAAACTACATCTTCGCATGTTGGTAGGGTATTAGTTCTCATAGCAGGGGACAAAATTAAAAAAATATATATATACAAGAAATTTAATGCGTCCTACGGTGCATGTTCGAGTTTTAGCATGTTCCTATGCTGCAAGTTCTTGTCGTGCCCTACATTCTAAAAGAATGTCTTGAGAATACTCTAAATTCATAGATTCTCTAAGATTCTACCAAGGTTCTCTTGGAGGTTTCGTGGAGATTCCTCTAAATTTTATAAGATTCCCTCTAGATTCCATTAGATTTCCGTAGATTCTCCAAGATTCTATGACGATCCCCTTAGATACCCTTAGATCCCTTTAGATTTTATGAGATTGCCTTAGGTTCCCTTACATTATATGAGATTCAAAGAGATTCTATAAAGATTCCCTTAGATACTCTAAGATTTCATCAACATTTTCCTAGACTGCCTTAGATTTTATGAAGATTCCCTTAGATCCCCTAGATTTTAAGAGATTCCCTTAGGCTTGTAAATATTTTCCTAGATTCTCTCACATTTTATGAGATTTTCTTAGATTCCGTTAGATTCTCCTGGATTCCTTTACATTCTAGAATTTTTTAGAACATTCTAAGGCTTTCTGGAACATTCTAAGACTTTCTAGAACATTCTGAGACTTTCAAAATATTCTAGAACTTTCTGGAAGTATTTCCCTAGATTCTCTTACCTTCCCATGGATTCCTACATTCCATTAGGGATTTTTTGAGATCATAAAAGGGCCTTCTAAGAAGCACGACTAAAAGCTATATGAACTACTAATCGAAAGCAGGCCCGATAATCCAGTCCGGCAAAGCAAGTTATAACTAACTCCTTTGGATCACATTTTCTAGCATAAGTGTTGATAGAAAACTCCAAATGAGCTCTTGTTTGGTGCAATAGATAGATCTCATTGAGATCTTTCCAATTTTGGGTGGTTTGCATATCTTTTAGCCCCGTAGGATAGTAAAAAATGGTAAAAACCATATTTTTTGGAGTTTTGACAATCATAAGTGGTTAAAATATATGCAAAGCACCTAAGGTTGGAAAGATCTCAACGAGATCTATCTATTGCACTAAACGAGAGCTCATTTGGACTTTTCTATCAATAGTTATGCTAGAAAATGTGATCCAATGAGTTAGTTATAACAGTTTTGCTGACTGGACCCGTCAGGCTCTGATTTCTGATTGGTAGTTCATTTATCTTCATTTAGCTTAGTTGGCATGTTTTGAAGGCCCTTTTTTAATCTCAAAAAAACCCTAATGTCGAACATTCTAGAACCTATTAGAACAATTTGAAACTTTCTGGAAGAATTTTCATAGATTCCCCCCAGATTATGTTCTAGAATTTTCTAGAATATTTTGGAACTTTCTAGAAGATTCTAGAACTTTCTAGAGCCTTCCAGAACATTCTAGAACTCTTTTGAACTAGTTAGAATGTTATACTCCATTTTATCTTAACTGATGTTACCCTTAAGTATATTTGAAACATAAATTATTCATAGAATTAATGCTTGGTCTAGTGGTTAGAATGGGGGGCTGGGGGGTCAATGACCGGGGGGTTCAAATCCCCACACAACATAAAAATTTTTAAAAGCCTTTCCTTAAAGGATGAGCATTCAACGTGGGCGTAGAATCTTGGACCCGATCAAGGGCCGAGATCGTGCCATGTAGCAAAAATCTAAAGCAACATGAGCCGTAGGATCCTAGATCGACGATCAAGATCAAGAACAACTGGACCATAGGATCAATTACATATAATTCCCAAAGCCATGTGCACTAGTAGGATGTGTCCCAAAGCCCACGTGAGCCGTAGGATCTCGGACCGACGATCGGGGATCAAATCAACTTTGGACCGTAGGATCGCTTACATATAGTCTATACACAAACTCCCAAGCCATCCGGGTCGTAGGATACGTCCCAAAACCCACGTGAGCCGTAGGATCTCGGATCAACGGTCGGATTTAGGAGGACAAACATAAGAACATATATATATCAGATATATGTCGTCGTAACAAGCGAACACGTAGCTACATATACTATTGGTGGAAACCTAACCTTTTTAAATCTAACAAAATAAAATTTTAAAATAAACTACATCTTTGCATGTTGGTAAGGTATTAGTTATCGAAAGGGTAAGGTATTACTAGTTATCATCATCATTATTATATACCTCTTGGTTAAAAAATGTACGTCGTTGAGTCGTTTAACGGCGTGGTTTACACCTAAAACAACAATAACAAAAAAGACCACATGTCGTTGTTCCAAAAAAAATCTACATGTGGTTATGTAGAGGTGTGGTTTATTTGAGGAGGCGGTGTAGTTTTTTATGGAGCTATTTTTTTTTTTGAAGATGTGGTCTTTTTTTGAGGTGTCATTTTTTTAAAAGAAGTGTTGCTTATTTTTTTGAGGGGGGTGTTGTTTTTAAGAAGGTGTTGTTTTTTGAGGTGTAGTTTATAACTAGGTGTAGTTTTTAAGTAGTCATTTTTTATGGAAGTATAGTTTTTTGAAGTGTGGTTTATAAGGAGGTATAGTTTTTAAGTGGATGTTTTTTAATGAAGTATGGTTTTCTGAAGTGGTATAATTTTTTTTAATCGAGGTGTTGTTTTTTTTTTGAGGTGTAGTTTATAAGTTGGTGTAGTTTTTAATTAGCTGTTTTTTATTGAAGTATTGTTTTTTGAAGTGTGGTTTATAAGCGGGTGTAGTTTTTAAGTGGCTGTTTTTTAATGAAGTATGGTTTTCTGAAGTGGTGTAGTTTATAACTAGGTGTAGTGTTTAAGAAGCTATTTTTAAGGAAATATGATTTTTTTTGTGTGTGGTTTATATAGATTTTACGTAGCTATTTTTTAAAGTAAGTATGGTTTTTTGAGGTGTAGTTTTTAAGTAGGTGTAGTTTTTAAGTGGCTGTTTTTTTACAGAAGTGTGGTTTTCTGAAGTGGCGTAGTTTTTACGCAGCTATTTCTTAAGGAAGTATGGTTTTTTTGAGGCTATTTCTTAAGTAAAGCACCACCACCTGGAATATTGTTTGTTGCTCAACTTTGGGAATGTATCGTATTGTTTTACATTCGTAAAAAATAACTTCAATGGTTAGATCCAACCACTAGAAGAGAATGAGCATTTTTTGTCAGAAAAATCGTCAGACTGTCTAGAGATTTTTCGGCGTCTGGTGACGAGCGTCTTGGCGATTACTATTTTGATGCTTTTCCTGACGATACTACGTCAGACATATCGTCACATAAATCGTCAGAAGCCTTCGTCGGGTTAAGCATCAGAATTTGCATCATAATATGCGTCAGAATTTGCGTCAGGTTAAGCGTCAGAATTTGCGTCAGACTATTCATCAGAATTTGCGTCAGATATATCATCAGATTTTGCGTCAGACTATTCGTCAGATATTGCATCAGACTAATCGTCAGATGGTGCTTTTCTAGGCGCTATTACAATTTTAGTTATAACATTTGATTGAACAGTATATTTTAGATGAAATTTGATGTTTCACAAAGCTCCTCGATCTGTCTAATGATGTATTATTTAATTTTAAAGCTTGATTTAGTTCGGGAATTAATTTCCATCCCTAGCTAGTATTGTCCTTTATTGGTCGGATGGGGGCATCTTACGTAGAATATGCTAGGTGGCAAGATCCAAAGCACCGGTATTGAGTCGACATAGGGTCAAATTGACCCCATTAAATAGGAAGCATGCCACAACACCATGGCTTCATCAAGTATACAACCGGGGAGCATGTGCGTCTGATGATGGCGTAAAGCGGGCATAACTCAAACACAACATCCCCAAAGCAGAGGCATGATTGATTTCTTCAGCGGGCCTCAAATAGAACAAAGCTGACGACACAAAATAAGAGTTGGCTTACGGATTCAAAGCGTCAAATGCTTTTGAATGCCACAATTTCTCTTTTCTGTGGCGGTGCGGATGGGGTTCCATTTGGTGTTTAAATGGGTTTTGGAAAATACTCCAATTGTTATACATACTCTAATATGCTAATGGAAGGAAGCGCTAAACTGGGATCAAACTCAAAAGGTCCCTATTTTGATGAAGGTAAGCTCTCATATAGATTCTGCATTTTCCTTGCAAAGTTAGCATCTTCTTTCTTCAGAAGCCAATATGAACACAAAAAGCATCAAGCATGCAGGTTTGCCAAACTTCCTTTGGGAAGAAGCGGTAAAGGCTAGCTTTGTGCTAGTGCAAAATGCTTTGCCAACCAAAAGTCACGGAAGGTATGTGCCCAGAATTCTTATAGTCAGGAAGTATGCCTAACTTTGAAAATTATAAAGCATATGGCTGCCTGGGATATACTCATGTTCCCAAGGAAAATAGATTAAAATTAGATGACAGATGCATCATAACCTATTTGGTAGGATATGATGAGCATTGAAAGATTCTGAGAATGTACAATCTAGAAAGAAGAAACATCATAGTGGCGAGGAGATGTGACTTTTATAGAAGAAGAATTATCTGAGGCCAAGGTCTATAAGCAAAGTGGAGATTAAGTCAAAAATAGTAGAGCCCCTGCAATACAAATGTAAATGATATGGGCGATTTGGATGACAAGGTGGATAAGAATGCACAAAGCTTGGAAACAAATCTTAAAGATGCATGCAATGATGAGGAAATTGACAATGTTGAAGACAATAACAATAATGCAGAAAATCATGAAATGGAAAAAAGAAAAAAGGAGGTCGAAGGTGAAAGATTAATAGAAGATGCAAACTTTGACATCGGACTTTATGGCGAAAAAGAAAATGGCGGGGAGTTCTAGGTTGCGGTTACATGAGAAGGATCTGAAGCACTCATAATTATCAGACGGGTGTTCCTAAAACCTTTGATGAAAGCTGTGAACATCATAGAGGCAAATAGATGGAGGAAGCCATGAATGAAGAGATTAATTCCTTTAACTTGGGACATCTACCTATAGATAGATCACGGTCCCCCCCTTGGATTGTTTTGGCCATTATATTGATTGCAAAATTTGAATCATGAGATCTCCATCCCATGCAAATCGTTTTCTTCTCACTCCCTTCTCCCTACGATTTATGGCGCCGTGTATTTTACTTTTCCTTTTCCATGAGTCCATCCGGTAGATCGTAAGATATTCAAAGGGAACGGCAATGAAACTACGGAATTTGGGGATGAATCCTTGCGAGAATATGGCTATGGATTTGGGTTGGTATTCGGTTATCGAGTGTTTCTTGCTTTGCTCTGGTAACAACGGAGCTTAAGCATTAGTCTGTTTATATTGCGGGTTACACCACGGGTTTTCTTTGGGCAACTGGGCAAGATCTCTTACGGTGATTTCAGCGATTACATAAGGTAAAATAGCATTCATAAGTTATCCAATCAAAATAACCATGGCGGTGTCTACACGCAAACAAAATCCGCAATAGCTTCGGTCATGGTCGGCGGCTTAGAATTCCCTTTTGATTTACGTCGCTTTGAGTTCTCTTCGCTCGAGTTCCCTTTCCATTCTGAAATAAAAAGATGAGCGGTTCCTTCCGGTGATTCTAATTACTATCGGCTTAGGCAGAAAAATATTTTATGTAGTTTCTGCATGTTATTTCCAATTCAAACAATCATGTAATCACTTTGGTTCTATACATATTAGTTTTCCAGTCTTTAGGATGTAAATTTCCCTTTCACTTTGCTCACTCACGCTTTCAAGGTTGTGATATAAATTCCCAATCAACACAAACTACTACATGTCTACCATCATTATTATCTAGAAAACATATTACCCAACATAAGAATATTTGAAACAATAGAAATATGGTTTGAAATAAAGCCATCTTTAATGGTGAGGCATTGGCACATGCCTCGACATAAATCAAATGTCCATATCGCACACATCCTACGTAAATTGCATCTACAGATTGACATAAATGGAAATATGGTTTGAAATGAAGCCATCTTTAATGGTTGAGGTATTGGCACATGCCTCAACATAAGTCAAAAGTCCATATCACACACACTATATGTAAATCCCATCTAGAGATTAAGGTTATTCTTGTCTTGAACACATGCAATTTTTGACCCCTACATTATTCATCATTGGTATCTAGCATGGGACGCATGGCTTATGAATTTTAAAAACCCACACACACCCATTCCATTGGATTTCTGAGTTGCAATGAATTTAATATTTCAATTGACCAATACTACAATTGCACGGAGCATTTATTTATATGTTATAAAGGTTGACAATTCATAGGATAATAAAGTGTCTATCATTTAAAGGCCTTGACAATTTCTAAATTTTTGCATGATAAAAATACTAATGTAATCAAGTTCCAACCATTTTACTTGGTCCAACATTCTTCTCCCAAATCATGAACTTTAATTTGGAGTTGAGATCAATGATGTATAGACACATGAGATTGTGACGAACAATAGTTGAAGTAGATGTGCTCCTTTGTGTGCTTAACATTCTTATTAATAAGGTTATGCATTGCAATGTTGGACATCCATTCCTAATGTAAAATAGTTAAAAGACTGCATTGTAATAGTTCAAGACCCATTATTGAATACCTTTCACATCGTTGAAAGTGTATCGATAGAGGTCTTTGAACTTAATGCGGTTTCCAGAAATTGGTAGCAGTACTGAAATCGAGATGGCATGCAGAGATAAACTGATTCTTGTGTATTGATTGCTTACACTGGTAGAGAAAAGTTGTTGAGAAGCAATGGTGAAAACCTTGGCCAATTCTTTCGAGTTCTAAGTCGGGACAAAATTTGGTCAATGAAAGTCAAACTGCAAACAGTGATCAGAAATAAGGATTTTGAGTTGTCAACGGAGTTTTGAGAAATTCCAAAGCTAGAGTGTGCCAAAAGGAGTTGTAATATGAAGCAAGTGATCAAATTGCAATTTGGACCACAAGAAGTATTTTTTGTGCAATGATTTGCAAAAAACAGTCAAGAACAGTCTCAGATAGCATGCAAAAGTCTGCAATATGAGTTTGGTTTGGTTTATTTTTGAAACTTTCAAAGCATACAAAGTACTAATGGTTGCAAATTTCAATTTTCTCCACTCATTTCATGGAGATTGCAAGAAATACCCTATGCCACATCATCATGCCACTTTTTCCATGTCATTCACCATATCCAAATGTAGTTCTTCAACAACTTTTGTGCATATATTCAATGTCTATATCTTAAACTAGGAATTGTCAATTATGGTTCATTGATCTACTCGCCCCTAGGCCTCCTTTGTGGCATACGGAAGGCTAGTTAATGGATCATCATACCTACACATTGTGATATTTTTGGCATTCAATTTTGGAAATTTATGTCAAGTGTAATTCTAACGATTTAGATGAAGTTATAAAGGAGGAAGCCACATCATCATATTTCATGTCAACTTTTGCAAAGTTCCCTATTGCCCCCAAAGGCCAACATACTAACTATCTGGTTTATGCTTGAAGACTAGGTCAAAGTTTGGAAGACCTTGGTAGGCAACATTGGTATGAAGGTCAAAGAAAATTCATCCTCAAGGTCAACTTAAAGCACTCAAGGTAAAACTTCATGAGAGTTAGTATCTGTGGGCAAACATTTGGTCAAGACATGTTCTAGAAGACTTTGGGTTAAGAAGATTGGAAGATGCTCCTTTAAAGTTTGGAAGTTGGAGTTTGGAAGACCCCATGGTACGTGGTTTTAAGCCTTAGCCCTTTTCTCCTTTTTATTCTAATATGCTCATCTTTACTATATATCCACCCTTGCACCCTCTTAGCCTAGCCTTTTTTCTCGTTCCCATATCCATCCTTGCCCTTGGAACACCTTATTCACCCCTTGTGTATTTTTTTATTAGCCATTTCCTTGTTTTTTCCATATGAACCTTTGGGAGTATTCACCCCGATCACTTTTGCCTTTGTGATACCATTATTATTTTGGAATTTACCATCCTTGCCATTTTGCCACTATGGCGTTACCCCTCTCATATCATACTTCCATTATTTCCTACCTTGCCATATTATTTTAGCACCAAAAGACTTATTTTCATTTTGCCATACTTCCATGCCCAAAGTCTTTTATGGTTGAGCATTGAGACTTGGTTCAAAAAGAAGCTCTTATAATTAAGTGTAGACCCACACCCCATGGTCAAAAAACTTGAAGAGAATGATTCCATAAAGTTGGCCTAGCTTCCACTTATTCCTTATGACTAAAACCCATTGAACATTTTAAAGTCCAATAGTGGTTGGCACATTTTTTTGGCCTTTAGACCATGGTTAAGAGTTTAAAAAACCTTTTTATATGAGAAATATGGTATCTATATGCAAAGATTTGTGCCATGCCGTATCTATGGAATAATGCGGTGACAAAGATGCGAGACTCTATTTAAGTTCATCATTTTCTTAAGCATTTCATCCATTTGCGACATGGAGATGGTGCAGCGAATGTGAGGTGTGTGTGTCTCTGAGAGAAATCTCAAACTCAAGCCGTCTTGTTGCCTTAGGTTTCCCACGGGTTGTGGTTGAAATCTACGCCGTTGGGCGAGTGGCGGTGCGGGGAGTAGAATAGTGGCATATAAGGTGACATGGCAATGACATCATGGCCCTAGAAATAACGAGGTGGCATCAAAAGAGCAAGTAAACTTCTTTCTTTGCAAAAAATATGGGAGATGACATGGCATGAGTATGATGAGGTGGCAAAGATGAGTGGTGAGGTGGCAAAACATGAAGGGGTGAAAAAAATGCAGAATTTGCCTAGACATGATGACTAAGCATTTTATGCACTTTAAATAGAAAATGACTAGGCCAATTAAAAAGGGGGGATTAAAAGATAAGTAGGTTATAGTGGCAAGCAAGGTGACTAGAAATGACATGTCACCATCTGGAGTTCCACATCATTATATTCCATGTCAACTTTTGCAGCTTTAGATTTTTTCGTGTAAAGCAATAATTACAATTTGATAAACCTTTATGAGTGCATGCATATCCAGTTATGTCATGGCAGCCTATTTGTAGTGCCATAACAAACCTGTGTTCTAGCATTGCTAGGTGGCAATTGCTAAAGCATGTTATTTGCAAAGATGTCACATTGTAGGTAAGAGTGTTATATGCATTGTCTAAGTGCTATTATTATGGTTGTCATATTGCAAAACTAGGGCAAATGCATTGCGTTACAAAAAATATCACTATTGTTGACTATGGTAAATAAAATAACGTGTGTTGAAGGGCCAGTCAATTTTGAAAACTAAATGTCAAAACCATAATGTGGCCGAAATCACAAACCGTATCTTTATAACCTAAGATTTCTGAAGGCTATTTTGGTATTTGTATCAGAATAGTATAATCTGACGGTGGCACTCTGGATTCCAAATATGAGCATCTAGGGTTTCAGACGTTTTCTATTATCGGCATGGTATTCTTGTAGGAAGGCGGCAATGGGCATTGGAAAGGCGGCCAGGTCTCTGCCGGACATCATAGCTTCAGCTGCATGTTCAGCCATAGTGATATCTTCAGTTATAGCTTTCGGTGTTCTGCTATATATTTTTCGATTTTGGGAAGCTTGTGGTGTTGGCATACCATAGCGAGGATCGGCGACCCACAGGGGCTCTATCGCATACGAGATTTCTTTTGTTTCTTGTTTAGGGTATGTTCTTTGTTGGCCTATTGTCAGTGTTGCTCAGTCTTTTGGTGAAACACGAAGGTTCAATCCCCTTTTTTTTTTGAAGTTAAGGTTCAATGCCAACGAGCGTGAATAGAGGCAAGAAATAAAAGTGGTGTTATCGGTTTTCTTTCTCTTTTTTTTTTGTGCATATATTGTATCTTACGGTGAAACACAAAGGTTCAATTCCTCTAAGATGCGAATAGAAGCAAGAAATAGAAGGCGATGAAGGTTTGATGTGAATCTGAGGGCAAGAAATGGTTGTCGTTGACAAACATTGAAATGGTTTTAGATCGTCCTTCCAAATCGGGTCAAGATGGGTCAAGATCGGAGGGGATGGCCGAAAGCCCCATATGGGATATTCCCCATGAAATTCCATAAGGCAATGGTTGAAAATTTTTAAATACACCCCAAGCGAATGTCCCTCAATTTAAATATCTATTCTAAACAAATGTTCCCTCAATTTAAATATTCACTTGTGATTGTGAGAAGGTATCATATCGAATTATTGAATGGTGAGATGAGCAGAGAGATGAGGCCGAGATGTCGATCTCTCCTTGCGATCCTATTGGTGGCCAGATTTCTATTTGTTTCTCCGCCTTCCGCCGCCTTTGCCCAAATCTTCAGATCAGATCAGTGATTGTTTAGGCATTTGCGGAGTCTTTAGATCAGATTCGATTTTGCTCAAATCGAGTGCTTGTTTAGGCCTTTAGGTTAGATTCGAGCTCTGGTAGAATGGGCGCTAGGAGAAAAGTCTGGAGCTTTAGGCGTCTGAAGGCTCTGATCAAATCCGTCCACATTTTTTTGTCCACTCTGATCAAATCCTCCACATTCTCTTGTCCACTCCTTTTTCTGGCTCTTCTTACGCTATCATCGATTAGCTTTTACATTAATGCCTCCAAGGTTTAAATGCGTCTTGAATCGTTTTTAAAAGCAGGGGAAGAAGGTTTCGTTAATGGTGAAATAGGTTGTTGACTCCTTGTCGTCATCTTGTAATTCTACGCCATCTTCTTAGGAACTTCGGCGTTGCTTCTAAATTCGAGCATCACGGGTCTTCTTCGATTCTAATTTTCCCAGGTTGTGAATATTTTGCTCTATTTCTTGGTTTGTGTTATGCATTTTGTTTCAACCGGCGTTGTCTTTTTGATCATCAATTCACCTTGTTCTTGAATTAATACTTTTGTTACGCACAAATTCATCTCATTACGTTCTTGGGTCCATTCTAATTCGATTCGATCACGGTTTAAGTTTCCTTTGTAGGATTTAGCTTGCACCCCCTGTTAAATTGGTGAAGGATTTGGCTTTATGCTCCTTAGAGTCCTTGCGCTCTGCCTAAATTCGGAGACTCAACTTTTGTTTTTACAGATTGTTCTATTTATCCTTCACTTTCGGGCTCACACGCTTTCAATGGGCGCCAATCGACTGTATGAAGGTAGGAGGTCATCTTCAAACCCTTTTTTTTTCCTTAAAAGACTCTTTCAAAGCGAATTTGTGGTGAATTTGTATTTGTGATCATTGGAGGCCACGGAGGCATCGACCTCAAATATAGGCTTTACCAATGAAGAAAATGGTTTCTGGCGGGTAATAGATTTATTGATTAAAGCGGGGCTTCATGTTATTTTACGTTTCAACGTTTTCTTTGCTTGGCTTCTTCAAGAATATGACAATTTTTCTTTGCCTTAGCGTGACAGGGAAGCCTTGAAGGGTTATGGTGATGTAGGCAAGTTTCTTCGCCAAATCTTGTACTACGGCACGGCCATAGCGCCTATGGCTGGCTCTATCCGGCGCGGATGAAAGCGGATGGTGCGCTTAATGTTTTCGAGAGTTCTTAGCAAACTTTTCACCATGCGCTTTGGCTTTGCCATCTAACAGAAGATGTCTAAATCTTGTTTAGAATGATTGTATTTCTAAATTTGTTTCCTGATTAATAGCGACAAGCAAGTTTCTTTGAAAATATTTTGTTACGATTGTGAATTGTAACTGCAATAAAGATATATATTTTCCAATGGTTTCTAGATCTTCAATTCAAAACCACGTCTTTGTTTTAGAAAAACAAACAAAAATAACACTTGCATATTTTTCAATTCAAAACTATGTGAAAGTGCTTATTTTATACAACCACATGTTGATTTTATATAAACCTATATATCGAAATTCTTCTTCATGAGAAAAAGAATACTTGAAAACAACAGGTATTTTTTAAAAACCACATATCATTTTTCTAAGAAAACAACACTTAGAAACACTTAAAAACAACAGAGTTAAAAAAAAAAAATCATATTGTTGTTAAAAGACACATATCATTTTATTAAGAAAACAACACTTAGAAACAACAAAGTTTACAAAAAACCACATTCTTCCTAGAAAACACATATCACTTTTTTAAGAAAACAACATTTAGAAACAACATAGTTAAAAAAAAAACAAAGTAACTACGTGTAGTTTCTAGCAAAATCGGACAAAATTCTATACGTAGTTTTTTAGTGTTTTTTTCATACAAAATAATAGTTAAAAACTACATGTGGACCTTTTAGGTTTTATTAAGAACCACATGTCTATTTTAGAAAAATCAACACTTGAAAATCACATCTACTTCTAAAAAACAACATGTAGATACACATGTAATTCCTATGTGTAGATAATTTCGACAAAACTCTACGTGTAGACTTTTAACAAAAAAAACTACATGTGTAAAAATTTGGCTAAAAACTACACGTCGTTTCTAGCAAATCCGGACAAAAAACAACACGTAGTTTTTGGTGTTGTTTTAGCAAAAAAACACCGAAAAACAACATGTGGACCCAGTTTTGGGGTGGTAGTGTTAAGCGGCGACGTTTGTGGATTTAAATCGAAAACAGCGGCAATCCCGCCTTATTTTCGAAAGCAAGCAAAGCTTATGGAGGAGCGTTTTTTGAGATTTTATTTTTGGGCGGATCTACTTTAGGGTCTATTCTAAATGTAAGACAAGCTTCATAAGGTATGTGCCGCGGATCAACCAACTCGCTTTTTGAATCTAAACTTGTTTTTTGGGTAGATTTAGGGCTTTTGTATTTGTTGTTTGTTCTTCCTTCAACCTTCATTCTTCTTCTTCCATTCTTGCATCCTTCTTCCATACATATTCTTCCATTCCCTTTGTCATCTTCTTCTTGATTCTTCCTCCTCTTATACTACTTCTTCTTCCTCCTCTTATTCAAATTCTTACTCTTAATCCTCCTTTTGCTTCATCTTCTTTCATTATTCTTCCTCCCCATTTTGGGTTCCTCCTCTTCTTCTTAGCCTTTTCTTCTTGAATTCTTCCATTCTTCTTCTAATTTTTTCCCATCTAAGAAGACGCCGTTAAAAAGGCAGAGACCCTTCTTCTTTCCAAAATTCCTTATTAGTTGTTTTATACTATTTCTTTCTAATCGTTGAATTTTTTGTTTTGCATGTACCTCCTAGCAAAATGTGTTCTTCTTGCAAAACAAGTTGGCACCTCTTCCGTAAGGATTTAATTTTTTTCAATACGCTAATAAAATACTAATGCTTTATTTAGGTTAAATTGTTATCCAAGAAGGGGACGTCATTGAAACCACCCCTCCCCATTGATTTTCCATATTTTTTTTTCCTTTAAGTTGTTTATCCTTTATTATAAAGTTTTAGTGTATATGGGTGTATAAAACCCTAAAACTTTCGACGGCCCGTGATTTGATGAAATCAATGGAAGAGATTATGCCACGTAAGATTCTAGGGTTTTTTGGCTAGGGTTAGCGAGGGCACCTTCGAGCTAGGGTGGCGATAGCACCGCCGAGCTGCTAGCTCCTCCTCCGATAAGCAAAAGCACGATCTATAGATGCAACAGGCGTAAGTAAAAAGAAAGAAGAAGCGAGCCGCTTCGGCTATGGCGGCATTCGGAAGAAAACAAGAAGCCGATTAGGCTATGTGGGTATTTAGAAGAAGGAAGAAGCGGCTTCCGGGCTATGTCGGCATTTAGAAGAAGCAAGAAGCGTAACCCATCTCGCTAGTTAGAAGAAGCGCAGAACCGCTATTCTCGCCAAAATCATGGATTTTTGCAAAATCATGGCCTTAGAGCTATACAAGGTTTCGAGGTTAATGTGGTGATCATTTGTGGTAAACTAGAGCTATTGCCGTAAGATTTTATCTGTTATAACCAAGTTTAATATATTTAATCAGTCTTTTGTTGCTTTTCGAATGTTGGACAGAGCTTGCACCATTTGGGAGCTACACAAACTATCTCTCGCAAGATGTTTGGAGCAAGAACAACAAAATTCCGTGCATGGCGTTTGGCGATTTCTAGGTACAGATGTGAAGATGATTGGAGAAGAGCATTTCGGTTTCTTTGCATGGGGTGTGTAGCTTTGTTCCGCCTTGGTTATTGTTCTTGCTTGAGCTATCTTTTCGATGTCGTAAAACATTTATAACAAATGTTGCATGTTGCGTGGGTTCTGGCTGTCATTCTTGATCGGGTCTCATTCCTATTGGGTTTGTTTTCTCTTTCCTATGTGTATGTTTCCTCTGTTGGATTTATAGAATGTCTTAATTTTCTTGTGAAATCGTTGTTTCTTATTTTAAGCTTCTTTGACATAATGTTTGGAGATATGCTCGACCCTCATTTCATGTGGAATAGATGACTTAGGGGCGTACTATGCCTATCCATTGGATGCATTTATACTTTGAGCATGGATGGTAGGAATGTCATTAGTATTGGATCTTAGCAAAAGTGGAACATGTTCTTTTGCATGAACAATGACCTATACCATTGAACCGGGTGCATTCGACCGCAATTATCATCCATAGAGAGCAGCCTCGCCTTGCCCCCTACCAGTTATTGTGAGTTGCACATCGTTTTATGTTTTACGTATTTTGCTCTCGAATTGAAACAATGAAACTTCTGGTAAGTTCCCTATACACACGTATATACAAATTACACGTATATGCAAGTTTGATGCGGATATAGGCTTGATTTAATGGAATCTACCCCATATTTCATAATAGATTTGGACATGTAAAGATGAAATGTTCCTCGGACTCAATTACATTCAAGTGACACATCCGGCAGATCCTCTTCGAGCTCCACCTTGGGTCTCTTGGCCCGACCGGCCTCAATCTCAAAGGTGATGAGGTGAGACCACGAGCTCACCAATAGCGTGTCTCACTTTATGTCTGCGTGCGTGAATATTCAAACATCACGGTCGATGCGTGAATATTCAAACATCCACGGTCGCTCGATGAATCTTCATTGATCTCAACGAAGTGATCTTTATAAAATTGCATCTTGGTGGGAAGATGGGTTAGAGTTAACCATGTCCTTGATATGTATAAAATTTCCGTGTCGTGCTTGGTATGAGAGGAAGGAGAAAAATGCATAAATGGAGAGGAAAGAAGTGTTCAATTGTTAACCTAGGTGGCTGCAAAAAAAGGAGCATAACAAAGACGGGAGGAACATAACAAAGACATAAACTCACCGGACCAAAGGAACGTGTGATCTTATCTGGATGGACAGAGAATCCTAAAATGAGATCAGCAAAATACTTGCCATGCCTCCTTCCCCGCAAACATCAAATGTTTTGATCCGTTGTGTATGCAAATTTGGCATCCGTTACTTGCCACTACCACAATTGATTTGAACCGTTCTCTTACAAAATGCAAATTAAATATCAACTTTTAAGTGAATGCACCAAATTTGGTTGTACCGAAAGCAAGCATCAAGTGAAAGATACACATGTCCTTCGAGGTACATGTCATCTCTCGAGATATGATCAGATCTAACCACTAATCACTAATCATAAGAACTAAGAAGTTCAAAGTAGCAAAGAACTTTTATGTTTGACAACCTAAAACTAGCGGAGACGGCCTCACTATATAACCATAGGCGGGAAGTCTGCAGTGATTCAAGCAACAACCGATCGGATTTCTTTTTAAATGAACTTTCGGTGGATGCAACAATGTGTCATGCCCAAAAAGCGAGGGCAATATGAGTCGTGGTAAAATATCTCGCCACTTTATCATTTATTACGCTACATATGTAATGATGCAATATGTAATTGCATCATTACGCCCCTGTTTCCTATGTGAAAATATCGCACCCCAATGCCTCTGGGTACTGTGGTAATAATTGTCCTTCGAATATTGTTGGTTGTTAGTTTTGTAGACAATGTCCATTATCTTTGGTGTAGTTGGATTGGATTGGTGTATTTGTTTTAGTATAAAACGTAATGTTTATCAACATTTAAACATTTATAGGTTTCCACAACTAAAACGGAATGTTTATCAACATTTATAGGTTTCCACATGATGCCCAACGTTGTTTGCATGTCTCCACATAATGTCCACATGTCCCTAAATGATGCACAGGTTTGCAACATTTACAAGTCCCCACATGATGCCCAACATGCATTGTACATGTCCCACATGATGCCTAGGTTTCCAACATTTACAAGTCCCCACAAGATGCCCGGTGTTTTTTTTTCATACAATAGATATACATAGATCACTAAACAATAGGCACTGCAGCTAGCTTAGAAGCATTGCATATAGTAATCTGTTGACATGACATGTTATTTTAAGCTATTGTTTAACATACACCTAGCTCATTTTGTGGAGATAGTACACATCTTTACATCATATTGTATAAGCATGGGTTCTGAAGTACACGTCTTAACATCATATTTTATAAGCATGGGTTCTGATAAATCTTCGTTAACATTTCTGAAGGATCTGCATAATTGTCATAATTTTGTACTCCAATATCCAAATGTGCGCAATGCCCGCATTACAGTATTAACTCAAAAGGGTCTTTAATATGGGTATCTTTCGGCCTTGGCCTTTATGTTGTACATTGCATTTTGAATCGTACAACTACAAGGGTCATAAGAAAAGAAAGGGTGGAATGGTAAATGATGTGTGACGTGGATAAAAATGCCTTTTTTTAAAGAATTTCCTCTTAACCTTTTCACCTAAACGGTTTTTTTCTTCTCTTATATATATATGACCTCCAAGTCTTACATTAGTAGAGGGCCTAGCTATATCTCAGGCCAAAGATGGCAGACAATAGTGAACACAACTTAGGTTCTGAAGATCTTTGCATCGTTATCAACTCTAAGATCGTGACCAACCCTAAGATAAGACATATATTATTTGCATTCAAAAAAAAATGTAACAACTAACATCATGCTTTTGTTTTACAAGCATCAAAATAATGTATCAATTAGCATCATGCTTTTGCTTCTGAGTGCACCTACAAAAATGATCTGAGATGATGTGCTCAGACACATTGCTTTCATTTGGAGCAATCAAGCGATGATTTACATAGTTCAATGACATTATTCGATGTAAACTTGGATGAATGCACAGACATCACCCTCCCACAATTGAAGGGATTTCAAGCTATACTTTGCCAACACCTAAATGAACGAATCCAATAGCATATTCTTGGCAGCCGTTCATTTTTTTCCTTTGTACAGAAATTACGAGAAAAGAGTACAAATGTTAAATTAATACTGCACGATTTTCTCATTATGTCTAAAACATTTACAAGCTCCCAACTTATGCCCAGCAACGCTGGGCACCATTACTAGTTTATACTAATATTTTACTAATCATTGAATTTATTTTGCATGTACACTCCTAGCAAATGCGTTGTTTGTGCAAAACAACTTTGCCACCTTGTACCAGGTAAGCATTTAATTTTCAATATGCTTAATGTATTGATTAATGTATTTAGCTTAATGTATTGATTAATGTATTTAGCTTAATTTATTGATTAACGTATTTAGCTAAAAAAATTGGGGTTTCATTTATTTTTGTATTTTTTTAATATATTTAAGCGACATCATTTAATGACGTTAAAATCTTATATTTCTTTATTGGTTAAATTCATTTTATAGGCTTTAAATTAAATGTATTAACTTCATTCATAATAAATGCCACGGTTCTAATGCGGCGACAATAGGCAGAACATTCCTGGATGGGGGCGTCCCTTTGTCACTCCTCCTATTTATTGACCTCTCTTCATTGTTCTATCGGCGTTCTCTTGAGCTAGATTTCTTTCTTCTCCTCTATCCTATCAGTTTCCCTCACCCTCCCTCCCTTGATGGTTATTTGCATTTAATTATGTTCGTTATTTCCTTTTCTTTTCTATGTCCCTTAAATTTGCATTCTTTATTTCCTCAGCGTGGCTTTGTAGCCTCTGAGGCATACTTATTAGTTTACTCTTTCTCAGCATGGCACTATAGCTTCTAAGGCATGACTCTTTTTTCATTTTTTCTCGTGGCAATGTAGCCTCAGAGGCAAAGACACCTAATCGGTTGTTTTTTTTTCCATGAGGTCATTTTTTCCATGGCCGGTTCCAGATTGATCGGTAGTTGTTTCTTTCGGCATGGCCACGGAGCCTCGAGTCTTCTTGCCTAAAGCATCTAACTCATTGGCCAGGTTATTTTACTTTCGCCTTGACTCTGCAGGATTTTTTTTAAGGTCTTGTGGTTGCCGAGTCGTGGGTTAAACTGCTTCAACTATTTGGCTAGGTTTTCCTCAAAAACAACAGAAGGCGATGGTTCTTCTTCCGATGAGAAGCGGATCAAAGGTCGTCTCACCTTTGCATCGACCAAGTGGGCGGATAAAACCATCTTTTATTTGTGTTCTTTAGTACCATCATGCTCTTGATGATTGTCTAGTTTGAACATTTAAAGTTCATATTTCCAAATTTATCTACCTAATAAAGGGATCCATTTGTACTCAATGTTTTACAAAGCTCAATGGTGGTCGGTGTTCTTTGTAAAACTTTTGATAAGAAAAAAATGGTTTTATCCATCATCCTCACAAAGGCGAACCGCTTCTCATCGGGAATCAAGAACCATGCCTTCTGGGGAAAAACAACTAAAAGATGTTTTATCGCACTTTCTAAACCACAAGACCTTAAAAATCTTCTCATGAGGAAAGAAGCTTTAGATCAATGAGTTCGAAGGGAAAAGAGTAAACAAACCTATGCCCTCGATAACCTGGAAAATAGTCGGGAGGAAATAAAGAATGCAAACTACGGGACATAGAAAGAAAAGGAAATAACGAACATAATTAAAATGCAAATAACCAAAGGAGGGAGGGTGAGGAAAGAAGATCGAGGATAGAGGAGAAGAAAGAAATCTAGTCTTCCAGAGAACGCGTGAACCGAACAATGAAAGAGGCTCGCGAAAACAAGCATTGATATCGCCCCATCCAGGAATGTTTGCCTATTGCCGAAAATAAAACCGCGGGCCTTAGAAGGATGGGTCCTATGATAGGCAAAGAGTAAACGATAGAAGAGGAAAAATTCAAAAACTACTCAAAGCCACGGGAGAGAAAAAAGAAGAGAAGCTAAAGGGACATAGAAAAGAAAAGGAAACTAAACTAACATAATTAAATGGAAATAACCATCAAGGATAAGGTCAGATAAGGGAACAAAATGGATCTAAAATGGCAAAAAGGCACAAGCCTGCACAAACATGGCGATAGAACAATGGAGGAATGAAGGCTGAAACAAGTGAAGATCTTGATAAAAGGTGTCAAAAATGGGGAAAGAAAAAAGTGGAAAGGTGGAAGGGACAAAACTTTTAGCGAGGAAGCGGTTGAGATGCAAAAGGAATCAAAAGATCCACATCGTTAACGAATAAACAACACATGGAACAAATGAATACATGGAACAAAAGGAAGGATAGAAACACTAAACAACAAAGGAACTAAAGGAGCAAAAAAAGTCAACAAAATTGCCAAAACGTGAGATAGAACAAAAAAAATAGAGATCAGAAAAAACATGGATTAATATGGGAAAGCTAAATGGACGAACCATTAGGTGGAAATTAATAGTATCAAAAACACACATATGGGGGAGCAAAGGGGCACGAGGAAGAAGTCCTAAGATAATGAAACAAAGCGGTACTAGCCTTGCTTGAATCGAGAAGGAAGTAACCTAACTCACGAGAGATACCAAGAGACAACAACAGAAGAGACCGAAAAATAGGACCACAAAAAGATAAAGAAAGTGAACAAGTGTTGCACAAAGGCAAAATATCGAAGCAAAAGGGGTGCAAAGGGGGAATGGCCAAAAATAGGATGACCAAAGCGAAAGATGAGAACTAGGAACAACATGACCAACAATCGGATAGGTGACTCTATAAATGAATGGCTCAATGAGGATAAAAGATGACCTAAATATGTGTCTTCAACTGGAAAATAAAGTCAAAGAAAGTCCACAACTTGCAAACAACACCCAGAGCATCTCCAATGCCAAGAAGATAGATAAAATAAACTATGACAAGTAAAGACAACTCAAAAATTTGGGAAAAACAATGGTGGAGAAGAACTATGTATAAAAAGCTTTACACTGACAAAGAAAGCACCAAAGGAAAACTAGCAAAGATGCAACATGCAAGATGATTCTTTATCCACACTAATATCTTATGAACCAAAGGATCAGATACACTAAAATAGATGAACCCATGCGAATGCATAAAAAATTTATGTAGAGCAAAAAGAAGCCAAGCAAAGACATCGTGTTGAGTACGCCAGCAAAAGACACATCACCATAATGCCGCCACAAAAGAACTATAAACTGCCCTTAAGAGCTACCATGAAATGGAAACCGGGATGACATGTGTATTGCAAAAGCAAAGAAAGGGGTACAATTGAAAATATGGTATAAAAGAAAATAAGAAATGAGTCTACAAGTGTTCACTGGAATAAAATGAAACATGATGCACAAATGGGGCTGATGAGCAAGCACAATGAATCTAAAAACGCAGATAACAAAGGATGAAAGCCAAGAAAATACAAACATTTAAAGGGAGCAAGAGTACCCTCGTGACAAAAGTAACACACCTAGAAACAAATAAATCTACTGACAAAATGGAATAAACGAAAATAAAGGCATAAAGTACTTGAAAATAGATTTAATAGAAACAATGAGCAAATGAGGGTTAGAAAACAAATTGAGATAATGAAGCAATGGCGCAGTGAAAGGACCATATCGCGCAAAAACAAGTTCATAGGAATACAAATAACTAGAATAATGATATCAAGCGGTGCTGGGAGCAACCTAGAGCAAAAGACAATCATGATAAATAGACTAAAAGCGAGTTAAAGGGATGCAAAAGGGCTTAAGTAAAACCAACTAGAATAAAAGTACAAAAAGAGGGACCAATAGTGGGCAAATGGCACACGAAGGGTAACATGAAACAAAAAATCAAAGCGGAAACAAAGGACTAGATGACACTGGAGCCAATACATACAAAAGAGGAAAAGGAACTTAAGAAATACATGGAGCTCAAGACAAAAAAAAAAACCAAAAGGCCAATGGTTAAACAAAGTCAACGGGGTGAAAAAGGAACTAGCCAAGCAGACGGACAATAATGGAACCTATACGACCACCTGAACAGGAAAAACAGTGATCAGGTTAACATGGCGACAATTGGACGTTAGATGGAGTAAATGGATCATAAAAGGTAACAAGAAGGCAAAAGTTAGATGGAGCAAATGATGCATAAAGAGATAAGATATATCTAAAATGTGATAGAAGCATAAATGAAATAAAGCAAAATGGCAAGCATATGTATCTAGATATGTGAAGAACAATGTGTAAAAAGGATACACACTGAGTGAAATCCCAAAGGACAGCCATCGATAAGAAAAGCTCAACACAGATGCAAAAATGAAACAAATATCACTAAGATAATCCGAAAAAGGGAATGAAGCAATAGGAGCGGATGCAGATGAGAAGGAGAAGTTAGTCCTAGCCCTGACTTAGTCCGCATATAACATGATCTCACAATAGTATTTTGGAGTCAACGAGCAGAATGGAAGTTATGGAAGACACAAGGCTATGGAAGCAAAATTGCCAACATGGATATTACTGTAGAAACTAATGGCACAATGAGGCAACTAAGGCTACCTAAGAACAGGACTAAATAAGATAGTCCACCTCTAGCCACAGCTAAACATGTGCATTTAATACTAGAACATGAGCAAACAAGGCAACCATCTAGTAATGGAACATGATGTAAAAGAGAAAATGAAATGAACATCTTGAAGCCTATCCCATGCCTAACATCCCAAAACTTAAGAATGCAAAGTGGAAACACGCCAAAAAGGAAGCCCTACCTACCTAACATGAAACAACCAAACTTTGTCATGAATAAACTATCGAAACATGTAAACCAAGAAATGTGCTAATAGAATATGCAATATGCATTGAAGCGAGAAAAGAATGGCACCTAAAAAAAGCGATGACCGCGAGCAAGATTCATAGGTAAAAGGGTACATGTCATCAAACCAAAATCTACACCAAAGCGAATACTTGAGACACCAAATCTAAGAAAGCAAATACACACGAGGGAACACAAGCAGAAAGGGTGAAGACAATCATATCATCAAATCAAAGTGAGCAGTGAGAAGCAATATGAATCCTTCTATATCATTATAACATGTGGAGCGTGCTATCATGAAACAACTCACAAATCATGGCTATCAATGAGATGTCCAAATGCAACAAGATCATCCAAAGGCATGAAAAATTGGGGAATTTGTTGTGCTTTCAAAACAAAATGCAAGAACTAATTGTCACAGAAACTGCACCAACAAGAATAAAATTGCTTAAAAATTTGCGACCCATATGCTCTTTATGATCATGCATGCACGATCAACTAATGGAAAAAGGGGAACAGCGTGTCGTAAGTAACAAAAAATGCATCTTGTGCTCAAAGGTAAAAGCATAATTGACAAGAAATTGAAACAAGAACATACATCTTGTCGTAAAAAGCCCATGTTGCTTTCGGACGAGGAGCAATGTGACATCTGAAAATATGTCGGGGAAAAGATGCATCCGTGCCCAGCGAATATACTCTCCCAAAGGAAATATACTCTACCTGCATCTTGTGCACAAAGGCAATTAAATGAAAACCTCTTGTACAAAATCTCGAGATGAAAGGATATTACACGAAACTATGTTGTAATGCATGTTGTGCTCAAGGAGAAACCATGCAACTTGGGTTTAAAGAATCAAAGCTCTACTACATGCATCTTTTTGTGCCCAAAGGGAAAAACATGCCACTAGTGCTCTACATGTATCTTGTGCTCAAGAGAAACCATGCAACTCACGCCATAGAAACTATGCTCTGCATGTATGTTTGTCTTTGAAAGAGAAACCATGCAACTTCGAGTTTAAAGAATCATGCATCTTCGTGCCCAAAAGGAAAAAAACATGGCAACTTAGCCTAAAGGAATGCGAGAAGAAAAGACTCCAACCTTGATCTTCATGAGAACAAAACCACCTTACCAAAGGCAAGGCGCGATGAAATTGAAGAAATCAAATATCATAAATTGACAAATGTTTGTGCTGTAATAACAACGAAGGTTAATGCAAACTGCAAAAAACCAAGAAAAAATGGTAGGGAATTCAAATGTTCTGATATTCGGCTGTATTCATCATAAACTACATATATAATCGACCCTACTTGGACTAAGTTGTAAAGTAAATTTGAAGCATCGTAAAAAATAGAAGCTATTGGGTCCTGTATTGGGGTAACACCTTCTTGAATCAATCAGAGACTAGCCAAAAACTGATACCACATACGTACTGACCCGGCCTGGATCAAGAGGTAAACTAATTTTGAAGCATCGTAAAAAGTAGAAGCTATTTATCGTGTGTATTAAGGTAACACTTTCTAGAACCATACGCTGACTACCCAGAAACAAACTGATCTTAAGTCAGCAAAAATGAAACACAAACAATGGAATACCTGGTGCAATTACTTCACCTCTACTTCGAAGTATAGAGAACAAACATTTTAGGTCTTGCACAAGGATCTGCTTGAAGACATAGCTTGGCAGTCGTCAGCATCCTATTTGCTTCTTCTTCATTCACTGAATCTTTTGGCAAGCTGCTGTCGATCAATGTCTCCTCTCCTGCAATTTCGTACACAGATTTTCCCTTGGTCCTTTTGCCGCTTAAGATTTCAATCAGTACCTTGCCAAAGCTGTAAACATCAGACTTATCCGTGAAACTGCCATCCAAACTTTCGGGTGCAATATACCCAAAAGTGCCCCTTATGTTTGCTGTAACGTCGAAACTCTGATCTCTGCTCATCAGCCGAGATACTCCAAAATCACAGATTTTGGGTGTGAAACTTTCGTCCAATAGAATGTTTTGGGGCTTCAAATCCAGATGAATGACTTTTTCTTTGCAGCCATCATGCAGATAAGCCATGCCTGTCGCCACTCCAATAGCAATATTGAACCTAGTTTGCCAAGGAAGAGGTTCTGCAGCATCAAAGATCCATTTGTCTAAAGACCCATTCACCACATACTCACAAATTATCGCTCTGTGGGAGCCCTCTGCGCAAAACCCCAGCGGTGATGTGCGGGTGTGGCTTCAATTAGATTGACTTGACAAGCAAAGAATCGTTGATCGAACATGAGCATTTAGGGCAAATGCTAAATCTGGCCGAAAAACAGGGTGGAGGCGAGAATTAGGCAAGGAAACGGGCCAACAATAGGATGTGCACGGATGGAATTAACAAAGAGAAAATCGCCCGGGTGCGGCACTCAAGGGCGGAATCAAATAGGAAGTGCAACCAAACACGAGATGGGAACCAGAAAAGAAAATAAGCTGGGATTCGGCACTACAGGGGCAAAGCCTATACAGACAAGATCAAACACAAGGGGATGAAATCCAATAGTAAATAGAATCACGCTAGCCCCAAACGTGCAAAAAAGCTTGAATCAATAAAAAGAAATGATGACTAACTCATCGGAACAACTCCATGAAACAGAGGGAAACTCTTAATCAGGATGTGAAGAAGCAGCAGAAAGCTTACACTTATGTGCATACACCAAATAAGGATTGGAACTGCATGGCAATCCCTCAGGACATATAAATACCAAGAGTTGAATGGATGCGAAAATGCTAGAGTCGCAGCATCCATCCATATCCATCCCTGCAGCATCCATCCATATCCATCCCTGCAAAAAGCTAGAAGCGACAAATCCAAGACCATAAAAAGTAGAAGTGACAAATCCAAGACTACAAAACCAAGACTACAGGAAGACGGCGGAACATCAGTCCGACTCCATCCTGAAACTTTGAAGCCAAACACTATGGTCGATGTCCACGGCCATCATATCCGAAGATCGAGTAAGAAATCCAAATCCAACACTAACACTAAGAAAACACTAAGAAAACAACGATTCATGTGGGTATGCATGCCAAATTCAATGCTAGAGCGATAAAAGGAGAAAAGGAGAACGAGGGTAAACAAAGTAGAGTAGGATGAATACAACAAAAAACTGATAGGATAGAGGAGAAGATTATTTTTGTATTTTTTTAATATATTTAAGCGACATCATTTAATGGCGTTAAAATCTTATATTTCTTTATTGGTTAAATTCATTTTATAGGCTTTAAATTAAATGTATTAACTTCATTCATAATAAATGTATTATTATTATTTTTTTTCAATTTATAAAAAAAAATTAAAAATTTTTTTAATACCGCATTAACAACGTCGTTAAGCGGCGTTATACGTCTTATCGACAACTTGGCTTGCCAGCGTTGGCCCGCCCGTGGTAAAATTTTGCGTGTGCGTGGCGTCGTTAAGCGGCGTCAAACGCGTGAAACTGCCACGTCGGCTTTCCCTTCGCCGGCGCCATGCGGCAGCGCCCGTGGCGTGGCGACAAATATGCGCGATGGCGTCGTTGGCTGGCGATCCGTCGTAAATTTAAAACGCAGCCAGCGGTTGCGGCGGCGTATAGCGGCATAAAGGTCGTTTATGTCGGCCTTTCGGGCGTCGAAATAGGCGTCGTTTATCGGCGTTTTGGCGTCAATCATCGGCGATCTAAGCGGCGTGCGGGCGTCGTAATAGGCGTCGTAGCGGAGAACTTTAATTTTGTAGTGTGGTTCTTGCTCTGCTGGAAATTTCTATTTTGGAGCCATGAATTCTCGAAATCCAGGTAGAAATCTCGGTAGAACCTCCAAAATGTTGACCCTAAACCTGGCTTAAAGGTCAACCACAAGGAACCAATTCGAGTTTTTCACTCAAATTGGGGTTAGAACCTAAGGGTCAAAGCATGGATCACTTAAGGTGATTTTCTTTTGTATTTTTGGTCTATGCTTCATGAGTTACAGAAAAAAAAGATAATTTTAAAGACAAGTGCAAAAGTTTGAAGTTCTATACCTTTCCCATTTCCAAAAACTGGCACCTTTGCCAAAATAGATGTGGTGAGGAGATGTAAATTGATTTTCTGAGTCAAGCACTATAGACTTGGTCAAAAAAGTTGTAGGTATCCAACAATAAAGCCTCTGACCAAGTCAGAGACTAAATTTATGAGTTATTCGAGCTCAAAGTGTCAATAGAGGTCAAATATGGGAAACAGTGATCAGAAAATGAGATTTGGAGTTGCCAAGCATTTTTTTGAGAATTTCCAAAGCAAATATATCACAATGGTGATAAGGAAGAGAGGCAAGTGGTCAAATTCCCATTTAGATGTGTGAAAGTATTTTTTGTGGCTGGATTTGGCAAAGTACAGTAAAAAACTGTTCAAAACAGAGAGCAATTTTTTTTGAATTTGGGCTAGACGTGGTATTTTTGGATGATTTCAACTCCTTTGGCTTACACAAGTCCTAAGGATAGCTGGCAAGTGGGCCAAAAGAACTGAAAAGCACACGAGAATTTTCTGTAGAATATTTTGTGGCAAGAATTGTTAAGAGAAATATCAGAGATGGATTTGACAACTTGGCAATCAATTTAAATTGATATGAAGGTAAATATATCATGATAACAATAGATAAGGATGCTTCATAGCTTTAATCACAGGAAAATAATCATCACAAATCATAAGATAATTTTTGAAAGTAATGTCAACTAGATCTTGTAAATCCAGTTGAGGAGAGCTCAGGAACTTCAAGGATCGTTCAGATCTTTCTCAGCAATGATCAATGTAGGATCTGAATACTTCTGGGCCTTCAAAAAATGTCGAGGTTGTGTTTCCCCTGTATATAGTTTCGAATCTTGGTTTCAGTAATTTTAGGTAGTAAATTTAGGCTTATTCTATTGCTTAAGTTCCGGAATCCAAGAATAGGGTGGTCTCAGAGAGAATGGAGTGCGGGAAGGCATGATTCGAGCCGGATTTCCAGTTCTAGAGTTCTTCAGCTGTATTTTTGCATAATTCGCGCGATACGGTTTCGTATTTTTCTAGGAATATACCACAGATATCTTTGTATTGACCATTTTAAAAGCTTGGCCAATGATTCGAAGACCTTTACCCATAAAATACTTAAAGGAGATTATAGCCCAATGACCATAGGGATGATTGCTCACACGTGCAAGAGGATAGGGAATCTTTGAAGCATTTTTTGAAAAGGTTGGGAATATACCACTGAAGATATGATGGAATAAGAATGAAGGTAAAAGAAATTATGAGGGACCATTGGAGGGCAAGGAAAAAATAAGGAAAAAGGAATGATATTTTTTGAGACAAAGGCTTAAGTTGGTCTTGAAATAGGCAAGGTGATGGCACATTGAAGAAATCAATAGGGAATTTGAGGAAGATGGCAATTATGGCAAAGTAATAATGGCAAGGGAATGAACAATGGATATAAAAACAATGTTGAGCCAAAAAGGGCTAAAATGGGAGTAGTGGGGTGGAGCAAAGGGAAAGATTAAAAACTATACACCATGGGGTCTTCCAAACTCTAAACTTCCAATCTTCAAAATATGTCTTCCAAACTTCATAACCCAGATCCTTCACTACCACCCCAATTCTGGGTCCACACCTAAAAACAACAGTAACAAAAAGACCACATGTGGTTGTTCCAAAAAATCTACATGTGGTTATGTGGAGGTGTGGTTTATTAAGGAGGCGGTGTAGTTTTTTTTATAGAGCTATAGTTTTTTTTTTTTTTTTGAAGGTGTGGTCTTTTTTTGAGGTGTCGTTTTTTTAAAAGAAGTGTTGCTTATTTTTTTTGAGGGGGTGTTGTTTTGAAGAAGGTGTTGTTTTTTGAGGTGTAGTTTATAACTAGGTGTAGTTTTTAAGTAGTCGTTTTTTATGGAAGTATAGCTTTTTGAAGTGTGGTTTATAAGGAGGTATAGTTTTTAAGTGGTTGTTTTTAAGGAAGTATGGTTTTCTGAAGTGGTATGATTTTTTTTAATCGAGGTGTTGTTTTTTGAGGTGTCGTTTATAAGTGGGTGTAGTTTTTAAATATCTGTTTTTTAAAGAAGTATGGTTTTTTGAAGTGTGGTTTATAAGCGGGTGTAGTTTTTAAGTGGTTGTTTTTTAACGAAGTATGGTTTTCTGAAGTGGTGTAGTTTATAACTAGGTGTAGTGTTTAAGAAGCTATTTTTAAGGAAATGTGATGTTTTTTGGTGTGGTTTATATAACTAGGTATAGTTTTTACGTAGCTATTTTTTAAAGTTAGTATGGTTTTTTGAGGTGTAGTTTTTAAGTAGGTGTAGTTTTTAAGTGGCTGTTTTTTTACAGAAGTGTGATTTTCTGAAGTGGCGTAGTTTTTACGCAGCTATTTCTTAAGGAAGTATGGTTTTTTTGAGGCTATTTCTTAAGCAAAGCACCACCACCTGGAATATTGTTTGTGTGCTCAACTTTGAGAATGTATCATATTGTTTTACATTCGTGAAAAATAACTTCAATGGTTAGATCCAACCACTACAAGAGAATGAGCATTTTTTGTCAGAAAAATCGTTAGACTGTCTAGAGAGATTTTTGCCTGACGTACAGGCTGACGAACGTACTGGCGATTACTATTTTGATGCTTTTCCTGACGATGCTACGTCAGACATATCGTCACATAAATCGTCAGAAGCCTTCGTCAAATATATATCGTCAGAAAAAGCGTCAGAATTTGCTCTAGCCATGAAGCTATGAAGGATGCCGCCATATGCATCAGTAGACCTGTTATACTCTGCCATAATGTCTACTGTCAGGCAAAAATTATTATATACAGTGGTTGCATCCACTGGTTCCTCTAGCTCCTTCCCGAACTCTTCTGGATGCTTCTGACGAAAATCCCGTTCCTTCTCCACTATTTTTTCATACCATGTGCTAATCAACTCCCATGCCTTATCTGACCCGCTATTTACCATTGTCTCGATTTATGATAGTTTGAATGTGAGCGCCTTTGTAGCATCTTGATTTGCAAGAGAGACTAACACCGTAGCAACGATGCGAAAATAACACTTCCTTAATTTATGTTATACACAAATTCGCACCGTGGCTAGGTGCAAAAATATCACTTTCATTTTTTATGTTGTGCACATTTTCACGCCGTGGCTATGGTGCGAAAATAGCCCTTCCATATTTTATGATATCCACAATTTCGCACCGTAAGTACGGTGCGAAAATACAACTTCCATATTTTGTGTTGTACACAATTTCGCACCGTAGCTACTTAACTTCCATATTTTCTGTTGTACACAATTTCGCACCGTAGCAATTTAAGTCTTATGTTACAATGAAAGCAAATGTTTGTAATTAATATACAATAGATGTCCAATTAATCATCACTTATATTTATATTACATAGATTCATATACAGATATGACTTTTGGTGGCATGCATGACCCCAATGTATAGCATTCTTCTCTGCGCTTTCCCACCTTTTGGATGTCTATCATAAAATGGAAGAAATTCAAGTTTGTCTCAAACTCTAATTGCCGCCGAACATCGAATAGAGACCACTCGCTCTCCGCTCTCAGACTTTTCAAAATCTGATTATCCTTATGAATGTTCAAGTCTATGACAATCGAATGAGTGCCATCATTGTCATCTTGTTCTACAGGAATTTAGATGTACTTTCTTCCTTCACGGACATTTCGCCATCTCCACCACGTGTGGTCTCTGATTGGGAACTAACTGCTGGTTGTCCAATCCCTTAGATTGTTGCAGCTGTGACATACATCATTTGCTTCCGAATGCAATATCTGAACCAAACCGTGTCTCGACTTATCCTGCATTCAGTAGATTCAGTTCCATCGTGAAGTCGAGCACTCCAACTTTCAAGAAATAGACTATCTAAAAAATTATCCATCGACTGTTGAACCGTAAACATCTTCAAGGTCTTATTAACATTGTTAGCGCTCTTGAATAATGCAATGAACAGATCAATTCCTAAATTTATCTTCACATGCCCGCAGACTCCTCCCTTCTCCTTCAATACCGTGAACATTTCCTGCGACAACTTACTCCGTGCTAGTAAGATAGAAGTGGCATCCAGAGACCTGCAGTATAGATCGGACAGGTTGGGCAATGGAAGCTCAATAAGCTTGGATCTTCGTGGAGAGTATTCATACCTCCAGAACCATATACCCCTTTCTCTGAGCTGCACTGGTGTGCTACCTTCGAACAACAAGGAGCCCATATCTTGGTGAAAGCAATGGAATACACTACTTATCGAGTGTGAAGAGATTGTGTTCTCCACATCAAATATACACAAACCTGAGAGAATAGGAATGAACTGGATAAGTAACTGAACTAATTTAGATATGGATTGTATAGAAGTACATACTCACAATTTGCTTCTAATCGTGGAAAAGTTCGTGGCTTGCTTATTTTTTCTTTTGCCATATCTGTTGGAGTGTATACATGCCTCACTTGTACAAATATCTCTTTAACTGATCGAAAACCGACCACCAAAACCTTCCAATGTGCAGAAACATCATTTCTCCTGCATCTTTTGACTCGCCATTCACCTCGCATTGCAGATTGGAGTGTAACAAAGCTCTTAGTCGACACCACGAAGCTTTCAAAGTCATTTTCGACTGTGATAGAGTTTATAGCCATCTAGAGTCACAGAAATCAAATCAGAATGTGGAGCGGAATCGAAATACTAGGAAAGGCTCCACGATCTTGCCTTGATTGAAGCTTTTCTGTGGACGAAACTCCCTTTGGCGCAGGTCGAAGCAGTTCCTGAGCAAATCGAAGTTCCCTTGGCGTGGGCAATCGATCTTCACGCAAACTCTGTTGAAGAAAACACCTGAGCGGGAATTGAGGGCGGGAGCTAACGGTCATAATTGCTACGTTTGTAATCTGAGACCCGAAGCTAGAGGCACGAATATTACCGAAGTTATGTGCAGTTGACACCTGGAATAGCGAAACCAAGGCTCGGTAAAAAAACTCTGTACAAGTTCGGCTCCCCATTGGCCGCGAGCTTTTTGACGTGGCATCAAGTTTCGGCCCTTAATTGAACTCAAAAAAACTCTAATGGCATGTCCCCCTTCAACACATCTGCAAGTAGTTCTTGCAACACGCAGGATGTACTCACCATGTCTATGATGATATTGCATGAGAAATTCAATGAAAAATGGTTTGCCAGGGCTTATGGAATTTGCAAAAAAGGGGGCAATGGAAGTTTTACCATTTAATGTAAAAAGTTTCCAGGCACCTCTACCACCAATACCAATCTTTTTCTTACTTACAGAGGCACCTGTACCACCAATGCAGGTCTCTCTTTCTTACTCACAGATATAGTTTTCCTTTTGAGAGATGAACATGGTCCTATTGCACCAGACTTTGATTTCTCGAGTTGTTACTACTTCCAAAGTACCATTGAAGCACGTTATCAAGTGAGCATCTTCGTTGGAGCAAACAATTTTTGAAGTGAGTCTTTGAATTGACCAAAGTTAAATGTCTCTGCCAAGAATATCAATCCACCGGTACTCTCAACTGCAACAGAAAGAAACAACATAATAGGAACCGACATTTCTTAAACAGGCTTCCATCAAACCAGTTGCAAACTTGTTGCTGCAACAACTAGAGCTGTGCTTGTTGCTTGACAGGGACAATGACTTGGTGCTACAATGACCTTCGCATCCGGTTATGCTTGAGAAAATAGAACATCCAAGTAGGATAGCTCTGCTCGATCTACACTACAAATATGCTTACACTATACGACCTACTTCGATGTCTATGGCATCAGCGAAAAGCATATTTTCTATATGCATCATAACTACAGGGATGAACATTGTCTACCTTATAGCAATGCACTCCTCATTTTCCACATCTGTATAGGAGCTACTGAACATTGAAAACAAAAATCATAATATTAAAGCATCGAGCACAATAGTTAAAGCTATTTCGTCTTGCCAACATAGCTCTACTTGAGGCCAAAACTTGAAGAGCTTATCGTGCTTGTGCAGCATGCATTGCTGATATATTTCTCTATGCACGTCTCTTTGTGAAATCAAGTGGATAAAATTTCATAATTATTCCAGCACCATTGATGATGATAAATAAGACTATGAAACTAAGACCCAGGGCATTGCACATCGAATAGTTGTGCATGTACGTGTTCAATCACTCTATAAAGCCAAACGTCCAACAAAAGTGATCAGGAATGTGAGCACCTATTGAAGTGTTAGCATGAAATCAATGTCAGTTTTGGTTGAGCTGATTTTTGACAATTTCCATTCCAAGACTATGCTATGAGATACAGATCAGAGATGCAAATCTCTATGGCCAAACAACATCTTTACTATTACTATTATTTATTTGCCACTTACATAACATCTAATATACAAAACTCTACAATGTTTTTTGGCATGGCCACCCAGCTTGCATTCCTTAATGAAGCATATGGCCTCACATATGAAACTCTACAAATGTTTTTTCGCATGGCCACCCAGCTTGCATTCCTAAATGAATCATATGGCTTCAATAAGCTACGTCTATACGAAATGTTTTTTGCCTTTTTCGACCTTTAAACATTTCCAGTTCACAAAAAAATCCCCAATAGCAGTCGGGCATCTCCACTTGCTACCTCCACAATCTATGTTAATGTACACCTAGAAATGTGTTTTCGTCGATGTGTTGAAGTAGATCTTGATCATGCTATAGGATATGTGCTCATTGGCATGCATCTATTTAGACATCTCCACTTTCCAGTTCACAAAAATTTTCCACAATTTCCAGACTTTCCACTTTCTATTTGGACATCTCCACTTTCCAGTTTCTATTTGGACCTTTAAACATTTCCAGTTCACAAAAAATCCCCAATAGCAGTCGAACATCTCCACTGTTAATGTACGCCTAGAAATGTGGTGTTCTCGTCGATTTGTTGAAGTATATCCTGCTCATGCTATAGGATATGTGCTCATTGCATGCATCTATTTGGATGCATGCACATGAAAAAATACGATATCTTCCAACACTGGATATCCTCAACATCTGATAACTTTTGAGCCGAGTATCATATACACAAGGTGGCCTTTGCACCGAGTTAAACAAAGAAATGTTCGTGATAAATTTCTTGTAGCATTAAATTTCAAACCAAGAAGAGTCAAAAAGGGAAATTTGAAACAAATCTCACGAATGAAATAATGCCCAGTCAAACCAAGAAGAGTCAAAAGGGAAATTTGAAACAAATCTCTGAAAAGAAATAAAAATGTTACTAGTTTCTTTTGAAAACATATTGGGGCTTATGAGGGTTTACACTGGAATGGGGTTACCAATCAAGGCTGTGTACTACTCAAACTGGACTTTAGGAGAGCCTATGATACCATCAATTGGAACTTTCTATACAGAGCCATGGGCCAGTTAGGGTTTTCAGAGCAAGTGATTGCAAAAATTGCTGGATTCAATGTTACAGGCTGCTCTGCAGTCATGGTTAATGGTTCCCCATCCTCCTTCTTTGAATGCAAAAGAGGGGTCAGACAGGGGTGTCCTCTGGCTCCTTACCTGTTCCTTATTGTGGCTGAAATGGTAACAAGGATCATCATGAAACTGCAACAAACAGACAAAATTTGTTGTCTCAAGCTTCCTAGTTCAACTGACACCTTGTCAGTTATGCAATATGCTGATGACACGTTTATGTTCTTGAGAAAGCAGAGAGACAGTATCAAGAACTTTCTGGAGGCAATGGATCTTTTTGGGAAGGCATCTGGGGTGGTTTTGAACAAAGATAAGTGTGCAATCAATCTGGACAGCTCAGACGACAGTATTCATGGAATCAAAGTATGTGGCCTCCATACTGCTACAAAATCCTCTTGCTCTTAACATGAGTATGCATGGCTTATGGGAACCAATTGTCATCAAAATTAAAAAGAAACTCCAAATGTACCCCAAGTCTCTATCTTTGGCTGGAAGAGTGCAAATAATTAATGGAGTTATAGCCAGCTCTCATGTTTATTTTTCTTCAGCTATAATTGCAGACAAGAAAACATACCAGGAGTTAGAGGTCATCATGAAAGAATTTATATGGCAGGGGGCACACATGGTGGGGTGGAAACATCTCACCCTCCCTAGGAAAAGAGGAGGACTAGGATGTAAAGATCTGTTTTTACAGGCCCAGGTTTTGGCAGCAAAACTGGTGTGGAGATCTTTGGTTTCAACATCAAGGTCTCCTGCCCTTCTACTCACCAAATTCTGGATCCAGAAAACTTTTTTGGTAGGGAGTCCATCTACCCCTCATCACCTTCCAGATTCAGCATTCTACCAACTTAATCTTGCTCCAGGTACATCTACCATTATGAGCAGAATTATCCAAGCCTGGAATAAGGTTTCTGTTTGTTTTAAGGCCCATCCAATTGAAAATGTTTCTGGGGACTTTAATTTCTTTTGACATCAGGGCTTAGTTGATGAGGAGGATGGATGTCTAGCTTTAAAGCACCCAAAGAAATATAAAGAGTGGAAACTCAGTGGATTGGATACTGTTGGAAGTATGTCTAATGGTACAGAATGGAAGACATGGCAGGAAATATCCAATGTGGTACAGGACTCCACCTTGAACAGAAATATTCACAGGATCCTCACTAGACATCAAATGGGAAATAGAACTCTAGTTAGAGATCAGAACTGGGTTGTACAAGGCAAAGGTTACAGTGTGGCCAGAATATATGCCCTGTTGTTGTGTGATCATGGAACTAAAGTCTCAAATCAATGGGGTTGTACAGAGAAGGAGGCCATCAGGGTCATAAAGAAAGGGTGGAAATTACAGTGTGCAAAAAAGGTTATTCTATTCAGATGGTTGGTGCTCAATAAAAGCCTAAAGTCTAATGCTTACAGGGCAAAGTACAATGCTCAAATCTCTGATAGATGTCCTTTAGGCTGTGGCCAAGCTGAAACATCCTGCCATATCTTTATATGCCCATGGCTGGCACCTTTTTGGACATGGATAAGCCACTACATAGGTCCTCCCCCTGCCTCAGAACAAGAGTTGTATGACTTTTTAGCAAACAGTTCTCCCTTTATAGACACCATTAGAACTCTTGTTCTATGGACAATCTGGAAGCATAGAAATGGTGTTGCTATAAACCAGAATAACTCGGATCTGAATTTCCTTAAGACAACAATTCAACTAGAGCTGGCAGAGGCAGCCATGGCTCATAGATTGAACAGGGGATCAAACTATGACAAAAATTGGGATAGTTTGGGATCCTTTCAAGGGTTTTATGCATTTTTCACCTCTTATTTTAACAATCTTTGTGCTGATGATGGCAGAGTACCTGGTCAACAAACATCGTGAAGGAGGTCACATGAGGGAGGTACCAGAGGATACACGGCCAATGACTCATCAAGAGGTTCTGGAAGCCTTGCTCTGGGTAAAGACTGAAACCATCATGGTCAAAACACTGGAGAGGATCCTGGGAGACGAGGATATCTGGCAATTTAAGCAGGACCTCAGACCTTACTTTGAGGACAAGCTCAAAATTCGTGTTGGTGCGAGAGAATCCTGGATACTCTATATTTTGGACTCGGCTGCGCTTGGGGCTGTTGAGCTTGACACTCTGCTCTTCGAGAATACAACCCATGCCTTTGCAGTTCGGGATGGAGTTCGGGATGATTAAGGCCTCACCAATACTTGATTGTCTTATATTTCCAGTATTATGCAGCAAACTTGAACTTTAAATTATGGTTATTTTGGATCTAATTCTTAAAACAGTGTTTTATTCTAACTGAATTTTCCTCCTTTTGGAGAGACAGGCCTAGTTAAGGCCTTATAACAGAGTTTTCTTCTGTGCATTTTGTATTACTATGTATTACATGTAATATAACTCCTCTGCCGTTTCTACAAAAAACAAAAACTAGCAAAAAGGCACGCCAGAGGCTATAGAAAATGACGGCACAAGGAAATTAGGGCAAAGTCAATATAAATTGTATGGGAGGAGGGATAAACATGGAAAAAGGAAGCACATCATTTTATCCTAATGAGAATGCCTCCTCAGGCCATGCCTCCTCAGGCCTGAAGGGATGTCTCTATTAGATGCTAAAACATATCCCTTCAATAAGGATAGAAACAAATTAACAATCTTGTAAGAATTAAATGGCAGATAAAATAGGCACGCCCTAGTAAGGGAAGTTTATCACAATTTGTTAAATGAACAAAGCCATGTTGATCTCTGTGATCAATTAAAGGTGCTTGAGATGCCACAAAACTTTTAATCTTGCAACATGTAAATCAAATTTTGGAGATATAACATTGGTGGACTCACTATTGTTGTACAATAATGATGAAAAAGAAGATGCTTTTGTAGATAATTTTATTTTGCATTGATCACGCTTTGAGGCTTCGTAATGTCTACATTCTTTTGTTCAAATTAAAACACCTCGTCTTGACCGTTTCTAAGAAACAACCAATATAATCCAATATAATAGAAAACAAAAAGGAAAGCAAATTGTCCATGAAAACCAACTGCGCTTTGTAGATGAAATGAAAAGACTTGCTTTTTCCAACTTGTTTGAAAACAAAGTTGAGATGGCATCGACAACACCTTAAAACAATGTGGGATAAAAGCTTCATGTCTACAATTATCCATTATGAATTTTGTTGAGACTACTGTGTCCATGCACATAAGGTTGTAATTGCAACAATAACATGTTAAATGAGGCAGTCTGAACATGTATACTTCATACCTCAATAGTCTTAAAATAATCACAAAATTAAATGGAAAGAATTAAAGGGACCTTCCAAGCCGGACTATACATCAATAGTATAGTAAATAGAATGTTGGCCTCCAATTTTTATGTAATGGGAGAATAGGCATACCGCAAACTAAATGAAGAAAATAGAAGAAAATAACTAAATGAAGCCCATAGTGGATTGAACACATACCAAGAATTGATTCAGGACTTTTAGTGCTAAACATACATAAGTTCCAAATCTAGGAATATCATTAGAAGATTGGATGCATAACAGCCAAATTCAATGTTCACCCTCATATTTAAGTCTTTTTAAATGGCCAAAACATCACATTATTAGTGCATTGTTCTATCCGATTTGGCACTCAACAACATGTGGATTAGAATGTTGCTAAAATGCAATCAAGTCACCACATTACGGGCCAGTTACGCCAATTCACATGAAGCTACTAGAAATTAGGTGTAATTAATTAGAAATCCTATCCTTGGATAGTAACACTTCCACTACACCACAACAAATAGTTGTCAATAAACAAATATTCAGCCGTGATATGGCGTCAACATAATGTGGAGAAGCATTATTCTTTACTTCTCCGACCAAAGTGGAACATATCACCGCCTTTATGTATTGTGAGGCCATGCATCCTGAAGGATTTGAGATCGTCCCGAGGCATCCATGGGTCAATTAGGGCAAATAGAGTACCATATAGTAAGCTTTTTTTATCTCAGAGAGCAAAGTTGCAAGAAGAAAGTTGTCTTTGACTCAAGGCTTTGGGGCCACATAGAGTCTGTCTCGAAGAGCAAGTTGAACAAAGAGGCAATCACCTTTTTTGAGAGTCCGCATACGGCTTCAACATATTTGATGCAAGCAAGCTTCACCATAATATCCCTGCTATGTCCGTTTTTAGAAGTAGTTGAAGTTCAAAGAACCTCTTTTTTAGCTAGCGAGGAGAAAAAAGGCCACACTTCTTCATTTGCAACAACTATAGATCATAGTTGAACATCCTTTCCATGTAATGTAGCAATTTATATGATCAGAAACTATATTACTGAAAAAAGAAGTTCGGAATGTATAGCAATGGTCATCGAAACAACATGAAGCATGCCACGCTTCCGCATATGCATGATGATTTACTTGGCTTCAATTGCCGCTTCTAGAAGTTTAATCTTTAATTACATGCCACCTACAATAAAACACTCTGAGGCTCTACACCTACCAAGGAAACAAAGAATAAATCATCTCCTACATGAAATGCATCATGAAATGCAGGGCATATATGATCAACCTAGCTTTTGCAAGTTTTGAATATGTCATGCCGCAACAGACATCATATTTTATCAAGCATTAAGCGCATATCGTTGTGCATGAGCACACACACACTCGTAAACAAGATCATATCGAAAACAATATTCTATAATTGTGACATATCTAAACAATACCTCGGTTATGCAATATTAGCTAGAGAACTGAATTGTTGCAATTGATAAGAAACAAGCACTAAACAAGATTGTTGCTATCTAGTGAGCTATCTAGTGATTTTGTGTGAAGGGATGAGCAAGGAAGGGTCATTTGAAATGGAATGTACTAGCCACGCAACTCCAAGATAAATAAATGAAGAAACTTTGCAACTTGCATCCCGTAATCGACATCAATGGGATGGTAAAGAAAAATGTAAGATGAAAAGTTCAATTGGAATAGAAACAATAAACTTCCATAAGCATGACCCCGGTAAGTTGACGGAGAGAGAGGACCTGGTAAGTTGCATGCATTATTTCTTTGAGGAGCTCTGGCGCGAGAGGTATAAGCCATGTACAAGAGAAGCCAGAAGGTGAAGGCTCCATACTTTCCATCTATGCGCAGATATTTAGCATTTATGCTAATGCAAAAAGTTACATGACAAATACATGCCTATAGAACAAAATCGGCCTAATCAACAACTCAAGTCAAGAGGTGTAAAAATTCACGAGAGCACTCATCGCAATTTATAAGCTAGAACATACCTCAGCCAAATGTGAGCTCGCTTTACAAAAGCAACTCAATTCTTCCAACTTTTCAAGACAGTTACCTTTCCAAAACTATAACAGAGAATTGTGCAAAAGGGGAAGAAAGGAGGAATTAAATCCAGGAATCCACTAGACTTTTCAAGACAAGAGCCCGGCAAAACCAAAATCTGTCCATGTCATTCTTTTTTGGAATTAAAGTAAGGAAATTGAAGGCGAATTAGGAAATGTAATTCGCGGTTGCCTTAGCCGACATAAGCACATCATATAAGGCAGATTTTATAATGAACTAGCTATACAAGCCGCATAGAAGGGCAACTTTAAAAGCAAGTTTGGCATGGCCTCAAAGATATCGGGCAAAGCGCCGCAGAGTGGTTTTGCATCGCTACGGGCAAAGGGCAAAAGCATGACCACCGCCATCTCCACAAAGTTCTCGCTTTTATGGGAAGATATCGAAGAGATAACAGAGACAAGACCACCATTAGGCTATGTTACTACAACAATTCTTGTGTTTACACCAAAGGGCATGGTTTTAATACGCATCGTGGTGCAAAAAGTACGGATTCACATGGAAGACTCAAAGTTTCGGCCCAGTCCTTTGTGAGACCCGGATATGCCTTCATGTAACTAGCTTCTAACACTAACAAGTGCAAATTGTTTTCATACATCTACTTTGTAGGACCCTTATATGCTACCAAAATCTTTTTTATAATAAAAAAGGACGAACACATGTTACGGAGGTCTCAAATTCTTTTCTTCACATGAAAATGTGTATGAAAGTAGCTCTCATGGCTCTTCAACCGGGAAGGTCTAAAGAACATTACGACCATTTAGTAGAAATTTTGAAGTTGCCCCATCCATGGGTGTTTCAGAGATGTGAAAACGGTTTCCCTCGTGGATATTCAATTATTGCCTCGCTTGAGAAAGTGTGGGTTCCTTGCTATTCCTCTACCAATAAAGGTGGAAGGTGTGATCTAGGTTTGAGAGCGTAAATATTCTTTATGCCTCATAGAACACTAAGAATCATAAATTGTCTTGTCCATATCCGGGCTGATTTCACACCTAACTAAAACCAATATCGGACTAATAAATGCCATAAGGTTTTGGAGATCGATGGTTTTGGTGCACAATGCTAATGCATTTTCTCAGCTATGAGCTGATCTCGAAGCCGGGTCCACCAAGCAACACCGATAATGCCCGGAGCTTCTCAAACTTTCTCATCTTTATATTTTCTTTAAGAATGAATCGAGATTGATTTTGCAGGTTTCAATGCCATCATGGCGATGGCAGATTATTAATCATGAACTCTTTTCACAATGTGATTGGCGGATGAGCTCTCATGAGTTCTATTTGATTTTCTTACTTTTTACTCCTATAATAGCTATCCGTTCCATGAATAGACATCGAAGTGAACAAGATGGCGATTCCGACAACTAGGATATGAGCTTTGTCTCTGGTGAGACATCTAGAGACATTGCAATCGAAAGCAGCAGAACTTATCCGCTAAGCAGTCATTTCCCCTCGCTTTTTGTAGTATAGGGTGAAGTCGCTATGAATATGTCAATGAAATACCATGGTGCTCCCTTCTCTCGACTATCCAATAAATTATAAAGGAGCTTCTCCGCTTCAACATTTAAACGGACCGATCTAATTCTAGGCAAAAACAGAGAACAAAGAATCAAGAAAAGAAAAAGAATCAATACCTTGCTAGAAGTAATAGACGGAGAACTGGCGTTGAAATCGTCTTTTCCGATTAACAAACCGCGGAATTAAAAAAACCAAAACGGCAACTACAAAAATACTTTACCTTGGATCAAAGAAGAAAAGAAAGCTTCCTATGGAGGAAGACAGAGAATACCAAGCATAGGGCAAGAAACATGATGATGTTTCTCCTTTGTTTGTTTCTAGAGACGCTAAAAACGCCAATTCGTAAAACATGCGAGAAGAAATCAATGTGCCTTAAGCTTTGTCGGCTAGGGTGAATCAACAGTTTGTCGATAAGAAAATTTGGCCTTGGGTTTTGAACACGTGATGCGGATCTACATATCGGATTTAGTTTCACGATTTAGCTTCTAATTATGGTGCTGCCGAGATGTATTTGCCAATCAACACGAGACATAAAAGGATTAGAACCGTAATGCAAAGAAGCAAAGTTTAGCCATCACGCCAAGATACAAAGACACAAACATGGAGCCGGCGACGAGGCTCCATGCTCGAGCCAAGTCTAGGCATACCTTTCGCTCTTGCCTTTTGCGTGCCATCGCTAAGACCTCGGGGTTGCACCTCCCCATCTCCGCTCATATTTTTTTGGCATTTTGAATTTCCCCAAATTTTGATTTCTAAAATTTAGAATCTAACGATGAAAGTTAATGCCTGACATGGATAGTCTAGAAAAAACATGTTCTAGTTTCTCTAGAAACTCCTAGTTTCTTTGGAAATTCAAATTGAGTGTTCTTGTCGATGGACATGAGGCTTCAATTGTCTACTTGATATTCTCATGGGAAAATCGAGTATTTCTAAGAGGGACATGAGGCTTCTAACTGTCTACTTGATATTCTTGTGAAAACCCCTCCCTAGTTTTTACTTTTTCAAGTTTCCATAAAATTCATCATAAAATTCATTATTAAATGTTAACATTTAATCTTTTCAATGAACATGATTCAATGTTAAATGTTAAAATTTAGTGTTTCTAGTGGGCATGAGGCTTTAACCAATGGTGTTCATCGTGGGCACGAGGCTTTAACCCATGGTCTTCATCCTGAGAGATTTTTTAATGATTAGGGGTCATCCAACTTGCTTATTAAGAGGTGATATTTCAAATCTTCAAAAATATAAGGAAAAAAAAAAAAAAACATTTCCAAGTTTCAACTGAAAACCTTTTTAAATTTTGCATGGAAACTCAAGATAGAGTATTCCACATAAAACCATCACTAAAGGGCAAAAACACATGCCAAACAAATTAGGGGGCAATAAGTATCAAACAGATTCAAAAGACCAAGCAAATCCGCCAAACGAAAAGCTCAAGGAAAGGCAAGGAAATCATCAAGGATCTTTAGGACAGCCATAACCGGAGCAAGGCAAGGCACCATCTTTCCGACAGCCATAACCAGGGCAAGGAAAGCCACAACCGTAACCGGAGCAGGGCCAGGAACCATAGTTACGGTAACCACCGTAGCTACCGTAGCCACCGTAACGATTATAGCCACCATAATTTTCGAATCCGCCAGACTGATGGGGCTGAACTGCGTTGGATTGGGCGTTGAGATCCGGACGGGGGCGGGCCAAGGCAGCGTCCACGTCCATGCCATAGCCATAGAAAAATGCCCGGCCTCGCCCTCGGCCTCCTCCATGGCCGCCCCTGCGCTTGCTCTCCGTTACAGTGCCGGATCTGGTTGCTTGCTTTTCGTCATTTGGGTTTTCTTGAGTGCAGCCCACCATGGAGATCATCAATCCCAGCACCACTGCCATCGCTAAAGCCCTTCCCAGCCTCGCCATCTCTCCTCTTACCTTAATTCCTCCAAGAGCTCGTTAATATAAATATTGTTCGATTCTTCCACCTGTCTTGCCCTGGTTTATCCATGCCCATTCGTGCTGGAGACCTATCCTTTGGTCCCATAGTCAACAATGTGTCCCATCACACTTCTTGCGAAATTCCAACTCTAGGTTCTCTCCAGGCATCGAAAAACTAGGAGTTAGTCTCCTAAATTTCTGGTTCCATCCTTATTTTCCGGTTTGAATTTTTATTTTCCGGCAAACAAATTGTAAGAAATTGTGGGGTTTCCTTTAAAATCCGGCAAATAATTTTGTGTTTCTATTCGAAATTTTGACCACCTTCAAATTTCGCCCTTATTTAGCAAGATTTTAAAAGGCGAAAAACTATGTTGATGTCCCCGCCTGACGTTCTTCTCTCCATTCCTAGATTTTAAGACAAGCCCAACGATCATCAACTCCAACGATCCGCTTCTTCAAATGGAAGACTCGTGGATCGCCAAGATTTGCCAGTACCATGCCAAGATCTATGCAACATGCTAGTAATCTGATAATTTGGTAATTATTTTTTTCAGAGGCAAGGGCATAAACAAGACAAGATCAAACTAGATAAGGGCCGGACTAAACAAATCCACCATATATGAAGATGAAGCTTCGTTATTGGCTTTTGGTGCTTTTTTTCTTTGAGAAAGAAGAGATTTGGATGTAAGTTTTGGGCCTGAATCGGCATAGCAAAGATCATTTGAGTCGAAAATCCAATGATGAACTTTCAAATCAAAACTAAAGGCAAAAGTACATCAAGATCTACTAACGGAGGGCAAAAATTTGAAGCCGGATCAAAATTTCTTGAGAATTTGAATGACCATATGATATTGACAGGAACAGATTTTTGCCGGTGATTTTACACGGCCCGTTTCTTCTGACTTCTTAGTACAAATCGGTAGATGCAATATTTCCATATGAATAAGGGTCACTGAAAAAAACTCTAAATTTGAAGGTCATTCAAATTACTCCTTCCAAAATCCTTTGGAGCATGACACTTACCGGCAAATTATCTGGTTAGAGCTACTGGGGATTTCGAAGCCTGGTTCTCTCCATTCCTAGATTTCCAGTACCACATCATCAAACCCTAGATCTCGCCCTAAATGGAAGACTCAGACGGCCAAGATTTGCCACGTGGACGACCAAGATTATGCAATTTTCTTCAAACACTAATGTAATGGTAATGGAGTTGAGTTCTACGCAAATGCCTCAAAGAACCCCTCAAACTCAGGCCTGGACTCAAGAATGCGTCCATTACAAAGTGACAAAATTCATTGGTGATGTTGTAGAGAAGCAAGGTATTTTCTACATTTAAGGGATAGATTCGGCATAGCAAATATCATTTGAGTCTTTATTTTCACATGCCCCTTTCTCATTTCCTTCCCTCAGTATGGAACCATTTTCCACTTTTTTTGTAACCCAGTAATCATTTGTTGGTTGTGCTTCACTTTCTTCAATTCAAGAAGAAGAACCACGCATATGATATTGACATAAACAGATTTTGCCAGGTGATTTTTACACGTCCGTTCTTCTCCTTCTTAGTACAAATAATGTCTGGAAAAGTAGATGCAATATTTCCATATGAATAATTTGCTTCGTAAAAAACTCTATTTGTTGAAGGTTAAATTTGTCTACATTTCCAAAAAATGTAACAAATTCAAGGATGCGAATTTTGTGAAGATCTTGAATGTAATACAGATTTCTGCATAATGTCAATGTAGTTTTTTCGAAAGCATATTTTACAAATTATGACATTCTTCATGAAAAACAAACATAAATCTATTCCCTCAATAAAATGTGTTTGACGAATTTGCTCATTTGAAATGAAATATAAGGATATTTTTATTCTATAGGTTTACAATGGGAGAAAGCCTTGTCAAAATAGTCTGATGGATTGAGCAAGATAAAGTTGTGACATTTTATACTCTTCCACATGGTCTGACAATTTGACTTTATATCTCTTCAAAAGCATGAGCCTATTGCTTTTTGGATACCTTTGTGGTTCCTAAATGATACTTTTTTTTTTTTTGAAGGGCGTCAAACTTTATTAATAACACTCCATCATAATACATAATACAATGCAGAGACAGGAATAAAAAACTCAGTGGACAATCAGATCCAACTGAGCAGGGCCACCCATCTAAGCATGACAGTATAATGCAGTTCACACTATTTTCCTCTCCTACAGTGCAAGCTTCTTCAAGCGTGAAGTAGACCATCCTTCTTCCAATAATTCTTGCTTGTGAGCAATGTCCAGAAGACGAGAGTGTTGATCCTCATTAAGAGGGTCTACTGATATAGACTGAGACGGCGATGCACTCAAAGAAGACGATGGTGCAGAAATAGCTAGAGAAGAAGGCACACGAGCTGGTAATACTGGCCGATTAACTAGTGCAGAGGCAGATGGGGAAGAAGATGATACAACATGACACTCGAGTGAAGTGGCTGCTATGTGACAGGGGATAGGAGCAATTGGGGAGGTAGAGACAAAAGTATGCCTAGACCTGTAAGTAGCGAAAGCCTCAACATTGGGAAATATCTTGTCAAGCTCAGGTCCATTAAGCAGACGTAGTTTGTACTTGAAAAAAAGTGGGCCACTTTTGACCACTACGGACTGGGGAATAGAGACACAAGTAGGAAGAGATACACAAATTCGAGGACCATTAACAATAGAATGGGCAAGATGCATACCCAATCCATTGGCAATAGCAATCATAAGATCAGACACTTGCAGTTCTAGTGGGAAATCCTCTAAGGCAAGCCAACAAGGCATGCGCAATGCACCAGACTTACTTGTCAAGAATCCAGGAGAATACACCTGATATAGAAGATAATGTCCCCAAAGAGGATCAACACCACGCTCCACAAGCCTGTCAACTGCAAGTGAAGAGTCAAACATGACCAGGAAGAAATTATTATCTTTATCCAAAACTTTTAGAGACACATAGTGAGGAAGACCCAGTCTCTGAAGGTGATGTTTTAGCCAGAGTCCAACTCTCCTGAGATCCAAAAACTGTCTAGTGAAATGGCAAACAACTGCATGAGGCACAAGGTTTTGAACACACTGCAAATAAGCATTATGATCAATTTCGACAACCGGTAGGCCAGCCTGTGTAAAAGCACTTGAACACTGTTGTGTCTCATAGAATACACATTCAGGAGGCAACTGAACATCCATATGATCATCTTGTGCTTGTAACTCATTTAGATACGAGCTCAATTCTTTCTTGTTATTCTGTACCATAATATTCAATGCAGCAGATACACGAGCAGATTGCACACCTTAACATGCTTTTACCCTAGGATGTTCACCTTACCATGCTTTTGCCTTAGGATGTTTTTTGGTAATATCATTTGATATTTACATTGCCAGAAAGCCTTCTCAAAATAGTTTGCGGGATTGAGCAAGTTAAGCTGGGATGTTTTATGCTCTGCACATAGTCTAACTATGGCTTGCTCCTCATGATTTAACTTTATATGTCTTTCAAAGCATGAGTCTATTGCCATTCAAAAAGTGTAATTCGTTTCCCACATTTCTCGAAAGTAAGAAAATTATATTGGTGAAATATAGATCCAATCCCTTTCTCTAGAAGTCACAGGCTTAAGTGGCGTAGATTGCCACGTCATTTAAATTGCCACATCATTAAATCCAAGATCTGGCCCTAATGGATGACTTAGACGACCAGGGTTTGCCTTGGTTGGCCAAGATTATTTCTTTTTCTTCAACACAAGGCCCCCAAAATTGAATCATTATGACTTTTTTGTAATGATTTATTAGTGAAAATTAAATCCTAAAATCAATATCAATTTGTGGGCCAAAAAGTTTACAAACCATATCTGGTTATACAATATGATTCATCAATACATTATGAAGACATGATAAATAAGTATTATTTTTCAATGTGGTACTAGAACATGATAGATATAGTTGGTCTTTACAACAACTTAATGTATATGATGTGCACTAATGCTTAATAGGAATGATATTTGATCACATTTGATCTAGCTTGGTATATATACATCGTAATCTTAAGTGTCTAATTATGATGATTGATGATAATTAATTGTAACACCACAATGTGGTAAAATGTAGATGGTTATGTGATACCAAATAATTAACTAATATAATTAACCAATCTGATCTTAAGTATATGATATTTAATGTTGCTTGAGGCATCAAGTTTAGTTGCGGGAAGGGCTTCTATGACCGCAATAGGAAGGTGAACATGTGGGATTTGAACCCACATTTTACCATATGTCTACAATAATCAGATTACACATAATCAAAGTGAGCAATTCAAAAGCCAATCGCCCTGGATTTTGAAGCAATAAATCTGGAAAAATATACGTTAGAATTAAGCAAAAGGTGAAGAATAAAAGGACGAAGACAATTTTTACCTCTGCGGGAAGCCTGCTCTTCACCATTCAAAAATGCAAAGAGAAATAAATTTAGTAAGCAATTTCAATGTAATCATGCAAAGAATAATCATGCAAAGAACAAGGAGGATCCAAGGATATCCTTTATGCCTCAAAGAACAGAGTCAGAAGATCTACAGATGATAAACTAAAACTCATTCAAGCACTTGATGTTTGATAACAACACTAAAATTGGCAATACTCACTCTTCAAAATCACATATAATATCATAGTTGTGCCTTTTTTTCTTGGAGTGGCATAACTTGGTGTTGCCATCCATGTAGCCATCATCGATATCACAATGACAATGACAAACAATTAATGTGATACTAGTTGAACTCATAAACATCTCCAATCACAAAGGAGAAAAAAATATTAAGAAGGTTAAGCTTTACCTATGAATCAAATGCACCGAGTTTAAAGAAAAACTGAGCCATAGCTGCAAAACGTTCACTTTTGATTTAGAGTAATTGCAGCTGTTGTAGTTGTGAAGAAAGGGCAAACAAGAGCTCCTCAAGTATGACAATGTGAGGTAATGTGAGTAATCTCAGCTAAGATTAGCACAATATGTGCACGGCAAATGAGCCACCAGCCTGCCATTGAATAAACAGGAAATGGCATTTACATTACCTCCAATTACTCTCAGATAAGATGATAATAACTCCATCCGAAGATTGAAGCTTGCAAGCTGCTCTTTACCATTCTAAAATAACAAATATAAATAGATAAGTAGTAGGAAGAAATTACTGTTGAACAATGAAGATAAACACATGGAAAGAAGAACAACCAGAATTCAACCTTCAAACTTTATGCAACAAACTAGAACTTCATAAGAAAAAATTCGCAAAACCTGAGCATAAATTTTGGAGAGCTTCTCTAGACTGCTTTTGATATCTGCTGCAAGGACCTATCACGGCAAGAACCCAGCATAAAATTTTAAACTTCTCGACACTGCTTTCAAAGTCTGCAAGAACATAAGATCGGGAAAGAGCCCCTAAACCTGCATGAGAGAATGTGGAATATTGCTTTTCAAGAAGAAATGCCACAAAAACACTAGAGCATAAGACAAATAAAGTTTATTCCTCAGATTACCAAAGCACTTGAGTACTTGTAAGGCAGACAAGCTTTCGCTCTTCGGCATCTGCAATACAAAAGTAGGCTGCGGAAGAATATCATATAAGGGTTAAGATGCAAAACCAATAAAACTTGAAGAAAATAGCACTCAACCAGTTGTTCCGCTTACTTAATCAAGTCTTAACGTTCAAGTGAGACTTACAAATATGTGAAGGCCTCCATAATTCTGAAGAAGCCAAGTAGCAAAACGTTGAAGAGAAAATGAATTTGTTACATCAAGAAGATGGGAAAAAACCTGAAGCCCCTGTTTATTCAACAAATCTGCAGTCTGCTGAAAACTTTTCATCATTGGAAGTAACTATTGCCACAAACTTCAAGAATTTGGCGATTCTCTAGCAAAAGACTCGACCCATAGCAATCAAATTTTAGGCAGCCATAAAACCTAGTTTACTGAAGGCATAAAATCCTTGAACATCATAGTATCCTTTCAAATAAAAATTGCATGATTTTCTTTTTTGCAAAAGCATGCATAACCACAGCATTTGACATGCTTGTAGAAACTAGATCCCGAATAACTCTTTCCTCAAGAAAATGTTGATAACGTTTTTGCCTCTGCTTAGTCTTCTGGAACCGCCATAGCTACCAAGGGTGCCACAACTGAAAGCTTTATCGGATATATAATCTCTGCATCACTTTTAACACCCCGAGGATTCCAGTATTCTCGCCGTTCTCTTCCTATTTTTTCTATATCGACCATTTCAGTTGTCAAAATAGCAAGCTCCGTCATTGAATAGCAGCTCCCAGTTAACTAAGCAACTCCTGCCATAAGAAACCCTAAAGAAAGTAAGTTAGAATAAGAGGTCAAGAAGATGAGGCAAAAAAGTGAACCTAGCATCCAAGCCCCTAAGGCGATATCACGGGTAGAAGAAGCTCCATCGCCGTGTTCACAAAACTAGAGGAAAGGATTTTGAAAATGAAATCGGAGCTCCATCGCCTCCATCGCAGCTTTCAGAAAAATAGAGGGAAAGCATTAAAAGGGAGGATTTCAAAAATGCCCCCTCTCCAAAAATTGGAAAAAAAAAACCACACCAGATGGAATTGCAAATATAATCTAGAGAAAATTTCAAAAATACCCTTCTATTTTGAGGTATTTGTAAAAATGCGCTTATATTTTGAGATATTGTAAAACTGCTCTTGATATGGCCAAGAAACTACCAGAAGAATGACTGGAATGATTTTCGGCAACGGATGGCTACGACTTAAAACAAGATCAGAACTCACTATCCGAAACAAATCCACTATGAGAAGATGATCCCAGAGTGGTAATTTGGAGTTGATGATTTTGGGCTTCTGATAAGATATGCACTGATGCAAATTCACGGGCAGAAAGTCCAGCATTGCACCAGTGGACACCATATTAACCAGTTGTGTATGAAAATTTCCATATTTTAACTTGCTACTGCTAGATTGTTAATTAGACTCAGAGCTAGCATTGTAGGGATCGCCTGAAGGCTACAGGCCCAAGGGCACTTTGACAATATGGCAAAATCTAGGAGTATTTTGATAAATTCCTCAAAGTACAGGGGTATTTTTAATATTTTCCCTATAATTTATTAGGCATAAACTTGCAATATTTTATTTCGTATAGGGGAATGGAGGTTGGTCCTCCATTCCCGGTTTGCAGGTAACCTGCTTCCAGCGTTACCCTACAAAATAGAAACAGGGGAGTTCTTGAGCTTTTGCCAGATTATCAGAGCTTTTTTGGTAGATCCAATGTGATTCTACGAGTACCTCCAAAGAACAACTACCTGCAATGCTGGTAAAATCCTACAATCTGCCTATTTGCGATATGTGTGATTTTCGATCTGCAACCCTGCGATCTGTGTGGAAGATGTCGCGAAGACTCTGCGATCTGTGTGCAACGCTGCGATCTGTGTGGAAGATGCTTGCAAACTTACGAGATGCAGTGTGGAGGAGCTCCAAGCACCTTGAAAACAAAAACCTAAAAACAAAGCCCTAAAGATATAACCTATGGTGTCGGTCATCCGGAATCGGTCCACCCGATTTCTATTCCGCACTGTAGAGTAGTGCCATGTGGCGGCACAAGACTATGCGCCAGAGAAAACGAATGACCCCATTTCTATTTTGTATTGCGGGAGGAGTTTTTTGCATGTTGGAACTATAATTTTGGTGTTGTATTATATGCTAGATCGTTTATTTTGCCATGTTTGAGCAGCTTATTTTCATTTAGAAGTCATGTTTCTATTTTGGTGTGTTTTGAGTGGTTTTGTTGCCAAATTAGAAAGAAGGAAGATGTTATCCAAATTTCTAGGGCATGGATAAGTTTTCATGTTGCCTTCTACTTGCAAGCCTTTTTTTTTTTAATCTTTGCGGAGCAGTAGGCGAAATGTGCAGAGTAGGGGCGGGCATGCATTTATGTTTCTTAGACCTTGGCCGCCACAAAGGCTTGAACCAAATCAAACAGGGTGTTCGGCCATGGCTTTTGCTCTCGTTCTCTCGTTATTTTATGGGATGAGTTCACAATAAGAAGGTATTTTGGGGCTCTGGTAAGGGCGTTGCGGCCACGAGGTTAGAATCCTCCAGCCATGATGTCAGAAGTTAGTTTCTTTCTTTTACGCAGGAACATTGCTACGAAAGGCTATTGATGCTCGAGTATCTGCATCAGTAGCCCAGAGGTAATCTGCACTATTCCGGCAGTCCCATTGAGTGCAGGCTTGATGGCAACCATTGGGTTCTCAAACCCCATTTTTTTTCCTTTTTTTGCACTTTGACCATATGTTTGTTCTATACCATTGGAAGTGGAAAGGAGGTTTCCTCTAAAAATTTAATGGCCTTTGATTTGGAATATGACATAGAATATTCGCCAAATCAAAGATCCAAATATAAAGATGCAGAAAAAACCTATAAGCATACAACAAAGACATTATTCGGCATATTGTGGTTGTTACAATTCGTTGAGGTATTTTTAGATTTTTTTTTTCTTTCTCTTGCTTGGCATTGCTTTCAGGTATACCCATTTTTTATGGTTTGACGCCCCTGGCTTCAATGCTATATGATGTTCTTTTCTTTACTTTTGGAGTGGATTCCTTTTATGCAAAAGGACCGACTTTCCTATCTTATCGGACTTTTGTGTGGTGAGAGTACTTGTTTTTTCGTTATGGTGCAATACTGGTAATTAGTTATTAGTACTACAGGAGTACTGATAAGTAATTATCAGTACTATTCCACCCATGTAAGCTCGATAAGGTGGTTATCGGTCTTTGCCTCGCCTGATAACCAAAAATGCATGGCTTGATTTGTACATCCTCGGCCAAATACTTGGCACGTAAGGCCTCTGCACGATCTTCGGGCCTTGGTCGCACATTTTTGGTTAGCAGCCTTGGCCAGACCGATAACCGTACCTTGTAAATATTGGATTCACTTATTGCAAATATTTGTATGGATAGGTTGGGGTATGCACTTTTGGAACCCGAGATGGTTTACATCAAAGACCTTGAGAATATTTATCTATCTTATGGTTTGAGTTTTCTACATGAGAATTGCACTGCTTGTCAGCAATGGACTCGCAAAAAGATATTATCAAAATGTGCACCATTCATTCATGTATCTTAACGTTCCCTCTAGCTACTTTTATTTGATGTCCCATCTTTAGGTCATTCCACTACTTCTAAATAACCTACACATAAAAACACACCTCCAGATTCACAAAACAATCTAAATTTGGAAGGAAAGTGCATATTAGTATTAGCATATTATTAGAATGAGACAATTAGTATATTAGAGCATCCTCGATAGTAATGCTAAAAATGTATACTTAAAAACGATCTATCAAACTAATAGGAGAGTGATAATTAGTATATTAAAGTGTCCCAAATAGTAATGCCAAAAATGTATACTTAAAAACCATCTCTTAAACTAGTAGTGACTTAAAGAAACCACTTTAGAATATAGAATCAGTACGGAAAATAAATTCTAACTAGCAATGGTTTTAGAAAACCATGAAGGGCGTATGCTTTTTCTTTATATTATACATTGCCTGTATGAAAAACCACACTTATACTGGTTTCAATGGTGATTATTAATGTGAGTTAATTTTTGGGGGCCTTGTGCAAATCCTAATATAGTGGTTAAAGGTCGGACCATTCCCTTTGCCAGGTGCGGAGTTGAGTTTTGCGCAAATGTCTCAAAGAACCCCTTAAAACTCGGGCCCAGACCCAAGAACAAGTCCATTACAAATTGGCAAAAGTTCATTGGTGATGTTGCAGAGAAGCCAGGTATTTTATGCGAATTTTGTGAAGAACTTGAATATAATACAGATTTCTGCATAATGCAAATATAAATTTTTGAAAGCATATTTTGCAAATTATGACCTTCATGATAAAATGAACAGGGATTTGTTCCCTCAACAGATTGTGTTCACGGATCTTCTCATTTGAAAAATGAATTGTAGGGATATTTTACTTTTGGATTCTATAGATTGATATTGGCAGAAAGCCTTCTCAAAATAGTTTGATATATTGAGCAAGTTAAAGTTGTGATGTTTTATGCTCTTGCATAGTCTGACTATGGCTTGCTGCTCATGCTTTAACTTTATATGTCTTCAAAAACATGAGCCTATTGCCATTCAAAAAGTGCAAGTCATTTCCTACATTTCTTAAAAGTAAAAAACTATATTGGTGAACTGCACAGGATTGAATATATTATTGCTAAGATGCTTTCTGGCAATGAATAGTAAGACATTTCGAGTTTGTTATGGTATTGGCATATGTTGAACATCTATGTTTTCTTATAATTTGCATTTATGTCATGTATAAGACCCCATTAATGTGGACTAGCAATTGACACTTGCATTTGAGCCTAGCAAATGGCCATGGGGAAATGCAGTATATTACACAGCGCTTTCTTGTTAAGCAAACAGCCGTGGAGGCATACAAGATAGTACGCAGGTATGAAAGTCTAATTTCTTGACTTATTACTTAAGCTTAGCAGAAGCAAAACGTTCCCGTGGATGGCAAAAGGCACCACATGGCAATTTGTTGTACCCAGCTGATTGAGCAATCTTTTAGCCATGTCCAGAAAATAGTAAGTCTCAAGCATTTGAAAATGTGCAAGATTGATTCAGGAGCTTCTTTGCACATGTCACAGGTAATACCAAAGTTTGGTTCTGTATTACGAAGCCCCTTCTTAAGATAGCATTTTAAAGGGATACCCAAGTGAATTAGAGATAACCAAAAGTAATTAACTGAATTTTAGATTGGCAGTATGCTTTCCAGCAGTTTTTGAGACTGAAGTCAATTGAAGTCGGCGAGAAGGTGTACAAGGTCACTGGAATAGTCTTGAACAAGCATAGGAGAGCAAAGGTGAAGACAAAGACATAAACCAGTTTGACATCCTAAGTGAAATGATTAAATGGCAAGTCCATATATACAACATTCGGTCATATCCCTCTAAGGTGAAGTAACAGCATAGTGCGGCAAAACTAGAACTCAACAACATAGCACCTTAAGAAAAGACATATCTAACAACACAATTTACATGTGCATGTTGAAACATACTAGAGTTTCCTATAAATGTCCAATAAATGTCCTATAAATGTCTCCCTCCCTCCATAACTCTAGTATGGACCTTAAACCAGCTCTAAGGTCCCAGTCCCATTATTACTTTGTTTAAGGTCCATACTAGACTAATCTTGTATACATTATTACTTTGTTTAAGGTCCATACTAGACTAATCTTGTATAGCTAGCTTATCCCACTGCCTTGCGGCAGCCAAAGTGGAGGACACGTATAGGCTTTTAAGTTCTACCACGTCGGGGATCATCATCGTATAACCCTAGTAACCAACTCCCAAAGATAAACATACATTGGCAAGGTTTGAACCCATGACCAAATGCACATTTATTTTGGCATTACTAAGCCTATACCAACTCACCACACATCCGTTGGGCAAAACTTTTGCCTTACATGCACACTTTGTAGGTAGGATATAATCCCACCTTAGGAAGTCTAGGTCCTAGGGGCAACTCTAGGGGCATGGCTTTTTAGCCTCACCATCCTAGTGCCACCTGCCATAGTCCCATGTTTTTTTTATTACTTTGTTTAAGGTCCATACTAGACTAATCTTGTATAGCTAGCTTATCCCACTGCCTTGCGGCAGCCAAAGTGGAGGACACGTATAGGCTTTTAAGTTCTACCACGTCGGGGATCATCATCGTATAACCCTAGTAACCAACTCCCAAAGATAAACATACATTGGCAAGGTTTGAACCCATGACCAAATGCACATTTATTTTGGCATTACTAAGCCTATACCAACTCACCACATATCCGTTGGGCAAAACTTTTGCCTTACATGCACACTTTGTAGGTAGGATATAATCCCACCTTAGGAAGTCTAGGTCCTAGGGGCAACTCTAGGGGCATGGCTTTTTAGCCTCACCATCCTAGTGCCACCTGCCATAGTCCCATTGTTTTTTTATTACTTTGTTTAAGGTCCATACTAGACTAATCTTGTATAGCTAGCTTATCCCACTGCCTTGCCATACTAGACTAATCTTATATAGCTAGCTTATCCCACTGCCCTGCGGCAGCCAAAGTGGAGGACACGTATAAGCTTTTAAGTTCTACCACGTCGGGGATCATCATCGTATAACCCTAGTAACCAACTCCCAAAGATAAACATACATTGGCAAGGTTTTAACCCATGACCAAATGCACATTTATTTTGGCATTACTAAGCCTATACCAACTCACCACACATCCATTGGGCAAAACTTTTGCCTTACATGCACACTTTGTAGGTAGGATATAATCCCACCTTAGGAAGTCTAGGTCCTAGGGGCAACTCTAGGGGCATGGCTTTTTAGCCTCACCATCCTAGTGCCACCTGCCATAGTCCCATTGTTTTTTTATTACTTTGTTTAAGGTCCATACTAGACTAATCTTGTATAGCTAGCTTATCCCACTGCCTTGCGGCAGCCAAAGTGGAGGACACGTATAGGCTTTTAAGTTCTACCACGTTGGGGATCATCTTCGTATAACCCTAGTAACCAACTCCCAAAGATAAACATACATTGGCAAGGTTTGAACCCATGACCAAATGCACATTTATTTTGGCATTACTAAGCCTATACCAACTCACCACACATCCGTTGGGCAAAACTTTTGCCTTACATGCACACTTTGTAGGTAGGATATAATCCCACCTTAGGAAGTCTAGGTCCTAGGGGCAACTCTAGGGGCATGGCTTTTTAGCCTCACCATCCTAGTGCCACCTGCCATAGTCCCATGTTGACACATACTAGAGTCTAGGTCCTAGGAGGGAGACATTTATAACAGTTAGTACTACCTTGAGTCCAATTTATAGTATATGTACACTGATTGATCCCATTGAGGCAAGACATGATATGTTTGTAGAAAAGTCTGTCAGCATAGAGATGCCAGCATGATTATATGTTACTAATCCATCCTAAGAAATGTAATCCCATCCGGTAATTGTAGAGTAACTCTTTAGTATGAGGTCTCGTCCCCCTAATGCAAACTCGTACCTCGTTTTGCTATTATATTAAGCTATCTTTATAATTCTAATATGAGCTCTAGATAATCCTCTACAATTGCTCCTGATAAAAAAACTAGGAACCAAAATAGCTTTTCGGGACTAACCTGATCCGCTATCCACTATCCATATTGACCCAGGAAGTGTCAGACTCATACCCAACCCACACAAAGCGGCCGACTAGAAGCTTAGCCCGCTATGGATCCCCAGTAGCCATGCTCAGCAGTTGGAATTAGATAAAGTTGGCTTCTTTAATCTTCAAAACTAGGATGAATCAGACTATAATTGTTGGGACTGTAGAAGATAATGATCAAGAACCTTGAACTTACCACATGATGAGAGAAGACTTGATTATTTACATATATTAAATGTTATTAAAAAAACATCACAAGAAGATTGAATCGGATTTGCTCTGCAATGGCCTGTCTCGACAAATGAGTTGTCCCATTATACCCATTCAACACATCAAATTCTACAACTTTGATTGCTAAGGACTCAGAACGCCAAATGCTTTTACATCTCCAAACTGAAATGGTACTCCAATCGACCCCAGAAAACATAATGTAATAGGAATTTCGTTTCTAGATATTCAAGCTGTTATATATTCTCATCTCATATGGAACTTCAGAGGATTTAGCTGTGTAGCATCTAAAAATATAGATATGGCATTACAAAATAGAGTGAAATCATGCCATACATAAATCGAGAAATGGTCCAAATTTTTACGTTAAAATATACTTCCTTCCTTCCTTCCTTCTAAAAGCAACAAAGACAGTACCTGTTAACACCCAACTTTGTGGATTCAATGGTCTCTATCAAAAATGAACTTGCATAAAAAAATAGTTGATGTTCTTGGTGCCTTCATTGGACCATTTGTATCAAGCGCATTCTAGAAGTCTAATGTCTGATGTACACAAAATTAAAGGAAAAATCCCATTCCAAATCAATGGATGTAGAAGATAAATTCTTCAATAATGTTAGCTCTGGGCAAATGCATTATCCAGCTCAAAGCCTTATTGCTGATTGTGGTGCAATTTGGATCTCAAAAGCCAATGCAACTTACGATATTGAATCAAAGTACTCTACTTTAGAAACATCTTATGTGCGCACAGTGCAAGGCATAAAGAACAAAAAGGTGTGATATTTTTATAGAACTATGACATTCCTATCTTCTTATATTATAATGTTATAGCATAAGTATGTCATGAATGAAACCCTAATTTGGATGGTTGAGATCATCCGATTGCATTCGGAGGTCGAGATTTATCGCACGACTTCCCTCCACCATGATTGGCCATGCTGTAATGTCTGAAGAGGAAAGGGAAAAGGAAAAGGAGGGAGAAAATGGCAAAGTGAAAGGCAAAAAGGCACGGGTAAAAGGGAAAGAAAGAAAGGAAAAAAGGAAAGCGAAAATAGCACGAAAAAGGGAAAGGAAAATAAAGAAAAAAAGGACACTATGAAAAGGAGAAGATGGAAAGGATCATGATAGGAGTAAAAGGGAAGTTGAAAAGGGGATGACAAAAAAGGGTAGAAAAAAAGGAAGGAAAAGGAAAAGGGAAAAGGAAAGAAAAGGGAAAGGGAAAGGAAAAGGAAAAAGAAAGGGGGAGGAGGAGGGGGAAAAGGAACCTTTGGGAAAGGGGAAGAGTAAAAGGTGGGGAAAGGAGGAAAAGGGAGGAGATAAAGGCAAAGTGAAAGGCAAAAAAGGCACGGATGAAAGGGAAAATAGAATAGAAAATAGCACAAAAAAGAAAGGAAAAGTAAGAGAGAAAATAAAGGAAAAAAAAATAACACTATGAAAAGGAGAAGAGGGAAAGGGTGAGGACAGAGTAAAATGGAAGGGAAAAAGGGGATGAGGAAAAGGGTAGAGAGAAGGGAAGGGAAAAGGAAAAGGGAAAAGGAAAGGAAAATGGAAAGGGAAAAAGGGGAGAGGAGGAGAGAGCGAAAAGGGACAGTGGGAAAGGGGGAGAGAAAAAGGTGGGGAAAAGGAGAAAAAGGAAGGGAAAAAAAGACCTAAAAAAAAAAAGGAAAGAGAAAAAGGGAGGAGAGAAGGGATGGAAAGGGTAAAAGGAAAAAGGGAGGGGCAAAAGGAAAAAAAGGGCATGGGGAAAAGAGGAAGAGAAAAGAAGGATCGGAAAAAAAGGAAGAGAAAGGAGGGAGGAAAGGGAAAGGGAAAACAAAAGAACAAATGAGGGAGAAAAGGAAAGAAAAGACTACAAGATAAAGGGAAGAGGGAAAGGGTGGGCAAAGGAAGGAATAAATGGTAATCTTTAAAAAGGGAAGAGAAATAAAGGGAAGGGAAAAAGACATGAGAAAAGAAAGGAAAAAAGGAAAAAAAAGGGAGACTAAGAGAGAAAATGGAAGGGAAAAAGGGCAAAAAAGCGGAATAGAGAAAGGGCCTCGGGAGAGGAGGAAAAGGAAGGAAAAAAGGCCATTGGTAAAGGGAAGGGGAAAGGAAGTGAAGGGGATGGAATGGGAAAAGGAAAAATAAAATAAGGTAAAATGAAAAAGGGAATGTGAAAAGGGAAGGGGATAGAAAAGGGAAAAGCAAAGGAGGTTGAAATGGAAAAGGCAAACGTGAAAAAAGTGGAAGCAAATGGAAAAGGCAAAAGGAAAAAAGCAGGGAGGTAAAATAGAAAAATAGAAAGGGGAGGTGAATAAAAAGGAAGAGCAAAATAGAAAAAAAGAACAAGAGAAGGAAAAAAAAGGAAAAAGGAGGGCGAGGAGGAAAAAGGTGAAGAAAGGGGAAAAGAGGAGCGAAAAAGAGCATGAAAAAAGAAGAGAAAAGGGACATGGCAAAAAGGGAAGAGGGAAAGGGGGTGAGGAAAGGGGAAACCGGAAGGAAAAATGGACATGGAAAAGGGAAAAGGAAAGAGGGAAAGAAAAAAAAAAGGAGGGGGGAAAAGGAAGGAAAAGGGCACTAGAAAAAAGGAAGCGGAAAGGCTGGGCAAAGAGGAAAAGGGAAGGGAAAAGGGGAAAAAGAAAAGGTGGGAGAAGGAAAGGAAAAGGAAAAAAAGGAAGCAAAAAGGAAAACTTAGCCAAATGAGGAAAAGGGAAGAGGGAAATGGGAAAAGAGAGGGGAAAGAGGAACAAGGAAAGGAAAAAGGGCAAAGACAAATTGGAGAAAAAGGGGAAAAAGGGAAAATAGAAAAAAGGAAAAATGGGAAAAGGAAACAAAAAAAAAGAAAAAGAGGAAATGGAATAATGGAAAAAGAAAAAAGTAAATTGAAAAATGTAAAAAGGGAAAAGGGGCAAGGGGAAAATAGGAAAAAAAAAACCTTTGAAGCAAAGGCAAAATGAAAAAGGAAAACGGAAAAGATAAGGGGAAGTGCGAAATGTGGTCGAATGCTCTTGATTATCCAATTTTAAAAACAAGAATCCATTTAACAATTGCTCCAATATGTCATTCACAGTTTCTAGCTATGCCCAGCAACGCTGGGCACCTTAACTAGTAAGCCTATAATGCATAGCTTCAGATCATTGTATAATGTAAGAAAGTTGTCCAAATTACCTCAAACTATTCGAGCATCCTGTTTACACATCAGGATTGAGGTTTTTGCAAAGTTGAAGGCAAAGTTAGTGAGGTTGAAATCAAGCCTAGAAAGCAGAGGCTGGATCGCTAAGATCACTTCATCATTGTATAGCCTTCCTTGGGTTATAATTCTTCATGATCCTTGCTGCCTCACTATTCAATTGAAATGACAGCCAAGTTGATAATAATACTAAGTACTTACAAATGCTCCATATCTAATCAACCTAGACCCATATGTTTGAGCCTAGTAAGTTGTCTGTTATACCTTGTTGCCATGTCTTACCCTCAAATAACCGCACCACAACATAAAACTAAACTATTGTTGTCTTTATTCCAGCAGCCTCAGGCCATCTGCCATCATGAGTTGCCCTCACTGTCACTGGACCGAACATAGCCAATAATACAAACGCCATTTCAAACAGAGAAATTTGACTGTAAGTACTATGTGATGCTTTCAAAATCCTCAATACACAATGAATCTGAAATGATCTAAAAGAGAAAACATAACATCCTGTTAAGATGCCACCATAACCATACAGAAAGATGACTTTTCTTGGTGCTCTATCTCTAGTACGGCCGGACTTGCCCTTGCATTTTCTGATGAACACACCGTCGGTACGTGCCCTGGGGTCGTACATTCAGGAGGTACTGGACCTGCGAGGTTACCTTTGCCCCCGCCTGGCTGCCCGCTGATTAGGCACTACGGGTGTGGTGCATGACTGTATATATTTGGGTGTTTCTGCATTTTATATGTTAGGGCGATTTTGTATTGGGTCCCATAGACCGATTGGTCTCGTGGACGATAAAAGTACCTTCCTTCCTTCCTTCCTTCCTTTCTTTTTCTTGATACCAAAAATCTACCATCTCTAATGAATATTGGAGGCAAACAACACCGATCAAGCACAAAATTGATCCCGAATACTAGCAACACCGACTAAATGTTGGATGTTGAATGAATCCGTCGGAAATCAAATTTCTCACATTTCTTAAGACTTGAATTTAAAATACGGGTTCGCAAAAATGCCAAGTTTCAAGCTTCAGGCATGATTCTTCATCATGAAAACAATTACTGAACCAGATAAGAGGCAGAGATAAAAAGGCAAGACAAACAAAGATTTGGATTCTTTGGATGGAAAAAGCAAACGACGGCTGCTAGGTTGAACAGGGCGTTCGGGCGGCAAGCTAATCTTCTAGGATAAGGGCGGCTTCCCATGGGCCTGAATTTCTGAGATTTCTGAGCCACGGAGCAAGGTCAACCTGGACACTAATGCACAGCATTCCTATGAACACCTAAACCTGATTCTGATTTCTTGGCTATTTGGAACAGAAGTGATAGGCAAAGAACAAGCATCTGGACACAAAGAGGACAAAAATTGCACACAAGAGTACAAATATTATCCCACAAGAAGACAAACCTAGGTGTGGACTTGGGCTTCGAGAAATGGCAACGCAATTCTTGAACTTCAGGTCCCGAACATGAATCCTTCCAGATTAGGCAGGTGTTTTTTTCTGACCTCCACTTGGAGGTTTTAAGACTATGGGAAACCGCCCCTAAATCGCAAAAGACTATCTCGACAGTAAATCTTTTTGAGCAAAACCTGGGCCAAATGATATCACGGAAGTCGTGGGACCTGAGATCTGGCTATGGTGGAGCGGAAGAGGATGAAGTGCGGAGGGTGCGAGGGTCGGTTGTGGGCTTTGTCTTGCAAACCCTAAATCAAAACCGTTCGATTAGTTTAGAGCGGTTTCCCATGGGCATAAAACCTCCAAGCTTTCTGGAGGTCAGGAAAAAATGTGTTGCTTTTCCACGAATGCCTGATCTGGAGGGATTAAAGTTGGGGATCTGAAATTCAAAAAGTGCATTGCCATGTCTTGAAGCATAGGTCCACACTGGATTTATCCTCTTATTGGGACAATATTTGTACTCATGTGTGCAATTTTTATCCTCTTGTGTCCAGATGCTTGTTCTTTGCCTATCACTTCTGTTTCAAATAGCCAAGAAATCAGAATCAGGTATAGGTATAGAAACGCTTTGCGTTTGGTGTCTAGGTTGACCTTGCTCTGTGGCTCAGAAATCTCAGAATTCCAACCCATGGGAAGCCACCCTTAGCCCGTCGGCTGTGAGCTCTGCCTGCAAACCCTAAATCAAAAAACGTCCGATCAGTTTAGCCCTAGATCTAAGCCGTCCGATCTAGGGCGTAGTACATCTTATCTTATATTATCTTATCTTATCTTAGGGTGTGTCTTAAATCACGCCCTAAATCCAACGGCTAGGATTTGATTTGATAACTTGATGAACGGGATTACCCTATCGAGTCTCGGCCCCTCTTCCCATCAACAGATTCCTCCTGCAGGTCTGCAGAGTGCTTGCCTTGATTTACTGGAGCCAAAGTTTGCATTAGATCGGCCTGCCATCTGCATCAGATCAGCTTTTGTGGAAGAAACTAAATAACGGCATCCAAAGTTTATGGTATTGCAGCTTGGCTATGGCATCAAATATCATCAAATCGAGAAGGTTCGATTTTCTTTCACAAGGATAGTAAGCAAAGATCATAAGGCAGGCCTTGGCTTAATAAAAATGCAGATCGTGGTAAGAACAGGCTTTACACAGAGAGGGCACATTTGGTAAGAGATGTATCATCAGACGAATTTAGGGTAGAGGAAACTATCAACAATGTTTTCATAGCAGCATCTTCGACATCAAATACAGATGGTGACAGTTCGGCTATGGTCTAGTAATACAGATGCAAACTGGCATCATTGCTTTGAATAAACGGTATCGTTGTCATATCCTTTAGCTCTCAGTTACCTAAAATAATTAGCTGAATGGGATGCATTCTACGTAATCGATCTGCTTGAGAATTGTATTTGTCGGAGAGAGGAATGCAAAGTTAAAGGTCATCTCTACCCAATTTCAAGCTTGAGCATGCATACAGACATCAAACAAAGTTTAAAATGAAACGCACTTATTTGCTCCAAACGCACTTCAAAAGGAATCTTTGAAAGATTCCCTAAAATTCCCTAAAAGGGCCATTTTTAGGTTTTTGTGAGGTGTGACAATTTAGATAATTTAGGTACCCTTTTTGAGGGGTTGATTGAACATAACTTCCATGCAAAAATTTTAAATAGCAATTTTCATCCTCTAATTTAGAACAAAAATAGTTACTTATATAAAGTGTAGCAAAAAAGGGGCAATAAAAAAAATAGCAAGGGTAGTAGATTGACAAAGAAGTGATATATTCAAGGTTGTGAAAATTGTACAAAATTATGAACAAAATTGTCAAAAATATAGGACATTTTGACAAACACTCATCACCTGCACTTTCTGTTCTTTACATGTTCGAGTCATCGGACAAACTTACATTTTGCAGCAATATCGGGATGCTCTCATCCTCCAGACTCATTTAATCGATCACTTGAGCCTTCATCCTCGACTTCACTCTCAAAGCTGGATGTACTCGAGCGATCTTCTTCCTCCACTTTGTCTACAAGTGAGTCTTCATCATCATCTTTTTTTTGGCCACCTTTTTAGGTTGTTTGTCTAATCCACATCTTGAGCCTTATTAAAGTTTGGTGACCATCGTAACTTATTAGCGGCCGGTCGGAACAAAGTCATATGCAAGAACCTTTACTTCAGCTAGATCTATGGCCGGTGGTGTTTGCTTTGGACTTTGCTCTCTTTCCCACTCTGATTTTTTACCATCTCTAAAAGTATAACTCCCGAAAGCATTGACAGCATTTGTTCTCATCGATTGCACTTTTAATTGGTGGGAATTCCATCCTCTCTTGTTACCTCCGATTACTTTAGCTAGCGAGAATGGCTTCCCAGTTCATCATTATCATTTGGGACAGCTATGAGCATTCCTTTACGAATCTCGAGACCGAACGAGAGACTTCGAGCAACTTGTTGTGCCGTGCGTCTGACTCTGTCATCTTCATCTGAGCTAGCCATTATCTCTACATGTTCCTCTTGATGCTCAACTTGCATAGGGAGAGTTTGCCTAGGTGGCCAGTTGAATGTAACTGGTCTTCGACCTTGTAATGAAGCTTGCAACAAGTCACGTTGCCGAGAAAAAGCGAGGCCACCATAAAGCATCATCGCCTCCTCAAAGTGGTTAGAGCATGACTGAATACTTGTCTCAATATAATCCAATGATTTGTTTGAGTCAAATGCTCTTCCCTCCTTTTTACTCTTTGTGATTTCTTTCAAGCTTTTTAGAGGCATTTGCTTTGCAGAGAGCATAGAACTAGTATTGGGGATGGTGCGAATGAATTGAATACCTGTTGCTGGCTGCCACTGCAATGATGTGGCATATTTCTTTCCTTGTAAGATGGCCTTGCCATCTACAAGTGAAATTTTGATCTGATGCTGAAATGTAATGTTTCTCAAGGGCTCAATAGCGCAGTGACCCAGTTCATCTCTCCGAAAAATCCATTCCTTGAAATCATAAGTTTCTTCTAATAACTCGATGTCTGGACGAAGATTGTAGGAATCTTGGATAACCTCAATCATTGCTGGTAGGCTGAGAGCTTTTTTTCGAGCAAGACATTTAGAGAACCTACTGAACATCTGATCAATTTGATCGTGTGTATGACCAACAAGCAGGAAACCAATCTTCACTTTCTTGAAGATTTGTTTCTCAACTAGCATAGCACAGTAAGCAAACAAGGCCTGATTCTTATTTTCTCTTGTCGTGTTGTCTAACTGAAGATATAGAATCGGTGGTATATGTTCCAGATTGGAAAGAAGCTTAGTCAATATTGTGATAGTGAGATTTGGATCAGCATGAATGTTTGGATAGTTCAAAAATGCCTTGCAAGATAGTTTTCCATTAAATACCATAGCACCAACAACATGCAGGTGTATGAAATCTTCTTCAGCAGCATCCTTAGGCACATTGACAAAATGTGGTAGGGTGGTCTTCTTTTGGTCCATTCCATCAATAACAACCGATATGTAGTTGAGTGGTTGTTCCAGTGCTTTCTTCCTATGTTTTGTCAATTTTCTCCTTTCCAAAGATTGTTGTTCTCTGTGCTTGTTCAGTTTCTCTTTCAATTCATCTGAAATGGAAATATGTTTAGGAAAGAACTACTTTTAAGTAGAACTAGGCAAGAACACGTTTTGGAAGCTTACTTTTAGTGTGAAGTGTCCTTGCATTTTGTCTCTGAGCTTTTAATTTAGAGCATGTAGCACAAACAGACATCCGTTGCTTTCTAGGAATGGACATGCGAGAAAACTCTTTTTCGAACACGATTGAAGTAAGAGTAGCGGACATGGCGTTCTCAGCCTCAACACACAAGTCCTTATAATTATCGTAGACTTCCGTTTAGGTGAAGTTGTCCTCAAAGTGGTACATGGGGTACATTAGGGAGTTTTCATAAGACACCTTAAAAACCTTCCATCCGGAAACACATTGAAGGGCATGAATTACGGATATACCTCACGAATGGCGGTAGTCATTAATGCACGGATTCTTGTCAAACCTTTTCTTCGGTCAAGTCGTTAAAGCTCCTAAAGCATGAATCAATTTAAAGAAATTTTACGTTTGTGACGGTTATTGTGGCCACAATTTGTGTAAGTAAACTTCTCACCATAATCGGCCTAATATTGAAGGCTAAGTAGCCCCTTTGGTCTAGCGAGTCATTTTGTAACTATCCGCGAATCAACCTCAATTCCTTTAGTCCAATCTTAAGCAAACAGCGTTGAGAACAACGGTGCTTTGTATGTGTTGCCCTCAAGTGAGCCTAGATCCATGAGTTTCTTTCTTCTTTGGGTTGTACATACTTTCTTATGTAAGTTTCGCAAGATTCTTACTTGCAGGAGCTTTGAATTCGAACATAGAGTCTTGTGGCTTTGGTAGGTCCTCGTCGAGAGATCAACATGAGGTGTTTCTTAAATGCGAGACATCAACATGAGGTGTACTAGTAGATCTTTGAGAGGTTTGGTGTGGGCAAGTCGGGGGGGAGGTGCTTTTTCCTCTCTACTGGGAAAAATGTCGAGGTTGGTGGCGTAATTGACCAGCTCTGAAGTGTCGTTAGAACACGGGGTTGCATGGTGGCTATTTGCTCCCACTTGTTGTAGTACCAATTGCGAAATGGATGGAGTTGGCGTGATTTGCCTCAGGGGAGGCACCCTCTGATGGACTATGGGAGGCGATACTAAAATGAACTGGAGGAGGTAGTCGAGCTCTGAAGCTTTGTGGTGGAGTAAAACGTGCATTGGTGGTAAAACAAGTGACGTTCGGGGTCGGGTGTGGTGGAGTAAATCCCGAACTGGTTGTGGAAGCCCAGAGGTGGTGCGTCTTTGGAGTAAACTCAATGTTTGGGGTTTGAATATCGGAGGCGAAATTTTTCGTGGCTACTACACGGTGTCGATTGAGGAGGTGTGAAAGTCATTGGGAGGAAGCTGCGACAGGAGTTGGAGGCTCTGAGGGTTCTTTTCCCTTCGAGCCATTTAGTGACAAAAAAAGTACCTAAAAGGTACGGGACTGGAGTCTTGGAGTGCGTATGTAATATCTCAATAAAAGGTACACTCTAGAACTTTTATACATATTTTGGTCTCGGTAGCATTATCTTTATCTTAACTTTGAATATTAATGCGTCCTTGACTTTTATTTTTGGACTTTGTACTAGTTTTAATGAAAATAAAAATGAAAGTACCGATTCTGAAGTACCTAGTGTATGTAAGGTTCCAAAAGTGGTACACCTAACATGCTTACCCCTGCGGTTCTTTTCTCTCGAGCCATATCGGAAAGTTAAGCGTCACATTGTATAAATTTACTCTGAGAAGAACAGGGCGATATAAATTTATCGGAAATGGTATAAATTTCTATAACAAAACCTAAAGGATTGGTTGTATAAATTTATTGGATAAATTTATCTGAGGGAGGGCAACATAGAACGAGAAATGGTATAATGGAAAACTATCAGACACTTGTATTGGAAACTTTATGGGGAAGCGTTATCTGGCCAAGCCCGGTGCGGTCACCCTATTTTCTACATACGCTGCTTTCGGTCGAAGGCACTTTCGCTCGCCTTATATACCCTTATTTGCTCTCCGGGCGTCTATAAGCGAATCCATACTGTCATGGCCACGTAAGTCTTTAATCCGTACTGTTCTAGTTTCTCTTTTCTTTTAATCTGTTGAGTCTAAGCGCCTACGGTATAAATTTATACCGATATGGTTCGAGCAATTATAAATTTACTCGCCTCGAGCGGCGATATAAATTTATACCGTTTGCGAACACTTTCGCGATATAAATTTATCGCCTCGAGCACTGGCGGTATAAATTTATAAGTGTTTGTTACAACGGTATAAATTTATACCGCTCGGGCTCGAGGCGTAATACCATTGCAGAACACTCGCGGTATAAATTTATACGCCTCGAGCACGAGCGGTACCGCTCCTCGAGGTGTATAAATTTATACGCGAAATGTTCTAATGGTATAAATTATACCTTTCGTACCGCGAGGCGTATAAATTTATCTGTGAGTGTTACGCAGCGATATAAATTTATACCTTCGGGCTCGAGGCATATAAATTTATCTGGATTAGGAACCATATCTTCTTTTTAAAAAGAGGGCTTTGGTTTTCGTGCGGGAGGCAGCGCGTAATAGCGCCGCGCGGCGTTCCCGTTCCACTTGCGGGGCCGCTTATCAGAATTTTGAATTTGGCCGGCCATTTCTTTCCTCTCTGTATTCGTTTAGAAGAAATTTAAGCTCGAGATTTTCACTTCATCTACTCTATGTTTTGACGCTTCAGGATCTGAACGCCTCAGAATTACTCCGCCTTTTATCCACGAGTTCTTACAATGGGCCGAATCTTTCATTTCATATCGGGTGAGCTTTTTCTTCTCTTCATTATTTTCTTTGTTTTCTGGATTTGTACCTAACTTGCAGGAGTCGTTCATTAACAACTTGAAGTCATTGATCTTCCACTGCGAACAGGAGCAGCATTAAAGGCAGCATTATAGGTGTAAGTATTTCATGCCATTTGTATTTAAAAGTGCATCATAGTTTTTTTGTGGTTGTGAAATGTAGAATCACCACATTTTTTCTTGCATTCATCCGCAAATAGAAGCCAGCACTGGTCCTATTGAATCAGATGTTTCTTTTCCTTCATAGATATGCCCTTTCAAGTGCTCCAATAAGTTCTGAATTCAGAGGGTTTGTGTATGCCCTAATGGATGTTCTTTCTCGATTATTGATGAGACAATGCTTGGATGAAACAAGTATTTCAAGGTATTTTTCTCCTCTCCCTGATTCCCCTTCTTTCCTTTGATCAATGTCCAAGCTTTTGATCACTATGTAAACGTGTGCCCAGCGTCCAAATATTTTTTTTTTTCCGGTGCCAAAGCTGGAGGAGGTAAATCCTAATACCCTAATCCTGGGACGGGCCATAAAGATGGGTGATTCAGATTTTTCTTTTATCTCATTTTCATGCTTGATTCGATGTTTTAAAAGGTATTAATTTGCTTCATTGTTCTTAAATTCATCTCCTTTTTATTTCTTTGCAGTGCTTCGCCTCCCCCTTCCAGGTTTTCGATTCCTTTGTAGGGCTTCAAAATGGTGAATCCCAGGCAGTAGCATAGTTCTTTTCTCTTCCTATGTTCAAGAAATGAAGCCGTTCTGGCCGCTTCAATATTTTTGCAGTTTAAGCTAGGCGGAAGGTAGTTTTCCAATGTCTTTTCTCTTCTATTATAGTTTTGGCATTTTAAAGTGTGCTCCTAAGCTACTTTTGTGGTTTGCTTGCAGTGTTAAGAGTCCATATACCAATAGACTGGAGCTTCATGGAATTGCAGCCCTTTCTGGATAGGTAAAATTATTTCTGCAGATGCCTTTTAGTGGGGTTCTATATAATCTGGTGATTGTTACATGTTTAGCCCATTTATCAAAGATAAACATCTATTTTCAAAATTTTCTTCTTTGGCATTGAAGTTCATCTTTTGCTTTGCTTCCCAAACTGACCATAGCAGGTAACCAACTTAACATAGGTTAATTCACATGTTGATTACAGGTTAGCAGGTCAATTTTAAATAAACCCAGTTGAGAAAGAGTTCATTAAATCTAAGACTGGCTTTTTTTTATTGCAGACAAGCATAGTATGTTTATTAGTAATTGTAATCCTGGTCTGTGTTTTGATTATGCTCAATCATATGGTTTACATCTTGCTTATCTTTAAGACGGCAGGGACTTCAAATCATGCATGCTATGAAGTTGTCATCTCCTTTTGTGCTTACAGGTGCAGCAAAGGGGCTTCTTGCCTTAGAGGTTTAAAATGGAGATAGTTGAGGCAAATGGCAAGTCTCTGAAGCAGTCGTAGGGTTTTTTTGGTTGAGACAAATCTGAGCACTTGGTTGCAATGAGACTAGGAAGAAGAAACGTCCTGGTACACAAGCTTTCCCTTATGTTTACAAAGTAAATCACTTAGTTTCCTTCATTTTTCGCTTTTGATCCGTCAAGGTTTTTCAGAAGAAAGGAGGGTTAAAGTAGCTGGTTTATCTATTTGGTGCAGAGGTTGATTTCCGGCTATGTAAGTATGGTATGCAACTTTTTAAGACTCGCTTCTCTCTATTTATAGATGTTTCATTTTCTCCAACAGTCATCCGATTTTTTGTTCCGATAAAAAGATCAAGCATGTTTCTTTGTACACATATTTTTGTTATGGAATTCTTTGTTACTGCCATCAGCTCTAAATTTTATGGCATTTTTTGCAGATGGGAGATTGAAACCTTGCCTATCAGAGCTGTGCTTACAATCATCACAACCTATGTTTTGCAAATTACACATCTACTCAGACTATGTTGTTCCACTTTTGCAAACTACATAACGATCCTCTTTTAGGAGAGGTAAGCTGGTTCTTACTGCTTTTGTTTCAATAAGTTGATTGCTTAGATGCTATGTTGCATTTTGCATTAGTCTGTATATTGCAGCTTATTGTGTGGGCATTAACAAGGCAAAGGGCAATAATCCCCATAAAATAAAGCATGCTTTGGCCATTTAAACAACCCATTTACCATATCAGCGGTAAAATTTTGGAAGATTAGCCTTTGAGGAACCCCTTTTTTTCCTTCTACATGCATTTGGAAAGGAAACATTGGAGTCCATCAAGAGGCATTAAGTTGATTTCATTTGTCTTTAAACAAAAAGCGGTACTTGCCCACTAAGTGATGTGTTCAACTTTCCAATTTATTTTTGTTGCAATCTATAGCTGAATCGTGGTCTGGGATGCTATGCTTACATTAATCCAGGCACATAGCTGGCAAATCCCACAGGCCACATGGGTGTCATGGTGAATGTTTGTATTTAGCTTCTGACCCTTTGTCCACGTTTTGGAACTTTAATATTTTGGCACCTTAATCACATTAAGCCCCTTTTGACTTAATAGCGGACTTCTACATTGCAAAATCGGTTCCCATACAAAATACTAGGCGATTTGTTATCCTCTGTTATTTCTTCTCCACCATTTGTTCGACAATCATTTGTTGTTTCTTCCTTGCTACTATTTGTGCAGTTCAATTTGTCATTGTGCCATTTATTTTCCACATTACAAGCATGGCAAACGACTCTCAAAACATCAAAGCCGAGCAAAAGATTAAGGCATTGCATTTTTGGCGCGTACAATGCCCTCCTCGGAAAAGCGTCTGCTCGGTTGTGCCACATCAATACGTTTTTTACATTCCCTAATAAGTCCACGTTTTTGTTTTTGCCTGCATCTTTGTCCAATGAATAGGAGATATATTGCAAGCCTAAGATTGGTGGCTTGAATGATAGTGCTGATAAGCATATATGGAGATCTATAAATGAATGCTAAAGCCCTAAAAAGGGCAAAAGATAATGTTCAGGATATGAATCATGGATCCTTAAATGGCTTTCCATATCAGTTGTAAGAGGCAATTGTGGATCTAAAATTGTAATGGATGGAAGTTTGTATTCTTTATGCGATTCTGATTGCAGCTCTTGCATATACTGCAGCATTTAGTATAATTCACATCTCTAGATTATAGATAGAAACATGGGCATAAGGTGATCAATTTAATATGCTTGATATTTGAAGATTTGTGTTGTTTCTACGTATATCATTTGTCTTTCTTATCTTATTCTCATTTGCTTGCCTGTTCATTTTGCATGTTTCCAACTAGAAAATGGCAACCATTTAAGGCACTCACCCCTTTTGCACTAGCTGCACTATCCAATTCAAATTGATATCACATGCACCTGAACACACCCCTCTCAATCCACGTTCATTGTTGATGCAAAGATCACAAATATTGCTAAGAAATTGGAAACAAATGTTATGGACCAAACAATTTATAACACGAGGATCATATACAATGAACAATTCTAAACTGTTATTTTTCTTTAATTGTCAATAAACAAGTTCATTAATCATGGGAAAAAATTCCTACCACTTTTTCTTAATTGTCAATAAACAAGTTCATTAATCATGGAAAAAAATTCCTACCACATGTTTTTGAAGTACTACTGCCAACTTTAAATTAGCCACAAAGAGACTGCAGTACTGTAACACCATCTTTTACTTGATTTTGTCTTTTGCAATGAGCTAAGTAGAGGGCCTACAAGATGTGGTTTTTAACTTCTGCAAGGAACCCTAGAAAGTAAATAGACATCTTCCACCTTTTATATAATCTCTATACTCCATCAACTACCCATTTTATTCCACAGTCACTACTCCTATTCATTCCACTTGCTATGGCTAACGTCTGACCTCTCTAAACCCTTCACACTATCGACACAATTACATTTATAACTTTATCCACATAGAAATTCCATTATTTTTACCCATTCCACACGTCCAAGACTAATGCCGGCATCGTGGCTACGTTCTAGTCGGTATAAATTTATCTGAGATGATAACATTTAAGCTATTTTAAAGTAGCGTCTTGGGAGTGTCTAAAAAAATGTCCTGAACCTTAGTAGTTTAGTAATAATGTTGTGTTTTTAAGGTTAAATGACACAAATAAAGGGTTAAAATAGCGTTCATTTTAGATCCTTTAAGCCCAGTTTTCTTCTGGTTAAAGTGTCCAAAATAGTGGTGAAAAACTGTTCTTTTGGTATAAAAATTGGTTTTTTTGCTCCTTTTCAGCCAAAAGATCAAGTTCACACAGAGAGGCCAATCATCAAAGGCGAATCCACCAGAGCCACAGACATACAATTGATGAGACCCGGGCGTTAAATGCGTACGAGGGGGTGCAAGAGGCGCAAACCCCAGGCGTACCTTTATTTGTGTAACGGTCGGGGAGGGAAAGTTTACGAGAGATGATTACTACCCGTAGGAAATGATAACCACAATGCACCTTGAGAAAAGGAAGATGAGAATTTTTATGAAGTGCGATAATGACAGCGGTGAAGTCTTCTATATTCTAAGCGTTAGAATGCTCGGCATAAGCTTGTCTGGAGACCTAAAGGCGTCCATGATTACATGGCGGAAAATTACAAGAATGGATATGTAAGTATGTCTTAGTGGCTTTGCATTATAAATTTATACCGTCATCTTTCTAATTTACCATTGCGGGACATAGTGGACATTTTGTCCTCGGTGAGTACTGTGAAGAAAAAAATGGTCAAGGGTCTTTGGTACCCACTTCCTCAAGAAGATGTCGAGAAGGAACGGGGTTTGAACAAAGAGGAGGAAGAGGAGGAACGATTGGTGGTGCCAAAGGGGAAGGGGAAGCATTCACGGTAGTAGATACACAGCCTCCTACCAAAAGAAAAGAACCACAAAAGACTTGAATATAGATGAGGCGTGAAGCTCTACAAAAGGCTCCCGGAGGAGGCGATATTGTTGTCGCGACCCCTCGGACAAGTCAAGTGCCATTCTAAAAAAGTAAATGAAACCAAACTCCTCAAAGCGGACCATTTCTTTGACACTAAGCACTATCAAAGGCCACCAAAAAATGAAGATGGGGTAGAGTGCTTTCAGGTCGAAAGTTTATGCAGCGGCACATGTGGCTATCCTTAAGCAAAGAATGAGAAGGAATCCTCATGCGCGTAATGTCGCCACTAGTTGTGATGGTTGATAGAAGTCGATTGCAACCAATTAAAAGATTACATAAAGGCGGACTTGAAGATTACACCTATTATGTTCTTGGAGGCACACGGTTACAAGGCAGAAAAAGAACTATCAAAGGAAGAAAGCGTAGCGAAGTGTGGAAAGCGATGGAAGCGCATATTTACGTGGGTGTAACAGGGCGAAGAGCAAAAAAGTCATTGCCGAGTGAGTCACAATCTCGACAATGTGAGCCTAATAGACAAGATCCGTTTCATGCAGAAGTGCGTGGATTTCAAACAAGTGCATGGAGAGGACTTCAAAAAACAAAGAACAAGCTTCAAGAGCGAGAAGCACGTGTGACAGTCTTTGCCTCAGTTATGATTCTGATAAGAAGCCCATTATGGCCGTGAAACAATACGATAACTACTTTCAGCTCGCTTTCAGAGATAGTCAAGTAAGTAAATGCTTCAATTCAATCTTTTGTAGTATGTTTCGCGTGATTAGAATTGTTATAAGCTTTGGTCCGGTATAAATTTATACCGTGCCGTTATCACAAATGCCACGGTATAAATTTATACCGTGCCTAGTCACCTTGCGCATTTAGACAGTAGACTGTGCAACAAATTCTCTTACGCCATTCAACACTAAACTACTTGCGTTTGACCATTTACAGGTGTGGGATCTTCAAGAGAGAATTTTTTGTATGTTCGAAGATGGTGAGCTTAAAGAACAAGCTAGCTCCGCAGGAAAGAAACCAAAAAAAGGTGGTGAATCAAAACAAAAAAATATGAGCATTGTACCACGGGCCTTGATTCACGGGGTCTAAAAAAAAGAAATTTTTGTTAAGCCTTTTGGAAAAAGTTGTGGTAAAAGGAATTCACATTAGGCGAGATGGCCAAAGGAAGCTAAGGCGTAAGCCTCATTTGCTATCAGGTGTTTTTTTTCTACCTTTTTTTCTCTTACAACATTTTTCCCTTTGCAGTCAGAAAGACATTGTCACCTGCCAGGCCGAGTTAATGAAGCAGCTAAACCTAGAGGACTGGGAGGAGTGCAAGCTTTTGTACCCAAGTTGTACCACGGATAGTATCATCGAGAGAAACCGCTATTAACCCGATTGGCTGGGTAAGTTTTGCGAGAAAATATGTTACGTGTTTGTGCCTTTGTCTCCACGGTATTCTTCTGAGAACAAGAAGAAGGGGCTACCAGTTGGATTTTTAAACCTGGTTAAGTAGGGCCAAGGAGGAAAGCGAGACTTAAGGCAATTGAGCAGGGGGTAAAAATGCATGCTTGGCGGTTTTGACACTACTTATGAGAGATTTACAACATTTAGTGAATTTGCACATACGAGGGTTGTTGAGTGATTACCTGCAGTACGGGGACTCTTTTAGACAAGCAAAATTTTACATTATGCATTGCGGATATTCCTTATGGCTTTAAAATTAAGGATAAGCGCTTTTGGCGAGGAGGCTTTCGCATGCGTGCAAGTCAGTTCTTTTGGATGGCCTGAAGAAAGTCCGCGATATCTCCTAAGCGGAGGGTCATTATTTTCCATTCCGACCTACGAGGCGATGCCGATTGCTTAAACCTATGGGTGATGCATGATTATGGCGGCCAGCTGCGTTTGGTAAGCTTTACATTCAGCTTTCTTTTTCTTTGTAACTCCCGGTATAAATTTATACCATTTTGCCTTTAGGTTTAAATTTAAGCGGTTTGGAACTTCCAGTGGTATAAATTTATCTGACAAGGCAGCAGAGTGTGGTATAAATTTATCACCGCCCACCTCTTGGGCTAACTTATTTTCCTTGTTTTTCTTTCTACTAATTTTTAATTCTTTGTATTGTTTGGCGGGCTTAAAACAAGCGTCAAGGGTCATGGTGGTGGTCAGCGCTTAGTGAGTTGTTTGAGCATTTTCATATAGGTTTTTTCTGTGCCGGACGTAAAAACCATGATTCATTTCAATACAGCGAGAATGAGAAGACTCCTCCCTGCAATGCTTTTCGGTTCCAGGTATTTGCGAGAAATTAAAGAGACCCACGGCGACAAAGTGTTGTGGTGTCTAATATCGAGAACCCACGAGAGGCTTATTAATAATTTGTCTGATGGTTTTTCGCCACGGAGGCCTGGATCTTAGATGCATTTTTGGATCGGGTACCACGGCCGGTTTCGCCCTTAAAGCGAAGCAATGTCGATCTCCGTCGACATAGACCAGATAAAGTAAGTTTCATCGATTACCAGGATAAGCTCTTGTGAATCCTTTCACGATGGCGAGCGGGAGCAAAAAGCGGTGCGGTGATGTTAAAGGCACTTATCTCGAGAAATCCGGCCTCCACTTACGACGGGGAGAAAAGATGAGGAGGTGGAGTTTGTCAACTTGGACTGTCGGACACTGTGCCCATTTTGTTTGTGCGGTAGGATTGGAATAAGAAGGAGGCATCTACGGCATTGTGGGCTCATAAAGAGGCAGATCCTAAAAAGTGCGAGTCGTGAATTTGGGAGAAGCCACCTCCCCACCTCCCATGGTATCTTATTTTTTATTTTGTGAGGTCATTGGCTTTTGTGCAAGGAAACGCCGCATGTTACTGGGATGCGGCATTCCCTTCTAATTTCCATCCCCTTGCGGGACCTTGCTGATCAAATTGAATGCAGAAATTCCCGGATCCACGGATCTCGAGATGAGGCGCCAGAGGTGAATGAGAGAAATTGAATGGCAAATTTGAATTGCGGTCTATACAAATTTGCCTCCTCTGTTTCAATCCTCCTCCGTTCCATCTTGGCGCCTCAGCTCTCATTTCCGGCACCGCATTCGGGTCAATAGCTTGCAAAGGTGAGCCATTCTTCCTTTTGGTTTCCTTTTCTTCCATGCTTTCCATGCACAAATCGGTAATGTAAATGGGCTTCTTTTTTGAGCTTTCTTAGCCTCGAAGCTACAGTGGAACCACTGGGAGGGAGAACCAGAATAAAATATGAGGGATGTTTTGAATCTCTAGGCCTCAGCTCTCATTCGGCGCCTCATCAGGGTCCATAATTTGCAAAGGTGAGCCATTCTTCCTTTTGATTTATAAAATCATGTTCCTCTTTTTCGTTATGAATCTTTGCGAGCGATTCAGAATGCCGCGGGCTTTCTATCTATGTCGACCTCTGGATTGACTCTCATAAAATCATTACGTTTTTATTGAAGCAAAGCTTAGAGTACCCTGTTGGTTTGCGGAGGAGGAGCAAGAGACCAACTGGTGGCTCTTTAAATGCAAAAGTCGAAGCTAGAAAAGCTCTCATAGTCTATGAAGAAACATTGCAAAGTGGACTCGGACCAACTTTGTCCATCTTAAATTTGCATTGAAGGCATGTGTCTTTGAGAGACTTAGAAAGCAGTGCAGAAATTCATTCCCTTTTTGAGTTATAGTGGGGATGATCAAAACATTGTTTTGTAACCACTCTGTTGCATATGTATGCCAAATGTGGCAACATGTTGAAAGCAAAGGCCGACCTTTGACAAGATATGTCAACATGATTTGGTGTCTTGGAATGCTCGATATTTGGCTATATGGAAAATATGAAGTGCGATCTTGCTCTGTTATTATTTTCTTACAAGTTAGGAGTAATGTAAAATGCTTTCAAAATTTCATGTAGTAGTGTCTTTAAAGAACTAGAGGCTTTGCAAGAAGCTGGAAAAACACCACAACTTCACATTATTTGCTTCACATTATTTACGGAAGAATGGACTTGCTCTTACCGGGGACTCAATCTAAGCAATATTTCTGATCCCCTTTTCTAGCTATGTATCAGCTTATAGTATTGTCTTTGTTTCAAGTTCGAGTGATGTAAATGGGCTTCTTTTTTGAGCTTTCTTAGCCTCGAAGATTCAGTGGAACCACTGAGAGAGAACGAGAATAAAAGATGAAGGCGAGATTCTAAAAAAGGTCGAGAGGTATTGGTGTTTTTAATCTCTAGATGTAAGATGATAGAGGTTTTCTTAAATAACTCATGGATTAAGGTTTAAAAGCGCATTTTGTTGCTCTATTATCCTGCCTTCCTTGCATCATGCTCACATATGGTTTACCGTCATTTGTATGACCAGGTTTTATCACGGTTTGAAGACTTCATTTGTAGCAAACTGATTTTTCTCTTAAAGGCACACTAGCAAGGCATGTTCTTGATTATCACTTTAGATTTTTTTTTCTCTATATTTGATCGCCACTAATCTCCTCCCATTATTTCATGTAGGACCAAATATATTGTGGGATTACTTCTCACGGTAGAAGTTTCTTTGCTACGTTAGTGGACTGGTAGAATCCTGGGCTGATACTGCGTGCATTAGAAGCTTCTTTCGCGAAAAAAAGATCTATTAAGGTGATTCAATGTTGCAAAAGTTTATTAAGGTATTTAAATAAGATTATCGGTCTTTCTTATTGCTTCCATGTGTATCTTTGCATGGCATGTTAGATTACATGAATGAAGAGCTGTTTTGAAGGGTTCAACGGGGTTCATTTGATGTAGCGGAATACTAACACCTATGAACAATCGAGCAAGCAGAGAATCCTCCCATTGGCCAAACATTATTTAATCTTAATGAATCAATTCAGCCCGGTGTGGGCTATAGATGTCAAGAATGTAGATGAGCATGAGATGATTCCTTTAAGAATATCTACCATGCCCACATCAGACACTTCCTCAAGCTCTTTGTCTACACCTAGATATCCTGAATCTCTTGTATATGACTTCAAATGGACAATTGTCCCGTGCTCCGAGGCCGCTTTAGCCCGATTCAATGTTGCCAGCATAGGATTAGTATGAATTATCACTCTTTCTTATTGTCTTCTATGTGATTCTCTGCATATTAGATTTAAATCATTAGGCAGCTTGAACTTTGAATTTGGCTATGGCACAACAAGGAATAGGAAGTTTCTAATCTTTGGCTTTAAAATAAAGCTTAGAATTCATGGTTAGGCAAGAAAAAAATGGCGGCTTGATTTGCCTTGTCGTTGAAGAAGATGCACGTGTGGGAGATCCTTCAAAGGAATCAACTTGACCCTTTGTAAAGTAAGCAATTGTTTAAGCTTGATTGCAAATCGCTTTTTTAAATGTATAAAGAACCCAGTGAGATGGTTGGTGTGTAATAGAGATCTTTTGCCCTTGGGTGGGTTAAGGCTTTGGTGTAGATATTGGAGATGTGGTTACATATTGGATATGTGGATCAGCCCAATACAAGCTTTTATCATATAGAATAATCATCTAGAAGGAACTTTAAAGGCACTAACATATGCATGAAAATGCATTTTTGTATGTGACCTTTGCATTCCCTAAAGGCTGCTTTTTATTTTTGATTCTTTGCTCATTTCGGCGTAATCAGCGATCTCTTGCGGCAGCATATTTAGATGGGTAAGATCATGTCCCATTTGTGCTAATCTTTCGTTTGGTAACATTTTACGTGCAATATTCATTATGATGATGGCACGTGTTTTTGTCCACCATCCAAATTTTAAGAGATGATTTGAAAATATTTCTAGAATTTCAAATTTGATAACGCAATGGATGTGCAGTTGTTTGTCTTCACTGTAGTGGCTACTAGACTCAATGGGCTATCATTAGTGGTTTTTCGTTATGTTGTGCAAGTGGTGGGCATGGACATTTTTATGGGCATCTTTTTTGGAGCCTTGGACAACTGGAATCTTGAACAAATGAATGAATGACATTTGTTTGTGCTACCAAATAAATAGGCAGGAAAACATCCAGATGGCTGTGCGTTTTCTTGAGTTTATATATTCTTTGGAATATCCCGGTGAAGGTAATTTTCAATTTCATTCTAATGCTCACGGAATTAGTTTATTGTGCCAATTGGCACTTTAAGGCCGGAATTCAATCAAGGCGCAAAGGTTCGTTTGTAAAGTTTTAGTTGCTGGTTAAAGTCGGATGAAATTTTGGATAATCCATTGTTATCATTTCCACGGTATTTTTGTACTTGGCCGGTCATTTATTAACACTTATTTTATGTGGGATAATTGCCTTCAGTGATTGCCTAGGGGGAGGTGGAAATGTTTTATTTGGAATCTTTTTTCTATTATGTGCCACTATTATACCAATTACTTATAGAAGTGTAGGTATTTACTTCAGAATAAATATACATTCGAGATAGGCCCAGCCACGGAATGGTATGATGCTGCATTTGCCTGCAGTAAATCAAGCACTCCAGTTACAAAGGCAGATGAAGCGGGAAAGATACACACCCAATGATGAAGCGGAGTAGAAGTATAATACATGATAATGGTAGCATCACTTAGATGAGAAACACTACCTCCTCCTTGGACATCTAGGCTGTGATAGTGCGAGAAGCATTAAATGAAAACATGGGTCATAGTGATGTGAACAAAGTTGAAGGCAACCATAAGTATTAGTACATTTTTATTGGAGTTGCTCTCACTTTGGCAGTTCGGTCCGTGATAAAGAACCGTGGTACAGCCTTCTTCGATCTTCACGGAACATGTTTTCATTTTAGATCCTAAACACGGTACGGTAATTCTGGATAGTTCACAAAGGAATTAATAAAAAACAAGTGCTACCTTCCATTTTCCGATCGTTCAAGTGTAACGTACTCTCAAGAAAACCTATCCATACCTACGGTTTCTCGCCTTTTTATCGCCGTTGTTTAACGGGAACTTCAGTTTTAAATCGATGGAACAATGAACATGGATATAGTATGGAACGGCATTTATTGGCCGGTTTTGGCCGTCGAGAAGGATTAGAAAAAAGCGAAATCTTTCAAGAAATCCCCGATTATGGAACCGGCCAGTAGCCATTACCTCAATATTTTGTGTAGAATCACAAGTTTCTCGGCAAACAATATTCATCATAAGGTTGGCTAATATGAGAATATCGGGTAATATCGATTATGTCATGATTGGAGCTTTAGAGGCCGAAATGGAAAAAGTGTAATAATACAATGTAATTTTAGGAGAAGCCGAAATAGAAGAAATTATAGTTAATGGACTTTATCCTCAAGGACTTTTTGCAAACTAACTCAATATGCTTGCAAAGTGGAACTCCATTCGTTCTTAACAAAATTAACCTTATCCAAAATATACAGTTCTCCATGTCTCGCAAGGCTACCTAACTAAGTCCACGTCCGGCATCCATAGCATTTTCTACATTATATTCACAACCAGTGACCTAATTGTCTGTGATCCCATAATCTAAAATTTTGGTTCTTTTACTTCGTTATTTGGAATACTTTCTAGAATGGCTGGCCACCATTGAGGATTCTAGAAAGCCTTAGAGGTATAATGCAAACTTTCACGTTGGATCGATATTCAAGCACTTTCCTTGCCAGAGTTCGAGAAGAAAAAATGTGATTGTGCGCTATCCATTAATTTATTTATTGGCAATTGAAGCTTTCCACAACACATAGATATATGTGCATATTTCGGCACTGCAGGCCTTTACATCATATCAAATAGGTATGGATCTCGCCGGAACATTTATTGTTGTTAGCTGCAAATGATGGGATCCTGTGCCCATAGCAATAACAATAACAAAAGAATAATAAATATGTTAGTCTTATACCACAGGCATGCTATTATTTGGATGGAAACCCAGCCGAGGAACTACCATGCGGCATAACGTCTTTGGCGTTCTTGGGTAAATCGACGCTGCTTTTAATAAAGATAAGCCAAAATTTCAACTTTGCAGTGCTCGCTACTCATGCAATTTCAATATTTTACCAACCATTCCATAGCCTCCCCTAGTAATTTATCCTAATACTATTATAGCAATAGCTCACCGGTTTTACATGCCATTTCCTTTATCGCATGTTTAGGCATATGTTCCAAGGTTCTTTCAAGCTCTTGCTCGTATGTTTTTAAGAATAATGTGTAATAATCAATTGTAGGTTTACTTCATCAAAGAGTCAATCCGGCTTCATGAGTTCAGTGTGCCTATAATGCTGCAAATATGGGTCATTGCCATGGACGCACCTATTCAAATGTGAGTCGTGCCAGACGCTGGCTCCCTACATATGCCGGCATCACTGGAATTTGCGTAAAGATCTCAATATGATGCTTGCATGTATGTCGCGTAACTAACAACAACGCATGTTTCGAAATGCATGTATGCAACACCCCACTTCAACGGCGTTACCATCGTGCCTGCATCTACGCTTCTTGCCGGACATGAGCACTTCTGGGTTTTCCAGATACCTTAAGATATATTGGCATCCTATAGCCGATTACCACTATCGCTCTCAATGCATTTTAATTAATTTCGCATCATATGAAATGACGCCTATTCCTAAAATTCACTTTGGAAATCAGCCAGCAACTATCCATTTGAAGTCCTGCCACTCATTAAATCTAGACACCGTTACATCATCCGCATGTATGCCCATCCGATATTCGTGGCATGTCGGCCGGCTTTCGCGTTCTAAATAAGTTTTATACCAAACCCAATTTATTAACTACTTGCATTGTAAACTATGTGCTTTAGAGATAATTAGAACAACTCTTTTTTTGCTCCGCGGATTCCACTCTTTGTCTTCCTATGTTTGGTTTTGGTGCACTTATATTAAGAAGCGCAAAAGACGACTATATTTCCTTCTATTTTTGTGGTGAAATGCTTCGCGGCGGGTTATCCAAATTAATGTCTCTGCGGGACGTAAATAACAGTGATGCTGCCCAGCGAAAAGCTTATGACACTAAAAGCACCTAAAGCAGGTCCGGCGTAATTCATTGACCGCCACGGTGCAAATACAATTACCCTCATTTTCGGTTCAGCTTCAAAAGCTTTTTCCTCAATCATTCGATGTCCCAAATTTGATCTACTTTTCTATCCATGTCTTCGCTACCTGGTTTGCCTAAGCTTTCCTAAATCACGATGCCAAATTTGATCTACTTTTCTATGCGGTATGCCTTTCCCATTTACTAGCCACAACATAAATCGTTTATCGGCGAGGCCGATCTTCGTCGATCAAACGGAAATGGTAGAAGAAGGCGTGTGTGGAGGATTTTGTGCTTTGCATGGGTTTTGGCGAGCGGGGTCTTCAGCCCATTTGAAGTACAATTGACACAAGTCAAGTTACAAAAGACGTCGAAATAGGAGATCCGTTTGTGAGAATCTCAGCTCAAAATTTGCAGTAAAGGTTCATTTTCGGTGACCACATTTTGAGAGGAAAGTGGAAGAAGCTTATTGAGAGTATTTACCGGATAGGTTTTGTAACGTGAAGTAGAAAAGGTTGCCTTTGTTTGGGAAAAGCGCCACTGAAGGATTGCGCGTGGCAGTCCAAATGGGTCATGGAATCATGGAAGCTGGGTTACCTGAGTTATGATGTATACCAAATCTGAGGCGAAAAATCACAAAAAGCAAAGTGAAATTGATGCAAACGATGTTCGCAAAGAGACGTCTAAACCTCTTCGATCAGACCTATTTAGTGCACTTGCATGATTCGTGTGAGAAAAGAAACTTAAAGAAGCTTGAGATAAAATTTGAGATGGGGAAGAAATTTTCAGAATATTGTTGTTATACAGGCTGTGACAGAAATCAAATGATAAATTTTAAAAGTTTATACGAAAAAGGGTAATATGGAAAAACTTAAGTCTAGTATGCGAGGAGGCTTTGATTCGATTCAAAGGAATTGGAGCTGAAAATTACGAAATGGAAAAGAAATTGATGTTTGAAGAGGTATGCAATGAATCTTTAGAGTTTGTTTGCAAACACGAGTGATCCATACATGAAAAGAAGAATTAATTGGAAGCTGGAGTCAACTGAAAATGATGTTGGCAGGCTAAATCTACATGACAAAAACATAACTAGCCACCTTGAAAGTACGAAGCGGTCACCGCTCTCCTTTCATAACACCATCAAAAAAAGCTTCTGGGTTTTCAAAGTTATTAGTACTTATGGTTTAAGTTTTCATGATATCTACGTCTCCATGTATTGATTGTGAACATGAATATCATGTGATGTGTCTTTATTTATTTGAAGGAAGGAGATGTTTGAAATGTGAATGTAATATTCAGAAGACCTTTTGTTGAACTTGGTATGATGCTCCAGCAGGGGATTAGAAACAAGTTGCTTCTTTTGATCTGATTAACTCATAACATTGAGGCAAGACATGATATGTTTGTAGAAAGTGCATTAGGCATAGGGTACTGATTCTATATGTTACTAATCCCATCCTAGAAATGTAATCCCATCAGAGTAGTGTGGAAATGCTTCTCTTTGGTATGGGGTCGTCCCCTAATAAAACTTCGTGCCCTCGTTTTTTGCTATTATATTAAGCTATCTTTATAATTCTAATATGAAGCTCTAGATAATCTCAATTGCTCCTGATAAAAAACTAGGAACCAAAATATTTTCGGACTAACCTGATCCATTTATCCACTATCCATATTGACCCGTGAAGTTAATCGGACTCATACCCAACCCACAAAAGCGTCGATAGGAGCTTAGCCCGCTATGGATCCCTTCAAAGCCATGCTGCTAGCCAAATTAGATAAAGTTGGCTTCTTTAATCTTCAAAACTAGGATGAATCCAGGACTATAATTGTTGGGATCTAGAAGATAAATGATCAAGAACCTTGAACTTACCACATGATGAGAAGACTTGATTATTTATGATATATTAAATGTTATTAAAAACATCACAAGAAGATTGAATCGATTTGCTCAAGCAATGGCCTTGCCTCGACAAAATGAGTTTGTCCCATTATACTCCATTCAACACATCAAATTCTACAACTTTTGATTGCTAAGGACCTTAACCAAATGCTTTTACATCTCCAAACCAATGGTACCTAATCGAACTTTAAAACATAATGTAATAGGAATTTCGTTTCTAGATATTCAAGTGTTATATATTCTCATCTCATATGGAACTTCTCGAGAGGATTTAGCTGTGGTAGCATCTAAAATATAGATATGGCATTACAAAATAGAGTGAAATCATGCCATACATAAATCCAGAAATGGTCCAAATTTTACGTTAAAATATACTTCCCTTCCTTCCTTCCTTCTAAAAGCAACAAAGACAAGAGACTGTTAACACCCAACTTTGTGGGATTCAATGGTCTCTATCAAAATGAACTTGCATAAAAAATAGTTGATGTTCTTGGTGCCTTCATTGGACCATTTGTATCACGCATTCTAGAAGTCTAATGTCCATGTACACAAAATTAAAGGAAAAATCCCATTCCAAATCAATGGATGTAGAAGATAAATTCTTCAATAATGTTAGCCTCGGGCAAATGCATTATCCACCAAAGCCTTATTACCGATTGTGGTGCAATTTGGATCTCAAAAACCAATGCAACTACGATATTGAATCAAAGTACTCTACTTTAGAAAACATCTTATGTCATAAAGGTAAGGCATAAAGAAACAAAAGGTGTGATATTTTTTATAGAACTATGACATTCCTATCTTCTTATATTATAATGTTATAGCATAAGTATGTCATGAATGAAACCCTTTGATGGTTGAGATCATCCTGTTACGAGGTCGAGATTTATTTACATCTAAAGAGGAAAACCATGATTGGCTCTAATGTCTAAAAAAGGTCCTAAGAGGAAAGGTCAGGGATAAAGGCGTCGCGGCATTGCTGCGGCAGGCAACAGCCCTCCAGGAAAGATCACGATCAGGCGCGAAATCGATCGAGCAGGAAAGATCAAACTCGGATCCGCGCATCCGGCATCGATCGCAGTTTTCGGAGAATAAAGGCACGAATCAGCGGCAGCATCGGCAAAGTCAGGCGATCGAGCCCGGATCCACCGGGATCAGTGGCGAGATCAAAAACCCTGGAACATCCGGCCAGGCAAACCTCCCGTATCGAGGCAAAACACCGTCAGATCCGGCGCGCAGATCAAAGGCTCTCCGGGCATCGACATTTTCTTCGATCAGGCGGCTCAATCATCCGAGGCGTCGGCGAGGATCGATCGAACTTGCGGCATCCATCCGCGATCCATCAAAGGATCGCGCATCAGGATCATCGGCATCATCGCGTCAATCGGCATCCAGATCCGGCCAGCGCAGTCGATCCGGGCATCGCTTCAAAAAGGCATCGTGATCAACCGCTTGCTCAGTTTCCTCAGCGGCTTATCGGATCTCGACGGCGGCGGCTTGCGCTTGGCGGCAGATCGCGAAAATCGTCAAAGCAGGCGGCAGTCAGGCAGCTGGCGGTCAGGCAATGAACTCCGGCGCTTGACCTCGAATCAGTGACACTCGCCAGGGCTCGAACTGCCGCAATGCGTGAAAAATGTAGGGAAAGGGCAGGGGAGGAGGATAGAAACAAAACAAAACAAAATAGAAAAACGGAAAAGATAGAGAAGTCGCGAAATGTGGTGAATGCTCTTGATTATCAATTTTAAAAACAAGAATCCATTTAACAATTGTCTCCAATATGTCATTCATAGAAGCTATGCCCAAAGAACGCTGGCACCTTAACTAGTAAGCCTATAATGCATAGCTTCGTATCATTGTATAATGTAAGAAAGTTGTCCAAATTACCTCAAACTATTCGAGCATCCTGTTTACACATCAGGATTGAGGTTTTTGCAAAGTTGAAGGCAAAGTTAGTGAGGTTGAAATCAAGCCTAGAAAGCAGAGGCTGGATCGCTAAGATCGCTTCATCATTGTATAGCCTTCCTTGGGTTATAATTCTTCATGATCCTTGCTGCCTCACTATTCAATTGAAATGACAGCCAAGTTGATAATAATACTAAGTACTTACAAATGCTCCATATCTAATCAACCTAGACCCATATGTTTGAGCCTAGTAAGTTGTCTGTTATACCTTGTTGCCATGTCTTACCCTCAAATAACCGCACCACAACATAAAACTAAACTATTGTTGTCTTTATTCCAGCAGCCTCAGGCCATCTGCCATCATGAGTTGCCCTCACTGTCACTGGACCGAACATAGCCAATAATACAAACGCCATTTCAAACAGAGAAATTTGACTGTAAGTACTATGTGATGCTTTCAAAATCCTCAATACACAATGAATCTGAAATGATCTAAAAGAGAAAACATAACATCCTGTTAAGATGCCACCATAACCATACAGAAAGATGACTTTTCTTGGTGCTCTATCTCTAGTACGGCCGGACTTGCCCTTGCATTTTCTGATGAACACACCGTCGGTACGTGCCCTGGGGTCGTACATTCAGGAGGTACTGGACCTGCGAGGTTACCTTTGCCCCCGCCTGGCTGCCCGCTGATTAGGCACTACGGGTGTGGTGCATGACTGTATATATTTGGGTGTTTCTGCATTTTATATGTTAGGACAGTTTTGTATTGGGTCCCATAGACCGATTGGTCTCCGTGGACGATAAAAGTACCTTCCTTCCTTCCTTCCTTCCTTTCTTTTTCTTGATACCAAAAATCTACCATCTCTAATGAATATTCTGAAGCAGCAACACCTGATCAAGCACAAAATTGATCCCGAATACTAGCAACACCGACTAAATGTTGGATGTTGAATGAATCCGTCGGAAATCAAATTTCTCACATTTCTTAAGACTTGAATTTAAAATACGGGTTCGCAAAAATGCCAAGTTTCAAGCTTCAGGCATGATTCTTCATCATGAAAACAATTACTGAACCAGATAAGAGGCAGAGATAAAAAGGCAAGACAAACAAAGATTTGGATTGCTGGATGGAAGAAACGACGCTGCTAGGTTGAACAGGGCGTTCGGGCGGCAAGCTAATCTTCTAGGATAAGGGCGGCTTCCCATGGGCCTGAATTTCTGAGATTTCTGAGCCACGGAGCAAGGTCAACCTGGACACTAATGCACAGCATTCCTATGAACACCTAAACCTGATTCTGATTTCTTGGCTATTTGGAACAGAAGTGATAGGCAAAGAACAAGCATATGGACACAAGAGGACAAAAATTGCACACAAGAGTACAAATATTATCCCACAAGAAGACAAACCTAGGTGTGGACTTGGGCTTCGAGAAATGGCAACGCAATTCTTGAACTTTAGGTCCCGAACATGAATCCTTCCAGATTAGGCAGGTGTTTTTTTCTGACCTCCACTTGGAGGTTTTAAGACTATGGGAAACCGCCCCTAAATCGCAAAAGGCTATCTCGACAGTAAATCTTTTTGAGCAAAACCTGGGCCAAATGATATCTGGAAGTCTGTGGGACTGCGAGATCGGCTATGGTGGAACGGAAAGAGGATGAGGTCTGGAGGTCTGCGAGGTCGGTTGTGGGCTTTGTCTTGCAAACCCTAAATCAAAACCGTTCGATTAGTTTAGAGCGGTTTCCCATGGGCATAAAACCTCCAAGCTTTCTGGAGGTCAGGAAAAAATGCGTTGCTTTTCCACGAATGCCTGATCTGGAGGGATTAAAGTTGGGGATCTGAAATTCAAAAATTGCATTGCCATGTCTTGAAGCATAGGTCCACACCTGGATTTATCCTCTTGTGGGACAATATTTGTACTCATGTGTGCAATTTTTATCCTCTTGTGTCCAGATGCTTGTTCTTTGCCTATCACTTCTGTTTCAAATAGCCAAGAAATCAGAATCAGGTATAGGTATAGAAACGCTTTGCGTTTGGTGTCTAGGTTGACCTTGCTCTGTGGCTCAGAAATCTCAGAATTCCAACCCATGGGAAGCCACCCTTAGCCCGTCGGCTGTGAGCTCTGCCTGCAAACCCTAAATCAAAAAACGTCCGATCAGTTTAGCCCTAGATCTAAGCCGTCCGATCTAGGGCGTAGTACATCTTATCTTATATTATCTTATCTTATCTTAGGGTGTGTCTTAAATCACGCCCTAAATCCAACGGCTAGGATTTGATTTGATAACTTGATGAACGGGATTACCCTATCGAGTCTCGGCCCCTCTTCCCATCAACAGATTCCTCCTGCAGGTCTGCAGAGTGCTTGCCTTGATTTACTGGAGCCAAAGTTTGCATTAGATCGGCCTGCCATCTGCATCAGATCAGCTTTTGTGGAAGAAACTAAATAACGGCATCCAAAGTTTATGGTATTCTGCTTGGCTATGGCATCAAATATCATCAAATCAGAAGGTTCGATTTTCTTTCACAAGGATAGTAAGCAAAGATCATAAGGCAGGCCTTGGCTTAATAAAAATGCAGATCGTGGTAAGAACAGGCTTTACACAGAGAGGGCACATTTGGTAAGAGATGTATCATCAGACGAATTTAGGGTAGAGGAAACTATCAACAATGTTTTCATAGCAGCATCTTCGACATCAAATACAGATGGTGACAGTTCGGCTATGGTCTGGTAATACAGATGCAAACTGGCATCATTGCTTTGAATAAACGGTATCGTTGTCATATCCTTTAGCTCTCAGTTACCTAAAATAATTAGCTGAATGGGATGCATTCTCTGTAATCCTGATCTGCTTGAGAATTGTATTTAATCGGGAGAGAGGAATGCAAAGTTAAAAGGTCATCTCTACCCAATTTCAAGCTTGAGCATGCATGCAGACATCAAACAAAGTTTAAAATGAAACGCACTTATTTGCTCCAAACGCACTTCAAAAGGAATCTTTGAAAGATTCCCTAAAATTCCCCTAAAAAGGGCCATTTTTTAGGTTTTTTTGTGACAGGTGTGACAATTTAGATAATTTAGGTACCCTTTTTGAGGGGTTGATTGAACATAACTTCCATGCAAAAATTTTAAATAGCAATTTTCATCCTCCTAATTTAGAACAAAAAATAGTTACTTATATAAAGTGTAGCAAAAAAGGGGCAATAAAAAAAATAGCAAGGGTAGTAGATTGACAAAGAAGTGATATATTCAAGGTTGTGAAAATTGTACAAAATTATGAACAAAATTGTCAAAAATATAGGACATTTTGACAAACACTCATCACCTGCACTTTCTCGTTTTTTTACATGTTTGAGTCATCTGACAAACTTACATTTTGCAAAGAATATCGGGATGCTCTCATCCTCGCACTCATTTAATCCCTGATCACTTGAGCCTTCATCCCCGCCTTCACTCTCAAAACTGGATGTACTCGAACGATCTTCTTCCTCACTGTCTACAAGTGAGTCTTCATCATCATCTTTTTTGGCCACCTTTTTAGGTTGTTTGTCTAATCCACATGCCGACCTTATTAAAGTTTGAGTGACCATACGTAACTTATTAGCAGCAAATGTAACAAAGTCATATGCAAGAACCTTTTACTTCAGCTAGATCTATGATGCCAGTGTTTGCTTTGGACTTTGCTCTCTTTCCCACTCGCTTTTACCATCTCTAAAGTATAACTCCCAATCGAAAGCATTGACAAAGATTTGTTCTCATCCAAAGGCACTTTTAATTGAGTGGGAATTCCATCCTCTCTTGTTACCTCCAAGACTTTAGCTAGCCGTAATGGCTTCCCGTGATTCATCATTATCACCGACAGGGCCAGCTATGAGCATTCCTTTCTCAATCTCCGAGACTGAACCTGAGACTCGAGCAACTTGTTGTGCCGCGTATGCCCGGGGCCGTGTACATGACTCTGTCATCTTCATCCGCTAGCCATTATCTCTACATGTTCCTCTTGATGCTCAACTTGCATAGGGAGAGTTTGCCTAGGTGGCCAGTTGAATGTAACTGGTCTTCGACCTTGTAATGAAGCTTGCAACAAGTCACGTTGCCGAGAAAAAAACTGAGGCCACCATAAAGCATCTGCCTCCTCAAAGTGGTTAGAGCATGACCGAATACTTGTCTCAATATAATCCAATGATTTGTTTGAGTCAAATGCTCTTCCCTCCTTTTTACTCTTTGTGATTTCTTTCAAAGCTTTTAGAGGCATTTGCTCTGCAGAGAGCATAGAACTAGTATTGGGGATGGTGCGAATGAATTGAATACACATTTGTCGGGTCGCCACCGCAATGATGTGGCATATTTTTTTCTTGTAAGATGGCCTTGCCATCTACAAGTGAAATTTTGATCTCGATGCTTGAAATGTAATGTTTCTCAAGGGCTCAATAATAAAAGCAGTTGACCCGGTTCATCTCTCCGAAAAATCCATTCCTTGAAATCATAAGTTTCTTCTAATAACTCGATGTCCGGGACGAAGATTGTAGGAATCTTGGATAACCTCAATCAATCATTGGTAGTAGGTCGAGAGCTTTTTTCGAGCAAGACATTTAGAGAACCCTCAACATCCGATCAATTTGATCGTGTATGACCAACAAGCGAAACCAATCTTCACTTTCTTGAAGATTTGTTTCTCAACTAGCATAGCACGATAAGCAAACAAGGCCTGATTCTTATTTTCTCTTGTCGTGTTGTCTAACCGAAGATATAGAATCGGTGGTATATGTTCCGTTTGGAAAGAAGCTTAGTCAATATTGTGATAGTGAGATTTGGATCAAGATGAATGTTTGGATAGTTCAAAAATGCCTTGCAAGATAGTTTTCCATTAAATACCATAGCACCAACAACATGCGGGTGTATGAAATCTTCTTCAAGAAGATCCTTAGGCACATTGACAAAATGTGGTAGGGTGGTCTTCTTTGGTCCATTCCATCAATAACAACCGATATAGTAGTTGAGTGGTTGTTCCAGTGCTTTCTTCCCATGTTTTGTCAATTTTCTCCTTTCCAAAGATTGTTGTTCTCTTCGGCTTGTTCGGTTTCTCTTTCAATTCATCCGAAATGGAAATATGTTTAGGAAAGAACTACTTTTAAGTAGAACTAGGCAAGAACACGCTTTGGAAGCTTACTTTTAGTGTGAAGTGTCCTTGCATTTTGTCTCCCGAGCTTTTTAATTTAGAGCATGTAGCACAAACAGACATCCGCTGCTTTCTAGGAATGGACATGCGAAAAACTCTTTTTTTCGAGCACGCGCTGAAGTAAGAGTAGCGCATTATGGCGTTCTCCAGCCTCAACAACACAAGTCCTTATAATTATCGAGACTTCACGCTTTAGCGAAGTTGTCACTCAAGTGGTACATGGGGCTGTTAGGGAGTTTCTCGCAAGACTCCTTAAAAAAACCTTCCATCCAGGGAAACACATTGAAGGGCATGAATTCGGATATACCTCCCCAATGGCGAGGTCATTAATGCCCGGATTCTTGTCAAGCCTTTTCTTCAAGGCGGTCAAGTCGTCCCTCCCCTAAAGCATGAATCAATTTAAAGGTCGTTTTTTGACGAATCGCAGGGCCACCAGTACATGTAAAAGTAAACTTCTCACCATAATCTGCCTAATATTGAAGGCTAAGTAGCCCCTTTGGTCTAGCAGAGTCATTGAATCAGAACTATCACGAATCAACCTCAATTCCTTTAGTCCAATCTTAAGCAAACAACGTTGAGAACAACAACAAAGCTTTGTATGTGTTGCCCTCAAGTGAGCCTCGATCCATGAGTTTCTTTCTTCTTTGGGTTGTACATACTTTCTTATGTAAGTTTAAGCTTAAGATTCTTACTTTGCGGGAGCTTTGAATTCGAACATAGAGTCTTGTGGCTTTGGTAGGTCCTCGCCCTGAGAGATCAACATGAGGTGTTTCTTCGTCTGCGAGACATCAACATGAGGTGTACTAGTAGATGCCGAGAGGTTTGGTGTGGGCAAGTCCTCGGGGAGGTGCTTTTCCTCTCTACAGGGAAAAGTAATCGAGGTTGGTGGCGTAATTGACCAGGCTCAAGTGTCGAGAACACGAGTTGCATTGGACCGACCGCCCCACTTGTTGTAGTACCAATTACGGAATGGATGGAGTTGGCGTGATTTGCCTCCTGGGAGGCGTGTACTCTGATGGACTATGGGAGACGTACTAAAATGAACCGGAGGGAGGTAGTCCGAGCTCAAGCCCTCGTGGTGGAGTAAAAACGATTGGTGGGGAGGCAAACGACGCTCGAGCCGGGTGTGGTGGAGTAAATCGAACTGGTTGTGGAAGCCGAGGTGGTCGTCCGGAGTAAACCCAAACGAGGGGGTTTGAATATCGGAGGCGTAATTTTCGTGGCTACTACCGGGTGTCGGTTTGAGGAGGTGTGAAAGTCATGCGGAGGAAGCTTACGAGCGAGGTTGGAGGCTCACAGGTTCTTTGTCCCGAGCCATATTATTTAGTGACAAAAGTTAAAAGTCACCAGGACTATAAACGTATTAATATCTCAATAAAAGGTACAAGAACTTTTATACATATTTTGGTCTCGATATAAATTTATCACGAGAGATGGTATAAATTTATTGAGAAGGAAAACCTAAAACCTTTATATAGAATTTATCTGAAATGGTATAAATTTATACCCCGAGAGAGGAGGGCAACATAGAATGTAAATGGTATAAATTTATACGAAAACTATGGAACACTTGTATTGGAAACTTTATGAAAGGAATACCTAAATCGGTTTATAACAGATGGTACTTAAGCCCGGTCACATCACCCTATTTTTCTACATACGCTGAAACTTTTATCGAAGGCACTTTCGGCGCTTTTTATATATACCCCTTATTTGCTCTCAACGCGTCTATAAAGCGAATCCATACCGCATACGGCCAATGTAAGTCTTTAATCCGTCTTGTTCTAGTTTCTCTTTTCTTTTAATCTGCTTGAGCTCTAAGCCCTCACGGTATAAATTTATACGATATGGTTCGAAAGCGGTATAAATTTATATGCCCTCCGAGCCAGCGCGGTATAAATTTATACCGTTCTGGCTACTTCAGCGATATAAATTTTATACCTCGAGCACGGCGGTATAAATTTATCTGCGAGTGTTCTAACGGCATAAATTTATACCGCTTCGAACTCGGCGGCGAGTTATTAAAGAACACTTTCGTATAAATTTATCACGCCGGTGCACGAAGGTACGCTCCTCGAGGTCAATATAAATTTATACCAACAGTACTGGTGAATATTAATTTATATACCGCTTCGTTACGCAGGCGAAATTTATCTGGCCGTGAGTGTTACGCACGATATAAAATTTATACGCGCCGAGCTCGAGGGCATATAAATTTATACCGTTCCGGAACCATATCTTCTTTTTTAAAAAGAGAGGGCTTTGGTTTTCAGGCCCTAACGCCGCGTAACGCAGCGCGTCGCGGCGTTCCCTCACCACTTAGCGGGCGGGCGGCTTATCACGATTTTGAATTTGGCCGGCCATTTTTTTCTTTCCTCTACGTATTAGTTTAGAAGAAATTTAAGCTCGAGATTTTCACTTCATCTACTCTATGTTTTGGCGCTTCAGATCTCAAGCGCCTTATTAATTACTCGCCTTTTATCCATCGGTTCTTACAATGGGCGAATCTTTCATTTCATATCGGGTGAGCTTTTTCTTCTCTTCATTATTTTCTTTGTTTTACGGATTTGTACCTAACTTGCGGGAGTCGTTCATTAACAACTTGAAGTCATTGATCTTCCATCGCTAATGAGCGGGGAGGCGACATTAAAGGCGACATTATAGGTGTAAGTATTTCATGCCATTTGTATTTAAAAGATGCATCGAGTTTTTTGTGGTTGTGAAATGTAGAATCACCACATTTTCTTGCATTCATCCCAAGAAATAGAAGCCCGACTGGTCCTATTGAATCGGATGTTTCTTTTCCTTCATAGATATGCCCTTTCAAGTGCTCCAATAAGTTCTCAATTGAGGGGTTTTGTGTATGCCCTAATGGATGTTCTTTCGATTATTGATGAGACAATGCTTGGATGAAACAAGTATTTCAAAGTATTTTCTCCCTCTCCACGATTCCCCTTCTTTCCTTTGATCAATGTCCAAGCTTTTGATCACTATGTAAACGAGTGCCCAGCGTCCAAATATTTTTTTTCCGGTGCCAAAGCTGGAGGAGGTAAATCCTAATACCCTAATCCTGGGACGGGCCATAAAGATGGGTTATTCAGATTTTTCTTTGATCTCATTTTCATGCTTGATTCGATGTTTTAAAAGGTATTAATTTGCTTCATTGTTCTTAAATTCATCTCCTTTTGATTTCTTTGCAGTGCTTCGCCTCCACCTTCCAGGTTTTCGATTCCTTTGCAGGGCTTCAAAATGGTGAATCCCAGGCAGTAGCATAGTTCTTTTCTCTTCCTATGTTCAAGAAACGAAGCCGTTCTGGCCGCTTCAATATTTTTGCAGTTTAAGCTAGGCGGAAGGTAGTTTTCCAATGTCTTTTCTCTTCTATTACAGTTTTGGCATTTTAAAGTGTGCTCCTAAGCTACCTTTGTGGTTTGCTTGCAGTGTTAAGAGTCCATATACCAATAGACTGGAGCTTCATGGAATTGCAGCCCTTTCTAGATAGGTAAAATGCTTTCTGCAGATGCCTCTTAGTGGGGTTCTATATAATCTGGTGATTGTTACATGTTTAGCCCATTTATCAAAGATAAACATCTATTTTTCAAAATTTTCTCACTGGCATTGAAGTTCATCTTTTGCTTTGCTTCCCCCGACAGCCATAGCAGGTAACCAACTTAACATAGGTTAATTCACATGTTGATTACAGGTTAGCAGGTCAATTTTAAATAAACCCAGTTGAGAAAGAGTTCATTAAATCTAAGACTGGCTTTTTTTTATTGCAGACAAGCATAGTATGTTTATTAGTAATTGTAATCCTGGTCTGTGTTTTGATTATGCTCAATCATATGGTTTACATCTTGCTTATCTTTAAGATGGCAGGGACTTCAAATCATGCATGCTATGAAGTTGTCATCTCTTTTTGTGTTTACAGGTGCAGCAAAGGGGCTTCTTGCCTTAGAGGTTTAAAATGGAGATAGTTGAGGCAAATGGCAAGTCTCTGAAGCGATCGTGGGGTTTTTGGTTGAGACAAATCGAGCACTTGGTTTAACGAGACTAGGAAGAAAAAACGTCCTGGTACACAAGCTTTCCCTTATGTTTACAAAGTAAATCACTTAGTTTCCTTCATTTTTCGCTTTTGATCCGTCAAGGTTTTTCAGAAGAAAGGAGGGTTAAAGTAGCTGGTTTATCTATTTGGTGCAGAGGTTGATTTCCGGCTATGTAAGTATGGTATGCAACTTTTTAAGACTCGCTTCTCTCTATTTATAGATGTTTCATTTTCTCCAACAGTCATCCGATTTTTGTTAGATAAAAAGATCAAGCATGTTTCTTTGTACACATATTTTTGTTATGGAATTTCTTTATTCTTACCGCCATCACTCTAAATTTTATGGCATTTTTTGCAGATGGGAGATTGAAACCTTGCCTATCAGAGCTGTGCTTACAATCATCACAACCTATGTTTTGCAAATTACACATCTACTCAGACTATGTTGTTCCACTTTTGCAAACTACATAACGATCCTCTTTTAGGAGAGGTAAGCTGGTTCTTACTGCTTTTGTTTCAATAAGTTGATTGCTTAGATGCTATGTTGCATTTTGCATTAGTCTGTATATTGCAGCTTATTGTGTGGGCATTAACAAGGCAAAGGGCAATAATCCCCATAAAATAAAGCATGCTTTGGCCATTTAAACAACCCATTTACCATATCAACGCAGGTAAAGCTGGAAGATTAGCCTTTGAGGAACCCCTTTTCCTTCTACATGCATTTGGAAAGGAAACATTGGAGTCCATCAAGAGGCGCATTAAGTTGATTTCATTTGTACTGAAACAGGTACTTGCCCACTAAGTGATGTGTTCAACTTTCCAATTTATTTTGTTGCAATCTATAGCTGAATCGTGGTCTGGGATGCTATGCTTACATTAATCCAGGCACATAGCTGGCAAATCTCACAGGCCACATGGGTGTCATGGTGAATGTTTGTATTTAGCTTCTGACCCTTTGTCCACGTTTTGGAACTTTAATATTTTGGCGCCTTAAATCTGTGCGCCCCTTTTGACTTAATAGCGGACTTCTACATTGCAAAAATCGTTCCCATACAAAATACTAGGCGATTTGTTATCCTCTGTTATTTCTTCTCCACCATTTGTTCGACAATCATTTGTTGTTTCTTCCTTGCTACTATTTGTGCAGTTCAATTTGTCATTGTGCCATTTATTTTCCACATTACAAGCATGGCAAACAGCTCTCAAAACATCAAGAAACTGAGCAAAAGATTAAGGCATTGCATTTTTTGGCGCATGCAATGCCTCCTCGGAAAGCGTCTGCTCCGGTTGTGCCACATCAATACGTTTTTTACATTCCCTAATAAGTCCACGTTTTTGTTTTTGCCTGCATCTTTGTCCAATGAATAGGAGATATATTGCAAGCCTAAGATTGGTGGCTTGAATGATAGTGCTGATAAGCATATATGGAGATCTATAAATGAATGCTAAAGCCCTAAAAAGGGCAAAAGATAATGTTCAGGATATGAATCATGGATCCTTAAATGGCTTTCCATATCAGTTGTAAGAGGCAATTGTGGATCTAAAATTGTAATGGATGGAAGTTTGTATTCTTTATGCGATTCTGATTGCAGCTCTTGCATATACTGCAGCATTTAGTATAATTCACATCTCTAGATTATAGATAGAAACATGGGCATAAGGTGATCAATTTAATATGCTTGATATTTGAAGATTTGTGTTGTTTCTACGTATATCATTTGTCTTTCTTATCTTATTCTCATTTGCTTGCCTGTTCATTTTGCATGTTTCCAACTAGAAAATTGATAAGAATATATCATGTAGAATCAGTGAATGCAGAGAAGAAATCACAGGCAGAAGAATGCATCTAAGCAACAGGCAGGAGATTGAAAGAAAACGTGCATAGACAGTTCAAATATATTGTTTCTTATAGACCTAGGTCCTTGGGTTAAAGGTTATATTTAACCTATAGGATATTAAAAGGGAAGATCGAAGATATTAAGATAAAGGCAAACACGACATGATATTATAGAGCATGCCAAAAATGGCTATGGGGCATTCGGTCCGGCTTAACGGCCGGATCAGAAAATATAACAGTAAGAAGCATAGTTAGTTGGACGGATCGGCACATATACAGGTTGAAGACACAGAATCCGATCAAATATATGGGTGCTTGTGTTGTCGGTTGTACAGCAAGTAGACTTTAAATTGAGACAATGGTTGCATCGATCTGAACTATTGAATTTCTTTATGTTTAAGTTATAAAGGAACGATATAGACCATTGGAAGTTAGACTCTCAATTTTCTATTGATATTTGCTAACGTTAAGTGTTTAAGCAGATTGTAACCTCTATAGTTGCATTTATCATTGGTATCAGAGCATCAGGTTCCAATGGCTACCAGATTTGGAGCAAATCTATTGAATGCTATAGAGGTCTTTAAAGGTGAAGGAGGTTTTCAAATTTGGAAACAAAGTATAAGGGAAGTCCTAGAGTTTGAGAATTTATGGTATTTGATAGATGAAAATACTGAAAAACGCATTCACCAGCCAATTATAAAATGCGGGAACATCTAGTCCGGGGAACAAGCTCAAGCTCTACTTGGGGAATGCGCTGTTGGAGGAGGATCTCGAAGATCTGCATGATTCTGATTACCTCTCGGTGATGAAAGATGAATATTATGGAAGCTCAAGCTATTATATCATGCAAAGTTGGGCCCGTAATCAAAATTTGAAGCTAAGAGGTATGTCACCAAAGGATATGTGGCAATATATGGTGAAGACATACGAGGCAAAAATCATCGCCTCAAATAGATGTTTTGGAGAAACAACTCAAACGTCTTAAACTATATGATAAAGATGCTCGTGCAGAATTTCTTGAGAAATTTGAGTCTATCATTATAGAAGGAGCGGGCATCATCTTGAATGAAGAATACCGATCTTGGCAATTGCAAGATCAATTATCTCATAGGGCTCATTTAGCCACATTATTGAGGAATGTGGCTAGATCAAAGGAACATGCAATCCAGATGGTAATGAAACGAGTTTGAGCAAAAAGTACCATTGGGCGTGATGATGATGATCGGCCATCGGAAATCTTGTATACAGAGCAAGTTTAAAGGTAAGAAAAAGGAAGTCCAAGCAGCTCTAAAAAATAAAATCGGGCCATGCTATCACCAACATGATAGTTATGGTCATTTGAAAAATGATTTATTCGAAATTAGGAAGAGAGGTTATATGTTATAATTGTGAAGGAAAGGCCACTTGGTCAATAATTGTCCAAGTCCTAAAGGGACTTCAATCCCAGGACGTGGCGAGGGCAGAATTACAAGTTCTCGAGGGGAACATGTAAACAGGGTAGGGCGAAGGCAAGAGGAAATCCAAAGAATAAATCTAGCACAAGAAACGGGAGGAGAAGAAGACGAACAAAATGAGGATGAAGAGGTATGTAAATCTGAATTGTGTGCTCTGACACAAGGAAATAACAATCACAAACTCTTGATTTTAGATTCAGGAGCTGAAAGGACAGTGACGTGCTCATCAAAGCTGCTCAAGGAATGCAAAGGAAATAGTGGTGGACATGTTCAGTTGGGAAATGGTGATCTCCAAGAGATCAAAGACTGTGGCATGCTTGAACCTTTTGATCTTGAAGGGAAAGTAGTTAAATTAAAAGATGTACTGTGCGTTCCTAGTTTAGTCAGGAACTTGATTTCTATATCTCAACTTGTAGATCTCGGTTACAAAGTCTTGTTTGAAAGACTTCAATGTAAGGTTCTGATGGATAATAAAATAGTGTTTATTGGAAGACGGGTTGGAAACTTGTTTGGTTTAGATGTTGAATATTGTTTGCCAAGCATTAATCTTATAACAAGTCCTACAATTAAAACATGGCATGAGAGGTTATGCCATGTAAATTCAAAGACAGTTGAGTCAAGCATTAAAAAAGGGTTTTTGAATCTTGCGATCATGCAAAACTGAAAAGTTTCAAATGTCTTTGGATGTATTCTTGGAAAAATAGCGGCGACTTCCATTTAAAAAAAATCATCATACGGGGCAAAGAAGTAATCGGATCTTGTGCATACAGATTTGTGCGGACCGTTAAATATCACAAGCTTATCAGGCAAAAAATATTTTATGACGTTTATCGATGACTTTAGCAGAAAGTGCAAAGTATACTGCTTAAGATCTAAAGATTTAGCATTTGAGGCCTTTAAGGATTATCAGAATGAAGTAGAAGTGGAAACAGGGAGGAAAATTAAATGTCTACGATCAGACAGAGGAGGCGAATACTTATCAAGTGAATTCAAAGCATACTGCAGAAATCGTGGAATCAAACGGCAATTGACGTGTAGATTTTCTCCTCAACAAAATGGAGTTGCTGAGAGGAAAAATCGTACAATATTGAATGCCGTAAGAAGCATGTTGAAATTCTCTGGTCTGCCCAACTTCCTGTGGGAAGAAGCAGTAAAGACTGCTGTATATGTACAAAATCTGCTGCCATCTATAAGTACAATGGGTACTGTGCCTGACATGCTTTGGACAGGGAAAATGCCTAATTATGACAAAAGTCAAGGCATATGGTTGCCCGGCATTTGTTCACGCCCCCGGCGAACTCCTGAAAAACTTGATGATCAAGCATACATAGCATATCTTGTTGGATATGACGAGGAGTCCAAAGCTTATAGGTTGTATGATCCACAAAAAAGAAGAATTTTAGTAAGCAGGGATGTAAGCTTTGATGAAGAACAATACTACAAAGCTATCCCTAAGATAAATATACATGACGATCAGATCAATAATAACATGCCTCAAGAAATGAGAGCATATGAAGAGAAAAGGCAGGAGCATAAAGTAACATTTGATACTACGGATGACATGGAGCGGACTCGAAGACTTGACTAAACTTAAAAATGCTAACATCTATGACAATAATGTGAATGTGCGAGGGTCCAAAGGGTCCCGATCCATAATGAAGAGGAGCAGGTCGAACAACCAATTTAAGAAAAAAGAAAGACGAGGCTCGGATGCTCCAAGAAAATGCTGGTGTAGATCTTGAGCAATGTGGGCCGAGATGAACAAGGGAGGAGTAAAAGACTCATGGAAGATAGAGGTGAGCTGCATAGTTTATTTGAAGCATTAATGCTTTCTGATTATAATGTCCCTAAGAGTTATGAAGAAGTTTTGGTCTCTCATGATAGAGATAAATGGTTAAAAGCAATGCAGGATGAAATGGCCTCATTTAGAAGGACACAGACTTATGAACTAGCGATATACCAAATGGAAGAAATATAGTGGGAAATAAATGGCTTTTCAAAATAAAAAGCGACTTCGGATGGTGTGACACCTAAATACAAGGCAAAGCTTTTGTAGCAATGAGGATTTTCAAAAAAGGGGACAAGATTTTGAACAAACCTTTTCCCCATTAGTAAAATGAACAAGGTCCGAATGTTGTTTGTCAATTGCAAATGCATGTAGCTTGGAGATCCATCATATGGACGTGAACACCGCTTTTCAATGCTCCACTAGAAGAAGAGATATATATGAGACAAAAACCAGGTTTTTGAAGAAGGAGACAAAAGTCCGGAAATTAAACAAAGCAGTTTTATGGATTGAGGCAATGCCAAGAGAATGGTACAAATATATGGATAATTATCTCAGAGAACAAGGCTTTATAAAGCTTAGAAATGATGGGAATCTTTACAAATTTCAGCTTGAGAATGAATGGTGTATGATAGCACTTCGTGGATGACAATATCATGATATCCAAAGGTGTGAAGGTCTTAGAGCACCTTTAGCATATCTTGAACAAAAAGTTTCAAATGACATCTAGGAGAATTGAAGAAATTTTTAGGAGTAGAAGTATCTGAGGATAGGAAGAACAAGAGGTGAGATTGAGTCAAAAGAATCAAATTGAATCAATGTTGAAGCGGTTCAGAATGGAAGATTGCAAAATATGTACTACTCCTGTAGTTCCAGGAACAAAAATATCTGCACAAATGTGTCCAAAAACAGAGAAAGATAGAGAAGAAATGAAAAGGGTCCCATATAGATCACTGGTAGGATGTCTGGCGTATGTAGCTAATTGCTCAAGACCAGACATTGCCTATATAGTAAACATGCTCAGTAGGTATCTTAATGATCCAGGAAAGGAGCATTGGACTGCTGCAAAACGAGTGCTAAAATATTTGAAAGGCACTCTAAATTATGGAATTACATATTGCACAGAAGATTTAGAACTAAAAGCATACTGTGATGCTGACTGGGGTGGAGATCTTGATCACAGGAAGTCCACATCAGGATACTTAGTGTTTTTGGGAGGAGCACCTGTAGCATGGAAATGTAAAAAGCAAACATCTACTGCCCTTTCTAGTGCAGAAGCTGAGTATGCTTCTGCTGCTTTAGCAGCTAAGGAAGTGATCTGGGAAAGAAGGTTAATTACAGAACTCGGCTTTGATCAAAAGAAGCCAACAGAAATGCTATGTGATAATACGAGCTGCATTGCAATGTCTAAGGACCCAGTATTACATGAAAGATCTAAGCATATAGAGTTAGAGCTGCACTTCATCAGAGAAGTTGTGGGAAAAAATAGATAAGTTTGACATATGTTAATACTGTAAAATCAATTGGGCGCATTTGTTGACAAAGGCTCTATCCGACAAAAAGGTTTACTACCTTGAATCAACAAATTCGATTACCGATTATACATGAAGGGGAATGATAAGAATATATCATGTAGAATCGCTGAATCTGAGAAGAAATCACGCGAGCGTAAGAATGCATCTAAGCAACAAAAGGAGATTGAAAGAAAACGCATGGAAACGGTTCAAATATATTGTTTCTTATAGACCTAGGTCCTTGGGTTAAAGGTTATATTTAACCTATAGGATATTAAAAAAGGAAGATCGAAGATATTAAGATAAAGGCAAACCACGACATGCTATTATAGAGCATGCCAAAATGGCTATGGGCATTGATTCCGGGCTTAACGGCCGGATCGTAAAATATATGATAGAAGCATAGTTAGTTGGACGGATCGGCACATATACAGTTGAAGACAATGTAATCCGATCAAATATATGGGTGTCAGTGTTGTTTGTCTGACAAGTAGACTTTAAATTGAGACAATGGTTGCATCGATCCGAACTATTGAATTTCTTTATGTTTAAGTTATAAAGGAACGATATAGACCATTGGAAGTTAGACTCTCAATTTTCTATTGATATTTGCTAACGTTAAGTGTTTAAGCAGATTGTAACCTCTATAGTTGCATTTATCAAAAATGGCAACCATTTAAGGCACTCACCCCTTTTGCACTAGCTGCACTATCCAATTCAAATTGATATCACATGCACCTGAACACACCCCTCTCAATCCACGTTCATTGTTGATGCAAAGATCACAAATATTGCTAAGAAATTGGAAACAAATGTTATGGACCAAACAATTTATAACACGAGGATCATATACAATGAACAATTCTAAACTGTTATTTTTCTTTAATTGTCAATAAACAAGTTCATTAATCATGGGAAAAAATTCCTACCACTTTTTCTTAATTGTCAATAAACAAGTTCATTAATCATGGAAAAAAATTCCTACCACATGTTTTTGAAGTACTACTGCCAACTTTAAATTAGCCACAAAGAGACTGCAGTACTGTAACACCATCTTTTACTTGATTTTGTCTTTTGCAATGAGCTAAGTAGAGGGCCTACAAGATGTGGTTTTTAACTTCTGCAAGGAACCCTAGAAAGTAAATAGACATCTTCCACCTTTTATATAATCTCTATACTCCATCAACTACCCATTTTATTCCACAGTCACTACTCCTATTCATTCCACTTGCTATGGCTAACGTCTGACCTCTCTAAACCCTTCACACTATCGACACAATTACATTTATAACTTTATCCACATAGAAATTCCATTATTTTTACCCATTCCACACGTCCAAGACTAATGCCCGGCATCGCCGGGCACACGTTTCTAGTCGGTATAAATTTATACAGAAGATAACATTTAAGCTATTTTCGTAACGTGCCGAGTGTCTAAAAAAATGTCCTGAACCTTAGTAGTTTAGTAATAATGTTGTGTTTTTAAGGTTAAATGACACAAATAAAGGGTTAAAATAGCGTTCATTTTAGATCCTTTAAGCCAGTTTTCTTACAGTTAAAGTGTCCAAAATAGTGGTGAAAAACTGTTCTTTTGGTATAAAAATTGGTTTTTTTGCTCCTTTTCAGCCAAAAGATCAAGTTCACACAGAGAGGCCAATCATCAAAGGCGAATCCACCAGAGCCACAGACATACGAATTGACAGACCAGACGTGGTACGTACACAGGGGTGCAAGAGAGCGCAAACCCACAGAGGCGTACCTTTATTTGTGTAACCAGTCAGGGAGGGGAAAGTTTACCAGAGATGATTACTACCCCGCCGAGGAAATGATAACCCTGTCTGCAACAGAAAAGGAAGATGAGATTTTTATGAAGTGCAGTAATGACAACGGTGAAGTCTTCTATATTCTAAACAGTAGAATGCTCAGCATAAGCTTGTGCAGACCTAAAGACGTCCATGATTACATGGCGGAAAATTACAAGAATGGATATGTAAGTATGTCTTAGTGGCTTTACGTATAAATTTATACCGTCATCTTTCTAATTTACCCTGCATTGCAGGACATAGTGGACATTTTGTCCTCAGTAGTACTTTGTGAAGAAAAAGAAATGGTCAAGGGTCTTTGGTACCCACTTCCTCAAGAAGATGTCGAGAAGGAACAGGTTTCGGAACAAGAGGAGGAAGAGGAGGAACCGGTGGTGCCAAAGGGGAAGGGTAGGAAGCATTCCCTGGTAGTAGATACACAGCCTCCTACCAAAAAGAAAAGAACCACAAAAGACTTGAATATAGATGAGGCAGCAGAAGCTCTACAAAAGGCTCCTGGAGCTGATATTGTTGTGCGGCCCTCAGACAAGTCAAGTGCCATTCTAAAGAAAGTAAATGAAACCAAACTCCTCAAGCAGACCATTTCTTTGACACTAAGCACTATCAAAAGGCCACCAAAAAATGAAGATGGGGTCAGAGTGCTTCAGGTCCGAAAGTTGTACGCGGCACATGTGGCTATCCTTAAGCAAAGAATGAGAAGGAATCCTCATGCGCATGTGTCGCCACTAGTTGTGATGGTTGATAGAAGTCAGTGCAACCAATTAAAAGATTACATAAAGGCAGACTTCGAAGATTACACCTATTATGTTCTTGGAGGCACACACAGTTACAAGGCAAGAAAAGAACTATCAAAGGAAGAAAGCCGTAACGAAGTGTGGAAAAGCGTGGAAGCGCATATTTACGTGGGTGTAACAGACGAAGAGGCAAAAGTCATTGCCGTGAGTCACAATCTCGACAATGTGAGCCTAATAGACAAGATCCGTTTCATGCACCGAGAGTACGTGGATTTCAAACAAGTGCATGGAGAGGACTTCAAAAAACAAAAGAACAAGCTTCAAGAGCTTCGAGAAGCCTGTGTGACAGAGTGCTGCCTCAGTTATGATTCTGATAAGAAGCCCATTATGGCCGTGAAACAATACGATAACTACTTTCAGCTCGCTTTCAGAGATAGTCAAGTAAGTAAATGCTTCAATTCAATCTTTTGTAGTATGTTTCGCGTGATTAGAAGTGTGTATAAGCCTGGTCACGGTATAAATTTATACCATGCCGTTATACCGTGCCCACGGTATAAATTTATACCGTGCCTAGTCACCTTGCGCATTTAGACAGTAGACTGTGCAACAAATTCTCTTACGCCATTCAACACTAAACTACTTGCGTTTGACCATTTACAGGTGTGGGATCTTCAAGAGAGAATTTTTTGTATGTTCGAAGATGGTGAGCTTAAAGAACAAGCTAGCTCCGCAGGAAAGAAACCAAAAAAAGGTGGTGAATCAAAACAAAAAAATATGAGCATTGTACCCTGGACGCAGTTACAGGGTCTAAAAAGCAAAGAAATTTTTGTTCGCCTTTTGGAAAAAGTTGTGGCCAAGGAATTCACATTAGACGAGATGGCCAAGGAAGCTAAGACGTAAGCCTCATTTGCTATGCCGTGTTTTTTTTCTACCTTTTTTTCTCTTACAACATTTTTCCCTTTGCAGTCAGAAAGACATTGTCACCTGCCAGGCCGAGTTAATGAAGCAGCTAAACCTAGAGGACTGGGAGGAGTGCAAGCTTTTGTACCCAAGTTGTACCACAGATAGTATCATCAGAGAGCACGCTATTAACTTCAGTGGCTGGGTAAGTTTTGCAGAAAATATGTTCTGTGTTTGTGCCTTTGTCTCACAGTATTCTTACAGAACAAGAAGAAGGGGCTACCAACTGGATTTTTAAACCTGGTTCGTAGGGCCAAGGAGGAGAGGCAGAGACTTAAGGCAATTGAACAGGGTAAAGAGGTCGCCACTGGCAGTTTTGACACTACTTATGAGAGATTTACAACATTTGGTCAGGACTGCCTGTACAGGGTTGTTCAGGGTGATTGCACGAGGCTGGGGACTCTTTTAGACAAGCAAAATTTTACATTATGCATTGCAGATATTCCTTATGGCTTTAAAATTAAGGATAGCGCTTTTGACGAGGAGGCTTTCACGCACGTGCAAGTCCGTTCTTTTTTGGATGGCCTGAAGAAAGTCACGATATCTCCTAACTGGAGGGTCATTATTTTCCATTCCGACCTACAGACGATGTCGGTGCTTAAACCTATGGGCGCGGTCTGTAACGCTGGCTTCGAAAACTGCGTTTGGTAAGCTTTACATTCAACGCTTTTCTTTTTACTGTAACTCCACGGTATAAATTTATACCACAGCTGCCTTTAGGTTTAAATTTAAACGGCTGGAACTACCGTGGTATAAATTTATACAGCAAGGCAACCGTGGTATAAATTTATACCGCCACACTACTGGGCTAACTTATTTTCCTTGTTTTCTTTCTACTAATTTTTAATTGCTGTATTGTTTGGCAGGCTTAAAACAAACGTCAAGGGTCATGGTGGTGGTCCGCGCTTAGTGAGTTGTTTCGAGCATTTTCATATAGGTTTTTACAGCGCGGACGCCAAAAAACCATGATTCATTTCAATACGCAGAATGAGAAGACTCCTCCCTGCAATGCTTTTCAGTTCCCGGCTGTTCTGCAGAAATTAAGAGACCCACAGCGACAAGGCGCTGTGGTGTCCCATTATCAGAAGCCACAGAGGCTTATTAATAATTTGATACAGTGGTTTTCTCGCCCTGGAGACTGGATCTTAGATGCATTTTCTGGATCAGGTACCACAGCAGTTTGCGCCCTTAAGCAGGGGCGCAATGTCGTCTCCGTCGACATAGACCCAGATAAAGTAAGTTTCATCAGTACCAATCCTTTCCTGATGAAAACGAGGAACTGGGAGCAAAAAACGGTGCCAGTGATGTTAAAGGCACTTATACAGAAATCCAGCCTCCACTTACAGGGAGAAAAGATGAGGAGGTGGAGTTTGTCAACTTGGAGCCTGTGCAGCCTGTGCCCGAGAAACCGGCTGTGCCGGTAGGATTGGAATAAGAAGGAGGCATCTCTGCTATTGTGGGCTCGCAAGAGACAGATCCTAAGGGGTACGAGAGTCCTGTGGACTGGGAAGAGCCACCTCCCCCACCTCCCATGGTATCTTATTTTTTATTTTGTGAGGTCATTGGCTTTTGTGCAAGGAAACGCCGCATGTTACGCCGGATGCGGCATTCCCTTCTAATTTCCATCCCCCCTTGCGGGACGCAGGCTGATCAAATTGAATGCCAGAAATTCCCAGATCACAGATCTCGAGATGAGGCGCCAGAATTGAATGAGAGAAATTGAATGGCAAATTTGAATTGCCAGGTCTATACAAATTTGCCTCCTCCTGTTTCAATCCTCCTCCGTTCCATCTTGGCGCCTCAGCTCTCATTTCCGGCACCGCATTCGGGTCAATAGCTTGCAAAGGTGAGCCATTCTTCCTTTTGGTTTCCTTTTCTTCCATGCTTTCCATGCTTACAAATCGAGTAATGTAAATGGGCTTCTTTTCTGAGCTTTCTTAGCCTCGAAGCTTACAGTGGAACCACTGAGAGGGAGAACCAGAATAAAATATGAGGATGTTTTTGAATCTCTAGACGCCTCAGCTCTCATTTCCGGCGCCTCATCCGGGTCCATAATTTGCAAAGGTGAGCCATTCTTCCTTTTGATTTATAAAATCATGTTCCTCTTTTTCGTTATGAATGCTGCGAACGATTCCAGAATGCCCAACGGGCTTTCTATCTATGTCAGCCTCTGGATTGACTCTCATAAATCATTCTGTTTTATTGAAGCAAGAAAGCTTAGAGTACCCTGTTGGATTTGCAGAGGAGCAAGAGACCAACTGGTGGCTCTTTAAATGCAAAAGTCGAAGCTAGAAAAGCTCTCATAGTCTATGAAGAAACATTGCAAAGTGGACTCAGACCAACTTTGTCCATCTTAATTGCTGCATTGAAGGCATGTGTCAGCCTGAGAGACTTAGAAACAGGTACAGAAATTCATTCCCTTTTGAGTTATAGTGGGGATGATCAAAACATTGTTTTGGCAACCACTCTGTTGCATATGTATGCCAAATGTGGCAACATGTTGAAAGCAAGGCCGACCTTTGACAAGATATGTCAACATGATTTGGTGTCTCGGAATGCTCTGATATTTGGCTATATGGAAAATATGGGGTACGATACTGCTCTACAGTTATTTTCTTACAAGTTCGAGTAATGTAAATGCTTTCAAAATTTCATGTGGTAATTGTCTTTAAAGAACTAGAGGCTTTGCAAGAACTGGAAAAGCACCACAACTTCACATTATTTGCTTCACATTATTTCTGGAAGAATGGACTTGCTCTTGCCAGGGACTCAATCTAAGCAATATTTCTGATCCCCCTTTTCTAGCTATGTATCAGCTTATAGTATTGTGCTGTTTCAAGTTCGAGTGATGTAAATGGGCTTCTTTTCTGAGCTTTCTTAGCCTCGAAGATTACAGTGGAACCACTGAGAGAGAGAACCAGAATAAAAGATGAAGACGAGATTCTAAAAAGATCGAGGTATTGGTGTTTTTTAATCTCTAGATGTGTAAGATGATAGAGGTTTTCGCTTAAATAACTCATGGATTAAGGTTTAAAGCGCATTTTGTTGCTCTATTATCCTGCCTTCCTTGCATCATGCTCACATATGGTTTCGTCATTTGTATGACCAGGTTTTATGCGGCTGAAGACTTCATTTTGTAGCAACTGATTTTCTCTTAAAGGAGGCACACTAGCAAGGCATGTTCTTGATTATCACTTTAGATTTTTTTTTTCTCTATATTTGATCTGGCCACTAATCTCCTCCCATTATTTCATGTAGGACCAAATATATTGTGGACTGTTACTTCTCCTGGTAGAAGTTTCTTTGCTACGTTAGTGGACTGGTAGAAGTCCTGGACTGTTACTGCGTGCATTAGAAGCTTCTTTGCGAAAAAAGTCTATTAAGGTGATTCAATGTTGCAAAAGTTTATTAAGGTATTCCAAATAAAGATTATCAGTCTTTCTTATTGCTTCCATGTGAGTATCTTCTGCATGGCATGTTAGATTTACATGAATGAAGACTGTTTGAAGGGTTCAACAGGTTCATTTGATGTAGCAGATACTAGCACCTATGAACAATCCGAGCAAGCCAGAAGTCCTCCCATTGGCCAAACATTATTTAATCTTAATGAATCAATTCAGCCAGAGGTAGACGCTATAGATGTCAAGAATGTAGATGAGCATGAGATGATTCCTTTAAGAATATCTACCATGCCCACATCAGACACTTCCTCAAGCTCTTTGTCTACACCTAGATATCCTGAATCTCTTGTATATGACTTCAGAAATGGACAATTGTCCCCAGCATCAGGCCAGCTTTCGCCAGATTCAATGTTGCCAGCATAGAGGATTCGAAATAAAGATTATCACTCTTTCTTATTGTCTTCTATGTGAGTATCTTCTGCATGGCATATTAGATTTAAATCATTAGACGCTTGAACTTTAGATATTTGAACTATGGCACAACAAGAATACAGAAGTTCTAATCTTTAGCTTTAAGAAATAAAGCTTACTTGAAATTCATGGTCAGCAAATAAGAAAAAAATAGCAGCTTGATTTGCACTAATGCGTTGAAGAGAAGATGCCTGTGTAGGAGATCCTTCAAAGAACTCAACTTGACCACTGTAAGAAGTAAGCAATTGTTTAAGCTTGATTGCAAATCTGCTTTTAAATGTATAAGGGAACAGATGGTTGGTGTGTAATAGAGATCTTTTGCCCTTGGGTGAGTTAAGGCTTTGGTGTAGATATTGGAGATGTGGATTACATATTGGATATGTGGATCAGCCCAATACAAGCTTTATCATATAGAATAATCATCTAGAAGGAACTTTAAAGGCACTAACATATGCATGAAAATGCATTTTTGTATGTGACCACTGCATTCCCTAAGACTGCTTTTTTATTTTTCCAGATTCCTTTGCTCATTCTCGGCATCAAGCACTGATCTACTGCAGCAGCATATTTCTGATAGGTAAGATCATGTCCCATTTGTGCTAATCCTAGATTGAGTCTGGCTGCTGTTACATGATATTCGTATGATGATCTGCCTGATATTTTGTCCACCATCTAAAATTTTAAAGAAGATGATTTCTGAAAATATTTCTAAAATTTCTAAATTTGTGCTGCAATGGATATGCAGTTGTTTATTATGATGTCTTCATGATGGCTACTAGACTCAATGAACTATCTGTTCAATTAGTTTCAACGTTATGTTAATGCAAGTGGTGGTATGGGTGTTTTTATGGGCATGCTTTTTGGAGCCTTGGACAACCCACTGAATCTTGAACAAATGAATGCAAGATGGCATTTTGTTTGTGCTACCAAATGAATGGGCGGGAAGAGCATCCAGATGGCCAACGCATTTACTATTATGGGATTTATATTCTTTGGAGCCAAATGTCCCATTGAGAAGGTAATTTTCAATTTCACATTCTAATATCTGGAATTAGTTTATTATTGCACAATTAGCTTTTAAGGCCCAGGAAATCTAATCACAGCATAACAAAGTTTCAGTTGCAACAAAGTTTTAGTTGCCTGGTTAAGATAGGTTAGAGCTGGATGATAAAAATTTGTTGTCATTTCCACATTTTTGTAGCAGCGGTCATTTATTAACTTATTTTATGTGGGATCAATTATATCAGTGATTGCTATAAGGGGAGGTGGAAATGTTTTATTTAGGTCTTTTTTCTATTATGTGCCACTATTATCTGCACCAATTATAGAAGTGTAGATATTTACTGGAATAAAATGTCATTCAGATAAGGCAGCCCTGGAATGGTATGATCACTGCATTTGCCAAGTAAATCAAGCACTCCAAGTTACAGAGCAGATGAAGCAGGAAGAATGCACACCCAATGATGAAGCAGATGAAGTATGTCGCCATGATGATGGTATCATAGATGAAAGCTGCCACTACCTCCTCCTTGGACATCTAGGCTGGCTTGATAGTGCAGAAGCATTAAGTAAACATGGGTCTATGATCAGAGTGTGAACAAAGTTGAAGGCAACCATAAGTAGTACCTTTTTATTGGAGTTGCTCTCACTTTGTAAGCGACTGGTCCTTCATGATAATGAACACGTAGTACATGTAACTAAATCTTCACGGAGACATGTTTTCATTTAGATCTAAAGCTTGCAGGCTGGTAGGTACAGATGGACCTACCAAGGAATTGACAAAAGCAAAATTGCTATACCCTCCATTTTACTCGATGTCGTTCCGTCTTATGTAAAGCATGCATATCAGAAACATATCTGTACTACTAGGTTCCATGCTTTTTATCTTGGTGTTTTGCATGGAACTCAGTTTAATCGATCAGACCAATGAACATGGATATAGTAAAACAGACATGACATTTATTGGCCGGTTTTTTAGTAGGTCGAGAAGGATTGAAAAGGGCAGAATATCGAAATGCAGTATGGAATAGGCCATGATGGCAAGCCCACCTCAATATTTGTGTAGAATACCAAAGTTCTCCAAATAACAATATTAAATGCCATGGGATGGCCTATAATATGAGAATATCAGGTAATAATGCAGTGTAATCATGATTGGGCATTTTAGAGGCGAAATGAAGAAATCATAATAATGCAATGTAATTTTAGAGGCGAAATGAAGAAATTATAGTTAATGACTTTTGTATCAAGGACTTTGCAAACTAATATAATGTACAAAAGTGGAACATCCATTCGTTCTTAACAATTAACTATCAAAATATACAGTTCTCCATGTCTCACCAAGTACCTAACTAAGTCACGTCCATCCACCATGGCCTACATTATATTCACAACCATTGACCTAATTGTCCTAATGATCCCATAATCTAAGACTGCAGTTCTTTTTAACTAGACCTTTGAAATACTTTTCTAGAATGGCTGGCCACCATTGAGATTCTAGAAAACATGAAGAGTATAATCGCAAACACTCCTGATGATAGGATCAAATATTCAAACGTACTTTCCTTGCCAACAGTTCAAGGAAAAAAAATGACAGTTGTGCCACTTATCCATTAATTTATTTATTAATGAAATTGAAACTTCCACCATAACACATAGATATATGTACATGTTCAGCATACTACAGGCCTTTACATCATATCAAATAGTGTTGCATAGGATCTCCTTGGTTTCATTTATTGTTATTGTACAAATGATGGGATCACAATGCCCACTTAACAATAACAATAACAAGAATATGCAATATGTTAGTCTTATTGCAAGGCATGCTTATTATTTGAATAAATGAAACCAATAGGGGGAACCCTGCATGCGGCATAACATGCGGCGTTGCGGGTACAAAATCAAAGCCTTCTCTTTTTAATAAAAAAGATAAGCAAATTTCAACTTTTTGATGCTCATACTCATGCAATTCCAATATTTTGCAAACCATTCCATAAATATCCCCTAGTAATTTATCTAATACTATTACCAATAAGCTCTTAGGTTTACATGTAACTATTGTCATATCATTGAGCACATGTTTCTAGGGTTCTTTCAAGCTCTTGCTCATATGTTTTAAGAATAATGTCCAATTTGTAGGTTTACACCATCAAAGTCAATCCGCTTCATGAAGTTCGAGTATGCACCTATAATGCTACCAAATATAGAATCATTTGCCATGGACACACACCTATTCAAATATTGGAAGTCCGTATAGACATGCATCCCTACATATATCTGACATCACAAGATTTGCATTAAAAGATCATCTCCAATATGATGCTTGCATGTAGCAACAACAGCAGCAACAACAACATGTTTCATGCATGTATACAACACACTTCAATTACCATCATGGCGAGTACCCATATACATCTACCACTTCTTATGATTGCATGACACTTACAGTTTTCCAATCACCTTAAGATATGGCATCTATAACCCAGTACCACTATCATGGTCTCTCAATGCATTTGAGTAATTTCTGCATCATATGAAAGGCCAACTTTTCTATTCTACGCATTCACTTACAAATCATGTAACTATCCATTAAGTCTACACACTCCATTAAATCTAGACTTGCCATTACATCATCCACCTATCCATATGCCCATCACGACTAATGGCCGGCATCGCCGGGCACACGTTTCTAGTAAATTTATACAAACAGAGTTATTAACTACTTCCATTGTAAACTATGTGCTAAGAATAATTAGAACAACTCTTTTTTGCTCCATGATTTCACACTCTTTGTCTTTCCTATGTTTGATTTTCTTAGTACTTATATTAAGCTTGCAAAAAGACAAACTATATTTCCTTCTATTTTCAACAATAAATACTTACTGAGTTATCAAAATTAATGTCTCTCTGGGTGTAAATATGGTAATGCTACCCAAAAAAGCGCGAAAGCACTCAGCACCTAAAAGCACCTAAAGCACTTGTGGTCGACAGAATTCGTGACCGCACGGTATAAATACCTTCTAGTACCTCGACCTCGGTTCCCGCGCCTAAAGCTTTTCCTCAATCATTCGATGTCCCAAATTTGATCTACTTTTCTATAGCAGAGTATCCTTCCTTTACCTCGGTTCCCGCGCCTAAAGCTTTTCCTAAATCATTTGATGTCCCAAATTTGATCTACTTTTCTATAGCAGAGTATCCTTTTCCCAATTTCTTTGCCCGCCCACAACATAGATCGTTTATCCGGAACTGATCTTCGTCAATCAAGCGAAATGGTAGAAGAGGCAGTAACAGCGGAGGATTTTGTTGCTTTGCATGGTTTGTCGAACGAGGGTCTTCAGCCCCATTTGAAGTACAATTGGCTTACAAGTCAAGTTACAAAAGATCAATGGGAATCCGTTTGGCAGGAATCTTTCAACTCAAAGTCTGCAATCAAGGTTCATTTTGTTCGACCACATTTGAGAGGAAAATTGGAAAGCTTATTGAGAGTATTTTACCCAGATGGCGTTTGTAACAATGAAGTAAGAAAACAGGTTGCTTATGCCTTTGTTTGGGAAAACTGCCCTGAAGGATTGCTTGATCCCGTAGGTCATCAGATAAATTGGGCTTCATATGGTGCACAGGTTATGATGTACAAGAAATGCAGGCCGAGAAAAAATCCACAAAAAGCAAAAGCTGAAATTGATACCAAACCTGATATTTCTGCAAAAGAAAATCCTAAGCCTATTCTAGATCAGACCTATTTGAATTATAACTTGCAGTTAGTGACAGAAAACTTAAAGAAGCTTGAGATAAAAAAAGGCTGAGATGGGAAAAGAAATGCAAGATATTGTTGTTAGCCTGGCTGCTGATGAGAAATCAAATGATAAAATTTTCAAAAGGTTGTCTGAAAAAAGAAGTAATATGGAAAAGCTTAAGTCTAGTATTGCCGAGAAGAGAGCTTTGATTAGTACAAAGGAATTGGAGCTAGAAATTACAGAAATGGAAAAGAAATTGATGTTTGAAGAGTATGCCTGTGAATCTTTAGAGTTTGTTTGCAAACCTGGAGATCCACTTCTGCTTGTGAAGAAGGAGTCATTGGAAGCTCAGTCAACTGAAAATGATGTTGAGCTAAATGCAGCAAAAGAACATGCTAGCCACCTTGAAAGTCTGAGGCAGATCACCAACTCTCCTTTCTGCATCAACACCATCAAAAGAAAGCTACCAGGTTTTTTGCAAAGTTATTGTATTGCTTGTGGTTTAAGTTTTCATGATAAATACAAGATGTCCATACTTCTTGATTGTGAACATGAATATCATGTGATGTGTGCTGCATTGTTGAAGGAAGGGAGATGTTTGAAATGTGAATGTAATATTCACGAAGACCTTTTGTTGAGACTTGGTATGAGTACTCCAACAGATTTAGAGCAAGTTGCTTCTTTTGATCCTAAATTAACTCATAAGAAATCTGATGTGGGATCAAAGATAGCTCTCGGGCTGATTTGGGATCAAATACTGGCTTCGACCGATATTGAAGGTCTAATTGATGTTCACCGAAAGCAGTTGAAGTCCCCTTCTAGTAGCGTAAAGAGGAGGCCGAGACATGCAAGGATGCCGATTCGAGCGGATCTTGCGAGAGTTAAGTGATCAAGTTCGGATGTTGAGTTCAAGGCAATTGAAAAGTAGTGGTAAAATTGGGGATGAGAAGGCGTGGTTCGGAGGCGTCTTGTTGAGAGTGAAGTTGAATGTGTGTTGGATACTCCAACCGAAAAGAAACAAAAGCACTTCAAAGACCAAACAAGGATGCTATGGTTGAGAAGAAGAAAGGGAAGGACAATAGCAAGACCAAAGGGGTTGAAGTTGAGACCGGCAAGAAAAAAAAAAGGGACCGAGGCCGAAGTAGAACAAGAAAAAATTGGGGAGGGTAGAAAGTATCCATTGAGACGGAGAATGCACATCGATGTGAATGAAGACGGGAAGAAGAGGGTGTTGAGAAGACAATTATGGAGAATATAAGGTCCACCCTTGAAGATGTTGCAAATGTAGATCCCATCTTCGGTGCGGATACTGTGTTTTGAACAAGATGGTAATGTCTTTGCGAAAAATCAGACACAATGAAGGTACAAATAGTAACTTTGCAGCAATTATGGATGCTCTTAGAGGAAATTCAAATATTTCTTTGAGAGCACTAATTCATAAATGATATTTTAATGTTCAGGGATTCATAAAGTAGTACAACTTGATGAGGATTTAACTGTTTCCAATTTAACTTCCAGGTTTATGACTTTTTAATTTAATTTGAAGTTTTTGTGGATCTATTGATCCTGTATTCACTTAGTTATCTGAACATCAGGTCTACCGAGTTGCAAAGTACAATTGTAACTGGTTTGCAACTCAGCAATGTAACTTCGAGGTTATTACTCTTAAATTTTAATTGTACTATTTTCTTGAATAATTCACTGAATTGCATGTTATTTAACTTATTAGGTGTTCTGATGTGCAAGTTGTACCTATGAAAAAGAAGTTGTTGATACTAGATCTCAATGGCGTGCTGGTAAAGAGTTATAGAAGAACCAATCAAATAAGAGAAGACCTGAGACGGCTTAGCACTCAGCTTTTGAGAACATCAACCATTAACAAATTGGTTGTGTTGAGGCCAGGTGTTCACACATTCTTGGAGGAAGCCTCCAGACTATTCGACCTTGCAATTTGGTCATCCATGAATGCATTCAATGTTGCAGAAGTTCTTGATGTTGTCTGTCCTTTTACCAAAGGTAAACTTGTATTTGTGTGGGACCAAAAATATGGTGATGAGATGCCTTTCAAATGGCCACTCGAATCTGCAAATCCAGTATTCATGAAGCCACTTCATAAGGTGTATGAAGCTTTTCCACAATATGGAAATAATGTTGGTTCTTGCAGATGATGAAGTATACAAGACATACATGTCCACACCATTCACATCCATCAATGGTGCCTACTTTTCTGAGTGATCCTCATGATGATATTCTTGACTCTTATTTGCTTCCAATGATTAGACAAGTTGCACAGGTTGAAGACGTTTCTGCAATTTTGAAAATAAATTCTAGGGCAAAGGCTTTTAAAAGAACATCCCTAGGTGTTCTGGATGCACTATTTCAGCAACAAATTGGTCAGGATCAGAGTTTATTAGTTAGAGCTTACTGCAAGGGTCAGATTAAGTGGTTAGTGGATGGTTTTGGGAAACATTTCAGTGCTGATCAGTTGGAGCAGAAGAAGAAATATTTGACTATTGCCTAGAAGAATACTTCTTGTAAATACATGTCAATTTTGTGAAACCCTTTACATAGAGGCTGAAACCTCAATTTTATGAAACTGTTTGTAATAGTATATGAGTGCAGATATGCCTCAATTTTGTGAAAGCTGTGACATAGAGGCTGAGACCTCAATTTTGTGAAACACTTTGTAATACTATACGAGTAAAACTTTGCCTCAATTCTGTTATGTTTTGTTATCTTGTTATTTTGTTATTCTTGCTTCAAGTTTGTCCAATACTTTGAAGACATTGCAGGCCTCAAGCTAGTAGATTCACAGTTCAGCTCAATTTTGTGTGTCTTGCTCTTTTAACATTGCAGATATGTGTATATCACTTTGAAGACATTGCAGGCCCGGTGATAACAAATATGTGTAGTGCGATATGTGGGATGCTCAATTTTGTGTGTCTTATTCTTTTGAACGCATTTGTTGTACATATTACCTTCTATGAGGCAGGTGGAAGACTACTCATGATCTGCTGGCAAGTGTCTTCTGCCATGATATACAAGTTTGAGCCTTCTGCATCTGCAATCATGTCAAATTTAGAAAGTCTAACAAGATGGCTATAGACACTGGCAACTGGTTTGTTCTGCAATAGTTGAAACCTTAGACCACCATCGATTTGTTTGTAATAATGTCCCGTCACAATAACTTCTTCGACCCGAATACATTTCCCCATCCATCCTTATAATTTTCTAGCAAAGTATTCTTTGCTTCATTACATTTAAGTACATAAAATCTACCCCTTCTTCATTCCCTTCTTCAAAGATTTACAAACAAAATTGTCACCCACTTCTATCATAGAACTCATTACATCATCTTCATCCTCTTCTTCTTCCTCAACATCATACTTTCGTTATCTTCTTGCAAATCATTCTTTGTCACACCGTATTCTTAGGATCCTTCAACCTCAACCTAATGGTTTCCCAAAACCAATTAGACTCATATTGATGCATTTATCCCACTTAAATTGAATGCAGTAGTTGCAAAAGCATGACAAAGGTCTGTAAGCTACCTTCAAAGAGTTCTTCTTGTCACATGGTCTTATGCAGTGGAGCAATTGAGTTCCCTTTAAAGTATGGCATTCCAATCTTTCTGATCTATCTATCTTTGAAGACTCTACCTCCCGAAATACACAGAACAATATGAAAAGCAAGTGCTTTAAGTGCTGGAAAGTGCTTGAAGTGCTGAAATGTCTACAATAAAATTGTAAAACACTACAAAATTATGCCTTTTGATATCATGATCAGATGGATGATTTTCAAAGTGCCATTTAAGAAAAGCAACTACCTCCTTTGCACACTGTAGTTTCCATCCATTATACTTCATTTGCTCTTGAGTTAGTATCCTCTTTATAACTGCTCCAGCACCATCATGCTCACCTTTCCCATGTGAGCTAGCAAAAAAATTCCATAGAAGATCCTTGCCCATTCTTCCATAAAATCTACCAAGAAAGTGGAATGGTCTCGAAGACTTGAATTGTGAAGAACATCCATCACCCCAAAACACATGTTTTTTATATTCAACTCCAATACTTTGCAACCAATCAGCATGCATTTGTAGACAATGTTGGACATATTCTGTGTCATGTGTGAAACCAATAGGGGGAACCCTGCATGCGGCATAACATGCGGCGTTGCGGGTACAAAATCAAAGCCTTCTCTTTTTAATAAAAAAGATAAGCAAATTTCAACTTTTTGATGCTCATACTCATGCAATTCCAATATTTTGCAAACCATTCCATAAATATCCCCTAGTAATTTATCTAATACTATTACCATTAAGCTCTTAGGTTTACATGTAACTATTGTCATATCATTGAGCACATGTTTCTAGGGTTCTTTCAAGCTCTTGCTCATATGTTTTAAGAATAATGTCCAATTTGTAGGTTTACACCATCAAAGTCAATCCGCTTCATGAAGTTCGAGTATGCACCTATAATGCTACCAAATATAGAATCATTTGCCATGGACACACACCTATTCAAATATTGGAAGTCCGTATAGACATGCATCCCTACATATATCTGACATCACATGATTTGCATTAAAAGATCATCTCCAATATGATGCTTGCATGTAGCAACAACAGCAGCAACAACAACATGTTTCATGCATGTATACAACACACTTCAATTACCATCATGGCGAGTACCCATATACATCTACCACTTCTTATGATTGGATGACACTTACAGTTGTCCAATCACCTTAAGATATGGCATCTATAACCCAGTACCACTATCATGGTCTCTCAATGCATTTGAGTAATTTCTGCATCATATGAAAGGCCAACTTTTCTATTCTACGCATTCACTTCGTCTCTTCCTTCCCACTTGCTATTTGAACTTCGTACTTCGGACCGGATGAAGATTGTAGCTATGGCGTCGGCGGCATTCCGTCTTTGAATAATGGTACGGTTGCAAGAGAAAAACAGATTTGATTTGGTTGCTTGCTTGCAGTTGTTGTAGCCCAGATAGCAACGGGCTGAAGCTTCAGTGGTCTGGACTTTCAGGTAACTGGTTCTGTGTAACCTCTGATCTCCATATTTTCAAGAAAAGCAGGCTTCTCTTGCTTCGCCAGTTTTCTGGATTTCGCCACAAGCAGGTAAATCCTTTCTTCAGATTTATCCTTTGTTTCTTCAGGCATTTTTTCAGAGGTCTTCGTTTATCTGGAGAAGAATGTTTTATTAATCTCTTTCTATTTTTGCAGCTTCAAGAGATGGGAAGGGCTTAGGCTACGAAAAACCTGCAGGTAAATTTTTGCAGTAAGGAAGTCGAACGAGCGATAAGCAGTTCAAAAATCTTATACGTTTGTTTGATGGGTCGCTTCTTTTTCAAGAACCTGTTTCTTTTCCAGGTATTCCAGTAGCTCTCGGCTTTTTATTGTCATGTTATGCTAATGTAGCTATTTGAATCCATTTTTCTTTCAACTCTAACAAAGATTATTCCTTAACTATAGCACAAGGCTTTGGCTTTCGAACCAGTGTTGCAAATATGGATTTGCCAATAGCTCTGGATTGATTATCTCTGGCCATTTGTATTTGCATGTGCATGCGTTTGCACAAAGGCACAAGTGCTGTCATTTTTTATGTGTGCTTCTTTCAACAAGATTTCACTTTTGCCTTTAAATCAGAGGGGGCTTGGAGCTGGAGCAATAACTAAACTAAGGTGCAGGTTAATTCGGCATTTACAAAGTCTGTGAATCAGACTGTAAATCTCTTTACTTTCTTGCTTCAATGTTTATGCAATGCTGTGTGTTTCTTGCTTTGTTTTTGATGTTTACTTTGCTTCAGCATGAGTTTTGTGGAACAGGGTTAAAGGGATCCCAAGGAAGCAGCAAGCGAGCAAAGGATTTCCAGTGCAAAGGAGTCTTTGAAGCAGGTATGACCCCTGCACCCAAAATCGGATTTCTGATTTGAAGCAAGAGGAGTTGCTAGAGCACAGCCATTGAACCCCGGCACCCTAAATCCGAATTTCTCTGGTTTTACCGGGTTTGTTTTGCTCCTTCTGTGTAAGCATATGCTGTTGCTGAATGCCTTGGTTAGCCAGTTTCTGCACATATCCTTGAGCCTGGAGGATGCATCTACAGCCAAAATCATCTTCCCAAGAAATCGTATTCAGATAATGATGTGAGAAAATCATGGCAAAAATGCCTTTGTGGAAAATGGAAAATTAACGGGAATGATTATGGCGCCAGATCTACTGGATTATCGTCGGGAGGGGGAGCTCCACCTGAAAGCCTCATCGATCTTTTATGTTCTGGCACAGTCTCCATTTTTCAGGATTCTGCAGCTCTATTACCATCAGTTATGCACTCTGATTCTATGCGAACGAAATCAGAAAGGTGTGAACTGCGTTTCTTTTGCAGATGATTCGTTTAGGGCTGTGATCTTGCATTCTGATTTACTTTGACAGGTCTAAGAACAACATGCTAAATAAATAACCTATCTTTCGCCTGGTCCCTTTTATACAAGTCTGCTGGCTTGATACATTATTTGTGCATATCTTCTCTAACAATGCTGCATGATTATTGCTCTCTGATTATAGTGTAGATGAAAATGTAATCTTAGATCCAAGATTGCATCAGATTCTGAATTTAACATTTTTTTGCAGCATTTTCTCTGTTTCTTCTTCTCCAATACCACCTAATGATTCTTGCCATATTACAAGTCATTCCGTGCTATTTTTATTTCTTTGATGCTATGCTTGAATGGAAATAGCTTGATAGCTGTAATTATTGTATATGAAAGTTACTGATGTATGTGGTGTTGTTTTGTTCAAGCATAATTTTTTCTGGCCTTTTCTAATGCAATATTTGAAATCTCAGATTTTGCAAAAATAAACGTGATAGTAAATGCACATTTGGGGATGGGGATGATCCCGATTGACATGCTTCTAAAATGAGTTGCCAGATTATTGAACAAAGGTGAAGGAATACAACAGGAAGCATTTGATCTTTTGTCCTCAATAGGCCAAGAGAAATTAACCTCTGTGGCATTCATTAAATCAGGGATGCCTCACTGTATATTGCTATTAAATCAGGGAGCTGTTGTTGACTATCTGGGTAAGTATAGACATAACAATTCTTCTTTTTTTCTTGCTTTTGGCTACACATCGGTGCTTATTTAATTCTATATATTTAATTTCCATCTCCATTCGAAAATGCAGAGGCGGTTCTCAAGCCAAAGGGCTGCTTTTCAGGCAAGCTATACATTGTCACAAGGTTGTGTTTTGCTGCACAAGGTTGCTATTCATGTAGTTGGCTGAGACAGTTGGAATTTAGTATGCGCGTCTTTGATTGTTGCCACTGTCACCATGTCTATAGTTTACTTTGGAAAAAGCCAACTCTACAATGGAAAGCCACGTGACTTCGGTTTTAAAGATAAGTATGTAATAAAGATAGCATATATTAAATGCTTACAAGCCCAATTTATAAAGACAGAGGAAAGATGTTCTTAAAACTCCATGTGAAGCAGCCGGTTACCAGTGGCAATTACCGCATCAACAAACAAGATTTGGGATTTGGGTCCCATGTATTGCCATTAAACTTTGATCTATAATGCCTCTGATATTATACATCACCTGCATCATCATAGCAACTGCAACTACACAGGAAATACAGGTCCAGGAAAATGATCTGCCAGTCATCATGATCAATGTTACATTTCCATTTTTAATCTACTGATCTATGTCACACATGTATCATCAATGTTACACAATGCAGCTAAGGATAATGCACACATGCGGACTAAATCAATATGTACATTCAAAATGGCAAGTTCTTATTGGCAGAATAATATATCTTAGCTAATGTCCAATGAAAATTATAAGTTACTACTATTGGTAAATAGATATTTCTTAGCTAATGATTTAAAAGAGAGTTTATCCTATAAACAAAGTTGTCAAACAAAGTTATTATGGCCAATAATAAGTGTTATATGAAATCTTGAGGTCATAATTAAACTTGGGTTTATCATTAATAGGTTTCCAACCTATGCAATATTTGAATACTAAAATAATTGAACCTATGCAATTCAAACATGTTTGATAAATTGCACATTTATGGTTTGGGATGAACCTATAGGTTTAGGATTTAAGGATTTGAGTCATTCATGTTCTAGAATTTATTACATCATGAATGCTAATGATCATAGAGTATCTCACACATAGATCATGCAATGCTATCAACCATGCCATCATACCGCAAATTTAGTGTTTAGTGCTTATGTTTAGGGATAGGATATCATGACTATGTATCACTTAAATTTACAACTTTTAAAGATGGAGTCCAACATGGTGACTTACCAAGGTCTGTTTTGCTAAGAAACCCTGACACCCATTACATCTACATACACGATTATATCTACAACCCTTTACAATTGGCACTCTATTACATCTATGCGCATAATTGCATTTATAGCTCTTTAGTGCACCTATAAACTCTATTACGTCAAGCCATTCCACACGTCCAGGACTAATGCCCGGCATCGCCGGGCACACGTTTCTAGTTATAATATATTTTGATGAAGATTTTTAAACTGAAAGCTTTGTCTCTTTAACAATGCTTAATTAGAACAAATCTTTTTTGCTCCATGATTTCACACTCTTTGTCTTTCCTATGTTTGATTTTCTTAGTACTTATATTAAGCTTGCAAAAAGACAAACTATATTTCCTTCTATTTTCAACAATAAATACTTACTGAGTTATCAAAATTAATGTCTCTCTGGGTGTAAATATGGTAATGCTACCCAAAAAAGTGCGAAAGCACTCAGCACCTAAAAGCACCTAAAGCACTTGTGGTCGACAGAATTCATGACCGCACGGTATAAATACCTTCTAGTACCTCGACCTCGGTTCCCGCGCCTAAAGCTTTTCCTCAATCATTCGATGTCCCAAATTTGATCTACTTTTCTATAGCAGAGTATCCTTCCTTTACCTCGGTTCCCGCGCCTAAAGCTTTTCCTAAATCATTTGATGTCCCAAATTTGATCTACTTTTCTATAGCAGAGTATCCTTTTCCCAATTTCTTTGCCCGCCCACAACATAGATCGTTTATCCGGAACTGATCTTCGTCAATCAAGCGAAATGGTAGAAGAGGCAGTAACAGCGGAGGATTTTGTTGCTTTGCATGGTTTGTCGAACGAGGGTCTGCAGCCCCATTTGAAGTACAATTGGCTTACAAGTCAAGTTACAAAGGATCAATGGGAATCCGTTTGGCAGGAATCTTTCAACTCAAAGTTTGCAATCAAGGTTCATTTTGTTCGACCACATTTGAGAGGAAAATTGGAAAGCTTATTGAGAGTATTTTACCCAGATGGCGTTTGTAACAATGAAGTAAGAAAACAGGTTGCTTATGCCTTTGTTTGGGAAAACTGCCCTGAAGGATTGCTTGATCCCGTAGGTCATCAGATAAATTGGGCTTCATATGGTGCACAGGTTATGATGTACAAGAAATGCAGGCCGAGAAAAAATCCACAAAAAGCAAAAGCTGAAATTGATACCAAACCTGATATTTCTGCAAAAGAAAATCCTAAGCCTATTCTAGATCAGACCTATTTGAATCATAACTTGCAGTTAGTGACAGAAAACTTAAAGAAGCTTGAGATAAAAAAGGCTGAGATGGGAAAAGAAATGCAAGATATTGTTGTTAACCTGGCTGCTGATGAGAAATCAAATGATAAAATTTTCAAAAGGTTGTCTGAAAAAAGAAGTAATATGGAAAAGCTTAAGTCTAGTATTGCCGAGAAGAGAGCTTTGATTAGTACAAAGGAATTGGAGCTAGAAATTACAGAAATGGAAAAGAAATTGATGTTTGAAGAGTATGCCTGTGAATCTTTAGAGTTTGTTTGCAAACCTGGAGATCCACTTCTGCTTGTGAAGAAGGACTCTTTGGAAGCTCAGATAACTGAAAATGATGTTGAGCTAAATGCAGCAAAAGAACATGCTAGCCACCTTGAAAGTCTGAGGCAGATCACCAACTCTCCTTTCTGCATCAACACCATCAAAAGAAAGCTACCAGGTTTTTTGCAAAGTTATTGTATTGCTTGTGGTTTAAGTTTTCATGATAAATACAAGATGTCCATACTTCTTGATTGTGAACATGAATATCATGTGATGTGTGCTGCATTGTTGAAGGAAGGGAGATGTTTGAAATGTGAATGTAATATTCCTGAAGACCTTTTTGTTGAACTTGGTATGAGTACTCCAACAGGATTAGAGCAAGTTGCTTCTTTTGATCCTAAATTAACTCATAAGAAATCTGATGTGGGATCAAAGACAGCTCGGGCTGATTTGGGATCAAATATAGCTCGGCCTGATATTGAAGGTCTAATTGATGTTCAACCTGAGCGGTTGAAGTCCCCTTCTAGTAGCAGAAAGAGGAGGCTGAGACATGCAAGGGATGCTGATTCTGAGCCAGATCTTGCAGAGTTAAGTGATCAAATTCAGATGTTGAGTTCAAGGCAATTGAGAAGTAGTGGTAAAATTGGGGATGAGAAGGCAGGTGGTTCGGAGGCAGGTCTTGTTGAGAGTGAAGTTGAATGTGTGTTGGATACTCCAACCAGAAAGAAACAAAAGCACTCAGCACCAAACAAGGATGCTATGGTTGAGAAGAAGAAAGGGAAGGACAATAGCAAGACCAAAGGGGTTGAAGTTGAGACTGGCAAGAAAAAAGGGACTGAGGCCAAGTAGAACAAGAAAAAAATTGGGGAGGGTAGAAAGTATCCATTGAGACGGAGAATGCACATCGATGTGAATGAAGACGGGGAAGAAGAGGGTGTTGAGAAGACAATTATGGAGAATATAAGGTCCACCCTTGAAGATGTTGCAAATGTAGATCCTACTGGTGCAGATACAGGTTTTGAACAAGATGGTAATGCTGCAGCAAAATCTGTACACAATGAAGGTACAAATAGTAACTTTGCAGCAATTATGGATGCTCTTAGAGGAAATTCAAATATTTCTTTGAGAGCACTAATTCATAAATGATATTTTAATGTTCAGGGATTCATAAAGTAGTACAACTTGATGAGGATTTAACTGTTTCCAATTTAACTTCCAGGTTTATGACTTTTTAATTTAATTTGAAGTTTTTGTGGATCTATTGATCCTGTATTCACTTAATTAATTGTCTGAACATCAGGTCTACCGAGTTGCAAAGTACAATTGTAACTGGTTTGCAACTCAGCAATGTAACTTCGAGGTTATTACTCTTAAATTTTAATTGTACTATTTTCTTGAATAATTCACTGAATTGCATGTTATTTAACTTATTAGGTGTTCTGATGTGCAAGTTGTACCTATGAAAAAGAAGTTGTTGATACTAGATCTCAATGGCGTGCTGGTAAAGAGTTATAGAAGAACCAATCAAATAAGAGAAGACCTGAGACGGCTTAGCACTCAGCTTTTGAGAACATCAACCACTAACAAATTGGTTGTGTTGAGGCCAGGTGTTCACACATTCTTGGAGGAAGCCTCCAGACTATTCGACCTTGCAATTTGGTCATCCATGAATGCATTCAATGTTGCAGAAGTTCTTGATGTTGTCTGTCCTTTTACTAAAGGTAAACTTGTATTTGTGTGGGACCAAAAATATGGTGATGAGATGCCTTTCAAATGGCCACTCGAATCTGCAAATCCAGTATTCATGAAGCCACTTCATAAGGTGTATGAAGCTTTTCCACAATATGGAAATAATGTGGTTCTTGCAGATGATGAAGTATACAAGACATACATGTCCACACCATTCACATCCATCATGGTGCCTACTTTTCTGAGTGATCCTCATGATGATATTCTTGACTCTTATTTGCTTCCAATGATTAGACAAGTTGCACAGGTTGAAGACGTTTCTGCAATTTTGAAAATAAATTCTAGGGCAGGGGCTTTTAAAAGAACATCCCTAGGTGTTCTGGATGCACTATTTCAGCAACAAATTGGTCAGGATCAGAGTTTACTAGTTAGAGCTTACTGCAAGGGTCAGATTAAGTGGTTAGTGGATGGTTTTGGGAAACATTTCAGTGCTGATCAGTTGGAGCAGAAGGAGAAATATTTGACTATTGCCTAGAAGAATACTTCTTGTAAATACATGTCAATTTTGTGAAACCCTTTACATAGAGGCTGAAACCTCAATTTTGTGAAACTGTTTGTAATAGTATATGAGTGCAGATATGCCTCAATTTTGTGAAAGCTGTGACATAGAGGCTGAGACCTCAATTTTGTGAAACACTTTGTAATACTATACGAGTAAAACTTTGCCTCAATTCTGTTATGTTTTGTTATCTTGTTATTTTGTTATTCTTGCTTCAAGTTTGTCCAATACTTTGAAGACATTGCAGGCCTCAAGCTAGCAGATTCACAGTTCAGCTCAATTTTGTGTGTCTTGCTCTTTTAACATTGCAGATATGTGTATATCACTTTGAAGACATTGCAGGCCTGGTGATAACAAATATGTGTAGTGCAGATATGTGGGATGCTCAATTTTGTGTGTCTTATTCTTTTGAACAGACTGTTGTACATATTACCTTCTATGAGGCAGGTGGAAGACTACTCATGATCTGCTGGCAAGTGTCTTCTGCCATGACATACAAGTTTGAGCCTTCTGCATCTGCAATCATGTCAAATTTAGAAAGTCTAACAAGATGGCTATATACACTGGCAACTGGTTTGTTCTGCAATAGTTGAAACCTTAGACCACCATCGATTTGTTTGTAATAATGTCCCGTCACAATAACTTCTTCGACCCCGCATACATTTCCCCATCCATCCTTATAATTTTCTAGCAAAGTATTCTTTGCTTCAGTGCATTTAAGTACATAAAAATCTACCCCTTCTTCATTCCCTTCTTCAGCATTTACAGCAAAATTGTCACCCACTTCTATCATAGAACTCATTACATCATCTTCATCCTCTTCTTCTTCCTCAACATCATACTCGTTATCTTCTTGCAAATCATTGCTGTCACCTGTATTCTTAGGATCCTTCAACCTCAACTATATTTGCAGAATGGAAGCATGTATTATGTGTACAAAGGATGCTTACCTAGTGCAAATGTGATCCATCCCGATCTTGCACTGCCTCCACTACTATCCAAACCCATAACCTCGAAAACCCGTGCCTCCAGACTCTGGACTTCTATCATAAACTCTCTGACAATAATGGTTGCCCAAAAACCAATTCGACTCATATTGATGCATTTATCCCACTTAAATTGAATGCAGTAGTTGCAAAAGCATGACAAAGGTCTGTAAGCTACCTTCAAAGAGTTCTTCTTGTTACATGGTCTTATGCAGTGGAGCAATTGAGTTCCCTTTAAAGTATGGCATTCCAATCTTTCTGATCTATCTATCTTTGAAGACTCTACCTCCCAGAAATACCTGTAACAATATGAAAAGCAAGTGCTTTAAGTGCTGGAAAGTGCTTGAAGTGCTGAAATGTCTACAATAAAATTGTAAAACACTACAAAATTATGCCTTTTGATATCATGATCAGATGGATGATTTTCAAAGTGCCATTTAAGAAAAGCAACTACCTCCTTTGCACACTGTAGTTTCCATCCATTATATTTCATTTGCTCTTGAGTTAGTATCCTCTTTATAACTGCTCCAACACCATCATGCTCACCTTTCCCATGTGAGCTAGCAAAAAAATTCCATAGAAGATCCTTGCCCATTCTTCCATAAAATCTACCAAGAAAGTGGAATGGTCTCGAAGACTTGAATTGTGAAGAACATCCATCACCCCAAAACACATGTTTTTTATATTCAACTCCAATACTTTGCAACCAATCAGCATGCATTTGTAGACAATGTTGGACATATTCTGTGTCATGTATTTTGTCATCACTAATATAGAAATGAGTTTCCTTCACAATACCTTGGAGACTTTGTTTCCTTTTTTCTTTGGCCAAGTTCTTGTTCTTCTTGTATGAGTTCTCTTCCTCTTTCTTTTTTCTTTCTTCTTCTTCTTCATTTTTCATCCTCCTGTAGGTTATATGCACTAGAATTGACACCTGGTCAGTATGCCAATGACAGGATTGAGCTTCTTGTTGGATCTTAAATCCATAATTTTCAGCAAAATCTATGACAGAAACAATGGTATCATCTTGAAGTGTTGCCAAGCATTTCCTGAATTCCTTGGCTTGCCAATGAGCTCTATAATTATGAGGTACAAAAGATTTCAAAGTCTTTCTTGCATGCTCATTAAATTCAAAAGGACTACCCAATTTGTAGGCCAATTTTGTAACCTTTGGAGGTTTCTTAGATGACTTCAATGTCTTCTTCCTTTGGACTTCTACCTGCCATGTTAAGGCCAATTTATCAGCTCCTGATATGGAAGTTATATGATTGAATCATATTTAATGAAGTCACTAAATGCACTTTGCAATCTAATTTGAAAGTCATTACCTTCTCAAATACTTTCCAATTCACATTGTAAGTCTTGCTCTTATTCCTCTCCTTAGGACATGTTGGCAGCCTGCAATACATTATAGCAAACATGGTAAATAGAAAGCAAAATTATAGGTTTGAAACAAAGGAAACCATGTACTCACTTCTTTAAACCACATTTTGTACAAGTCTGCATCAGACACGCATGCTTATGCCACTCGTCACTCTCATCCTTTGGGCAGACCACCATTCTCCAATAATCACTACTTGATCTGATGATGTTCTCCTTAGCCATGCAGATTAGACTTGGTCCACAAACCTTGCACTGACACTTACAATCCTTATGAACACCATAAGGATCTGTCCTCATATTGTTGATGGCCTGCCTTGCAAATTCTAAGTGCAAATGGTATTGGCAACAACAAGTCTCCCTTTCTTGAAGTTTTCTTACATAGCTTGGCTTCAGTTTTTCAAAAGCCTGTTGGGACATCTTTATATTAGGATGTTCCTTCTTGAAAGCAAGGTACAATTGTACCTAAACACAATTACAATAATAAATTTAGTTATTTTATAAAGTGAATGAAAGAATTAGTGCACAACATTTCAAATTTCTGGTCGAAACTATTACCTGTGTAATCTCTAGCAAATGAATAGGATGATCAATTTTATCACCATTTTCAGCCAAATGCTTCCTCACATGCTTCTTATCCTATATTATAATGTTATACCGTGTGTCTTCAATCTTGCCCTAGATCGGACGGTCGAGGATTTGATCGATCAACGGTGAAGATGATGTGTGCATGTCTTTAGCCAATAATTCATCTTGACTGTTGCTTCAATACGATTCACTCAATCTGATAGCCAAAGGGTGGAATGAGAAAAGGAAAAGGGGAAGGGAAAAAGATAGAAGAAAGAGAAAGGAGAAAAGGGCTGGGAAAGGGGAAAAGGCCAAAAGAAAAGGAAAAAAGGGAAAATAAGAAATAGGAAAATATAAAAAAAAATAAAAAAAATGAGAAAAAAAAGGAAAATGGAAAAATGGGAAGGGAGAAAAGGAGGGAAAGGGAAAAAGTGAAAAGGAATGAGAAAATAGAAAAAGGGAAGGTAAAAGGGCCGATGACCGAAATTCACTTAATCTGACAGTCAAAAAGGGAAATCGGGGAAAGGTGAAAAGGACACGATGAAGTGAAAAGGACACGATGAAGTGAAAAAGGAAGAGGAAAAAAATGTGAAAAGGTAAAGGGAAAAAAAGGAAACAATGGGGAAAAAAAAGGAAAATGAAAAAGGGAAAAGAAAAAAAGGAAAAAGTCAACAAAGGCCAAAATGAGAAAAGGAAAAAAAAAAGTAAAAAGGGAACAAAGGAAAAGTGGAAAAAAGAATAAGAAAAAGGTAGGGGGTAGGGGGGAGAGGAGGAGGAGTTAAAAGGAAAGGGATAAAAAAAGGGAAAAGGAACAAATGGAAAGAAGGGAAAATGTAAAAAGGTAAAACAAAAAGGAAAAAAAAAAAAGGGAAAAAGGGGAAAAAGGTAAAGGAAAAAAATACAATGAAAAAGAGAAAAAAATGAAAAAAAAATAAAAGTAAAAGGAAAACAGGAAAGAAGAGAAAAATTTAAAAAAAAAAGGGGGGAAAAGGTAGAGGATAAAAAGAAAGAAAAGGTAGGGAAAAAAGGTAAGGGAAAAATGAAAAGGCAAAAAGAAAAGCAGAAAAGGGGAAGAAAGAGGGAGAGAAAATTGGGCAAATCTCTTATAGTCCAGCGACGTAAAAAAAGGAGTGAAAAAGGGCACGTGAACAAATAAGAGGGAAAAGGTGGAAAAAGGTGGAAAAGGGAAGGGAAAATAGGCAAGAAAAAAAAGGGAAGAGCAAAAGGGTGGGAAAAGGGAAAAGGAAAAGGAAAGGGAAAAGGGTCATGGAAAAAAAGCAAGGGAAATCGTGGAGAAAGGAGGAAAAGGGAAGGGAAAAACACTATCGATAAAAGGAAAAACGAAAAAAAAGAAGAGGGAAAGGAAAGGAAAGGGGAGGGGAGAAAAAAAAACATGTATGCAAAAAAAGAAGAAAAGAAAAAGAAAAAAGAGAAATGTATAAAGAAAATGGGGAAAAGTGAAATGCGGGATAGAGCAAAATGGAAAGGCAAAGGGTTTTCCTTATTGTGGCCCAAAACATTCACATGCTCTCAACCTACGCCCAGCAACGCTGGGCACCATTACTAGTCCTATATTATAATGTTTTGGTGTGTTGAATCCAGCCCTAAATCGAAGGGCGAGGATTTGATTGATTTAATTGAACGATTGAGATTCAACATAAAAAAAAAAGGCCATGTTAAAGCTGAAAGGTAAAAGAGCAGAGGACCGGTTTTAGCGGATTATCAGATGGGCGTCGGTATGCGAGCTCTTGGCATGGATCAAAGATTATATCGGGCATGGTTTAGCTATCAAGGTAGAGCGGTTCGCCAGCGTTTTGCATATTGCAAATCTTAGATGGATCAAAGTAGAGAATAGGCATGGTTTAATATATTTTCAAGGTAGAGCACAAGTTCATGAGGGAGGAGGGTTGGGGAAGATGAGATTTGGCCATAGCCACTTTTTTCTTAGGTGTAGGTAGAGAAATAAAAGGTATGCATGACGTTATATTTCCTCCTCCGGCGTCTAATGCCAATCAAGGGCATAGGAAGGATAAGAGCCACTCAAAAATGTCTATTTCGTGAGGCGTTCATGAAGAACATAAAATTTTCTGGAGCCGCCAAAGAAAATGGGAGATCTTGACAAATCCATTAATCCTACACCGTTGTTGCAATCCTTGGAGTGGTTGCTTCACAAAGGCGCACCCAAGCATTAAACTTGAGGATTTAGCGAAGGGCTTTTCGCTTCTGAACAAGCGGTACATTCCCACGTTGAACAAGAAGAAGCCTTATCAAGGTTTGCAATTATCACAAGACATTCAAGAATGGAAATTATGTGTTTGTCTTGAAAAATCATGTCATTTCTAAGCTATAACTTCTTGAAAGATTGCCATTCTGAGCCCGAAGAATTTAGAGTAAGAATTTATGAAGAATTTTTTTAGCAAATTATGCGGGGATGGGCTCCTTCATGATGCTCTTGTATAAGAATCGACTTGCCCTTGCAAAGATTATATCGGATAAAGGATTTCTATAACAAGAAAGTTTGCATATTCTCTTTTCTTTGGAATATTGCAAATCCATATTGATCCGATAAAGCGGAGAGAATAGCATATTATTCCTGTGTAGCATAATATATTTATCGTCGCATTCTTTAATGTAAGGATTTTCAAGTGCATGAGGGAGGAGGGTTGGGGAAGATGAGATTTGGCCATAGCCACTTTTCTTTAAGCTATATATGTGGCGTCAAGAGTCTCCGCGCTAGGGAATGCCATTGCCAGGTTGCCCAGCTTGCCATGCTGGGCTCATTTTACAAATGTTTATTTCTGTTCAAAGGGCTCATTTTACAAATGTCTATTTCTGTTCAAAGGGACATCCAGCATGTGCAAGACACATCGGAGCTATTCTGGTATGATAGATTATCTTACTTTGCTTATTTGGATGTGTTACATGCTCATCTACTTCTAAGAATAGGAGCACCCAGTTACGGCCTTGAATATATTTTTTCATTTATTTTCGTTCTAGGTACCAGAGACATTCATCCTCTGCAGTGGGCCTTATCAAGTGTTTGAGGATATCACAAGACATTGGTAAGTTTTCGGGCATGGATCTTATGTGAGTTGATGCATATGTTAACAAATTATTACCACAACATGTTCAGGCTATAACTTCTTGAAAGATTGCCACTTGGAGCAAAGCCAGCAACAGTTAAGAATGGCATGAAGAATTCAATTTCTTGCTCGCAAATCCAGTTCCTTACAGTTGGTTCTTGGAGCTTTATCCCCCGAGTAGAAGAACATAAAATATATGTATAAGAATCAGGACTTGCCCTTGCAATGAATCTTCTCAATTTTAATTTATTCTCTGTTACACAAGAAAGTTTGAGCAGAATACGGAGCGTGACCACGAACATGCCATTAGATAAAGCGGTTGCCGCTATTATTCCTCTGTTTCTGCCTTATTTTGGTCCCCAGACTTTAGATGACTTTTGGATTTTCAAGATTTTCTCTACACTGCAGCTTCGTGAAGCACTTTACTTGATTGTTTCTATGGCATCTTCTGGGTCCAGGTAAAATATTTTTATTTCTCAAGATTGATGAGGCATCTATATTATTTGCTGGCTGGCTTTATGACACGATCATTTGAAAGATGATAATATCAACTTGATTGTGTAATATTGATAGATTTTGTTATATGGATCAGAGAGTTCATTAACAAACATACTGTATCAGATTGTGTGCTTGATGGAACAAGGAGCTTCCTCACAAACATGGCATGATATTGTTTTTTGTTTATGGAATTTCTAAACTTTTTAAGCAAACAACTTCTAGATTGTGCCCAAACATTGTGTATATCTATATAACTTCAAAATGTGCTATTGTATTGATGTTTGTGGAAATTAATCTCTTCCTATCTTCTCTTCCAATGGAGCTTAAATATTAAATATTAGGTAGTGATTTAAAATGTTTTGGATATTAATAGGATCAAATCCCTATTATGGTCGTGCATAGCGACCTTACTATTTATAGGTTAACTTCTATCCAACAACTTTAGCAGTGCCATTTTAGCATCAATCCTGAACATTATAAGTTCCAACATGTGCCCAGCAACGCTGGGCACCTTAACTAGTAAGGTGAGACTCTAGTATTTTCATCCCAAAACTTCCTCACCGTGGATATTTCTTCAGCTGAAAATGCGTCACTTCTTCTCTTCCTTCCAAATATTGACCAAGGGCCAGCTTCACACTCTGCAAATATACGTCTTCTAAATGCCATGGCAATAGTTTTTCTTGGAACAGATAGAACCCTTGAAATTGCAGATTGATTAATCCCTCCTGTCGAAGATGCTGCCATTTGAAGGGTGCTCTTTCTTGCTTGGAGGACATCAGTTGTTCTTTGTATTTTTTGTGCCTGCATTGTCTCCCTAACATTCACAATCATGGTTTTCATTATAGCAATATCCCTGGGATCTGGTACATCTGCTTCCAATGACAAATGTTTGTTTCTCTTGAAAAGTCTTTGAAGAACTTTCCCTTTATCCAAATCCTCAGAAACGTTCCTGACAATGTCATCTAACTCTTTTGAGAGTTCCTGCAGTCTTCTTTCACTAAGCCATTGTTTTCTCCTCCTCTCGTTTGGTGGAATGTTTTCCTTTTCCCTTTCTTTCATTCTCTTTCTCGATTCTCTTTTCCTGTTGGCTTCAAATTCCAGATAAATTCTCCTATTCTGATCATCAAGGCTTTCAGAATTGGCCATAAAATGGAGATGCAATGGAGAACTGGAATTGGGATTGGGATTGGAATTAGAATTGAGAATTGGAATTAGAATTTCAGGATTGGGATTGGGATTGGAATTAGAATTGAGAATTGTCAGTGAATTTGCAGCCATGATAACGGAGCTTGGGAAGAATGACAATCCAAGAAAGAAAACTTTCCTCAAGAATCCCGCCAACTTGAGATCCCGCCAAACATGAGGATTGCTCTGGCAATTCGCGCGGGGACATCCATGTCATCGATCCCTCCCCAACCGGAACATGCATACTATTTTTGGAGTAACAACCCCCGAGGTCGTTGAATGAAAATTCATCGAGTAAAAAGCACCTCAAACACCTAAAGCACTTGTCCGGACGGTGCTTTTTGGGTAGCATTATCATATTTACACCTCAAAACAAGCCGTTTTTTCTTTTTTGCCCTCTTTTAAAAATGAAAAGGCTTCAAAAATATTGCTTTTTTGGGGGTATTCCGAATGCTAATTGCTCAACAATCTATTTTGCTCCCTATTTTGTCTGTTTTTTTCAAGTTTTCAATTTTTATAAAGGAATCTTTCAAACGCACTTCTTAAATAAGTGCGTTTCATTTTAAACCTTGTTATCAAATCTGTATATGTCAGATACATATATGGGGCTTCTTATAGTGAGCCTAAATGGTGGTCAGACAAAAAATCTTACAAAGAAGGCAGGGGACATTTTCTGAAATTCACAAATGATGTTGAAATTTGGGACCCTTTTGTTTTACTGTATAATCTGGCGTTGTGTTGTCGATCATAATTGCTGCAGATGCGGCCCGCTTTAGTGCCACGCAACTTTTGTTATAGGTAATAAATCTCTCTTCTGTGTTTGAAATGGACTGTAATAGCAGATCTTTGCAAGCTTTCCAGATCGCTTTGAGTTTTGACAAAATGTCAATTAAGTTAGCCCTTATTTTGATTTTGATTGCAAGCAGAGTCGATGGTCACCGAATATGTTTAAAGCACAACTTGCATGCTTCTAGTGACTGCTGGAGCTTTGTGGCATCAACATGGACAATGTGTCAGATGGTCAGGTTCTCAGGACATGCTATAGGTATGGCTTTTGAATATCGTGGTAATTGAAGGAAGCATATCTAATATAATTCTTTGCATTAAATTTCTTTGTCTGAGCCTATCACTTCTTTATTTTGCAGGGGTAATGCTGAAAAATCAGCCTTTGAACATATGACATTGTAATGCAAGGTAATCAATGAATGACAATGCAACCACCTTTTGGTAAAATATAGGCTGGTTATGCAGTTATTTTAAAAGTCAATTTAGACCATTGGATATGGGATTGCAAGTTATGGAATTGGCTGGAAAACCATCAATACCAATTCTTTAAGAATGGCGCAATCTGCACAATGGTAATTGGTTCAAAGTTGCCAAATGCTCGGCTGCTTATTTTATGGTTTGAAATTTGCATCTATCTGGACACATGGTAATTGGTTCAAAATTACCAGATGCTCGACTGCTTATTCTCTGGTTTGAAATTTGCACCATTTTTCATTTTTGCTAGCTATGTGGCTCCAACTTTGTAAAAAATTGTTGGTCAGTAATCACAAATCCTCTTTTTCATTGTGTACAGATATGTTGAATCATTCCTTCACCACAACATGTTATTGTCATTGGCGTATTGAGGACCTTTTGCAGTAGATTTGCTCAATCCTTGCCAATTAATTCCATGAAGATGGTGAGGTTTCTAGCGGCTGCACAGTTTGAAAGGGTTGTACATATTTTCAAATGGTACAATTACTTCCTTCATTTCTAATGATTTCTATAAGAGACAGTTTCTCTCCATTTTAATTACAAAGATGTCTCTTCTAGGTAATGTTTGTGTATAAATTCTCTTCATTTTATTTGTACATCCTCATCCCCCTGAGGATAAAAGAAAGCTAGGGTGTCTAAAAAAAATGCCCTTACATTATGTATAACTAGTTATGATGCCCAGCGTTGCTGGGCATAAGCTGGAAAAGAAAAAAGAGGTAAAATCAAGCAATGCATTGGATCGTCCTTATTTAACCCCTTAGTATGAAAAAGAAAACGAAAATGTCTTCTTTATATTTGTGCATTTTTTGTCTTCTCTATATTTGTGCTTAAATTGGAAGAGTCCAATTGGTCTAGCAATACAATGTGTTGGGCATAAGTTGGAAAAAGAAGAAAGGTGAAATCAAGCATTTCACTATGCATTGGATCGTCCTTTCTTAACCCCGTAATAAGAAAAAAAAAAGGATAAATGTATTCTTTACATTTGTGAAGTTTATGTCCTCTATATTTGTGCTTAAATTGCAAGAGTTCCATTGGTCTAGCAATAAATTCTGCTAAGAACAGGTATTTTGTATGATAATATTGAAAAGAAGTACACAGGAGAGTGCTAGGCCATTTTGTATGATAATCTTGAAAAGAAGTACACAGGAGAGTGCTAGGCCACTGGCATTAAATTATGGTGACCATAATCTATAGATGTAAAGTGTTGTTTGCATGAGCATATTTTAAGGCTGTATAATAAAACTTTACAACAATTAAATCTACAAACACCTTTAAATTTTGTCTAATAAAACTTCACAACAATTAAATCTACAAACACCTTTAAATTTTGTAATAAAAACGAATATCTTAACCATAAGGACTTTTTCATCCTCTCTAGTTGATGTCAAAATTTTGAAATATATTATCATTGTTGGTTGATGCCAAATTTTGAGCTTTAGGGACTTTTAATCCTCTCTAGTTGATGTCAAAATTTTGAGTTATATTATCATTGTTGGTTGATGTCAAATTTTGAGCTATATTATTATAGTTGTATAGTCCTTAATTGATACAAACATTTTACCAAAGTCCAATAGAATACAAACACTTAAGCACCTATAACCGCATTATGAAGCCACCAAATCCACATGCTCTTACTTAACGTTTATTCAAATAAGCATTTCTAATTCCTAGTAGCAATTGTGTAACTTTTAAATCTTGGATGCAGATGTGTAAAACTTACAGGTTTGCTCAATTGTTGATGGGACTGTAGTAGCGAAGAAACTCTATACATGTCCATGTTTTCATAAATGATTAAATTAGGTAAGTAATTGTCTCCATTACACGGATTTCGTCTACAGTGCTGGATTGTGAGTTTGTAGAAGCATAGAAATGATGATTCCTTGCAGGAACATCCACATATGTAAATCTCGAAGCAAAACAATCCTTAAAACCATGCAGAGAAGTGTTGCCATTGTACTATGAAAGGGCATGATGCATAGCCAATTACAGAAAATCGCGTCCAATTGCATGTATTTGCATGACACGTTCATCCCATCCCTCCATTAAATACTTGTAAATGTCTTTAAGTAGCAGCTCTAAAAGGTCCAACGCACATGCTCATGGTGTATTAGATACAAAAAATAGATACACGGCCTTGAAAATAATGCCAAAATATATTACCATTTGATCTGGGTTCTTACGTTGGGAATATTTACAAATGTCTTTTCAAATCTGTATATTTAGTGGTCTCCACTGCGATAGACGGGATTGCTAAAGCTTTTTGCAATATATATTCACACGGGGGGTTACTTCGGGCAACGAGAGCTGTCGGATGGGCATATTTGCCCTTTATTCTAAGATCTGGACCGTACATAGCGATCCTCGTTTGTGGGGTATGCCTGTACAAGTTTATGTATACTGTATATTGAGGTTTGCAAAATACTATAAGATTTGAGGGAATGTACTTAATGGTGTTAATTTTGTACATGTATTGTAAGTTTTTAGGGGCTCTCGCTGCCCTACGTAACCCCCCGTGTGAATATGCACCCAAACCAAAGGGGGTTTCAGGGGGATTTTCATTTAAATGTGTTGGATGCAATGGTTTGTATTAAAATAATGTTACTGTTAGTTATATGTTGGTAGTTAAAAAAAAAATTTGGGCCCTTCGGGCCCTAACAAAATTAGACAAAGAAAACAAGATAAACGCATTGAAAAAAAACTATGGTGCGGTTGGCGAGAGGGGATGGCGTTTAGGGTTCGAGCGGCTTAGGGCAGCCGCCTATGGCGGCGGCAGCCCGTTCCCTTGCAGAGCTCTTCAGATTCATGGCTGGAAGGGCCTGGGCGGCCAGGCCTGCTGCTAGCCAACCTCTTGATTTGTTTTCCAGATTTAGGTTGTGGCAAGAGCTCTGGTGGCTGGGCGCCTTTGATCTGGTGCAGACGAAACTTTGCCCATCTTCTCTGAGATCCCAGACATCACCTGAGGCCCGCCTATCTCTGGAAGTTCTTGAGGCCTAGCTGTGGGTCGTCCTGGAGGTAATCTTGTCCTATTTTTTAGGCCTTTGCAAAGGTTAAAGCTATAATAGGAAGCCAGGGTAAATGCTGCACTCCTTGCAGTAGGGGAAGGCCTGCACTCATTGTGGGTTGCTCGCTTTAAGCAGGTGCTCAGATCAGCTGTTCTTGGTAGGCAGTTGGGTCGTTTGGGCTGAGCCCGTTCTTTGCATATCAGCCTGCTGTGCTACTTGACAAGATTGCCATTGGGGCAGAAAATTAAGTCCTTCCCCTTTCCCAGCTAGGGGGAGATTAGGATTGAAGGATAACTCATGACTGGACGGTATGGGCGAAGGAGGAGATTAAAGGAGGAAGTCTTGGGCGGGAGACCAGATTTCTTCAACAGTTGCTCACTTATCGAGCCATGTTCCTTGCGTTCCACCTGGAGCCTTAAGTGAGTTGATCTTCCTGAAGTTGAAGTCTATGCAAGCAGGTGAAGCAGCATTTGAGAGCGAGTGGACACCCCCCTGGGGCAGGTTTGTGTAATCTGTTGCTTTGCTTGAAGAAGGTGCATACATCCCATAGTACAGTAATGGAAGGGAGAGTCACTTGTAGTATAGCTGGTAGCAGGATAGTCCATGCCAAGTTAACGCGTAGGATGATATTTGCTCCTTGGTGCTCCTCAGCTGTTTGGATCTTCCGGGTATGAGCTTCAGATGGCTTTAACTTTGGACCATTGAGTAATCTCCACCTTCCCTCCAGCTGAAAGGAATAGTACTTGTCCTTGGATCCTCTGTCTCGGACTATTGGGTAGACCATTGTGTTTGTATTTGAATATCTGGCCTATTGTGGAGCCACTCCAATAAGGTCGTGTACCCCCTTTTTTATGTTTAATAAAATCAAAACATCTTGCATCCAAAAAAAAAAAAAAAAAAAAAAAAAAAACAACTATGGTGCTGCACCACATACTCAAGTTATAAAAAGTATTTTAGAATTTGCCACCAATTGTGGTCTCCTTCGTCCATGTACATGTGGAGATGTCAAACATATAAATATCACCAAAGATACTGGCGCCATCAAATCCACCAAACATGTAAAGTTTGTTACCAATTGCAATTAATGAATGTGAATATCGTGGAGATGGTATGTCGCCTCTACATTCAAGTAATGACCAATGTCTCAAGTGGGTATCTACATTCAAGTAATGACCAATGTCTCAAGTGGGTATCCAACACTAGCAGGTCACCATAAGCTACAGATCTTCCTAAACCCCCATGAATGTAGATTCTTGAACCAAGCGATGCACCTGCATGGCGATGCCTACAAAAGAGATGCTGATATCATAAGATCCAAAGGAAAAGCAAAACAGGAATCTCTGAAGCATCCAAAGCTCTATAAAGGGTGTTTGCAGCATCATGAGATTGTACCTAGGTAGAAATTTTGCCCCAGTGGTTTTCACATTATTCCATTGCAACGTATCTATGTCAAGGACCATAACTTCTTGGAGAGGGGTGCTTGGATCCTCCCTCCCACCTATCACCCACATCTTATCACCTAAGACAAAAGCCCTATGTCCCATCCTTGGAGAAGGTGGCTCAATAGTATCCAAATGTTTGATAGTCCCATTGAATTGGTCAAGTAGTAAGGTATCAGATAATCGTGCATGTCTTCCAACGCCACCATATCCTCCAAATATCAACAACTAGTTAAGGTGCCCAGCGTTGCTGGGCATAGCTAGAAACTGTGAATGATATACTGGAGCAATTGTTAAATGGATTCATGTTTTTAAAATTGGATAATCAAGAGCATTCGAGCACATTTCGCACTTCCCCTTACCTTTTCCCTTTTCCCTTTTCCCCCTCTTCCCCTTTTCCTCGTGCCCTTCTTTCTAAGTTTTCCTTTCTGCTTTCCCCTTTCCTTTCCCTTTTCCCTTTCCTTCTCCCCAACCTTTTCTTTTTTCCCCCTTTTTCCCTTTCCTTTTCCTCTTTTACCCAGCCCTTCCGTCTTTCATTTTTTCTAGTGCCCTTTTCCCTTCCTTTTTCCCCTCCTTTTTTCTTTTCCCTCTTTGCCTTTCCCTTTTTCCATGTCCATTTTTCCTTCGGTTTTCCCCTTTCCTCATCCTTTCCCTCTTCCCTTTTTTGCCATGTCCCTTTTCTCTTCTATTTTTTCATGCTCTTTTTCGCTCCTCTTTTTCCCTTCCTTCACCTTTTCCCTCCTCTCCCTCCTTTTCCCTTTTTTTCCTTCTCTTTTTCTTTTTCTATTTTGCTCTTCCTTTTTATTCACCTCCCCTTTCTATTTTCCCATTTTACCCCCCGTTTTTTCCCTTTTGCCTTTTTCCATTTGCTTTCACTTTTTTCACGTTAGCCTTTTCCATTTCCCCCCTCCTTGCTTTTCCCTTTTTCCCCCTTTCCCTTTTTCCCCTCCCCTTTTCACATTCCCTTTTTCCTTTTACCTTATTTTATTTTCCTTCCTTCCTTCCTTCGCTTCCCTTTCCCCCTTCCCCTTTACCAATAGCCCTTTTCCGTTCCCTTTTCCTCCTCTCCCGACCCTTTCTCTCTTCCATTTTTTTTGTGCCCCTTTCCCTTCCATTTTTCTCTCTTCCGCCTCCTTTTTATTTCCTTTTTCCCTTTCTTTTTCTCCTGTCTTTTTTCCCTTCCCTTTATTTCTCTTCCCCTTTTTACAGTGTCATTTCTTCCTTCCCTTTGCCCACCCTTTCCCCCTTCCCTTTTTCTCGTAGTCTTTTTCTTTTCCTTTCCTCCCTCCTTTGTTCTTTTCTTTTTTCCTTTCCCCTTTTCCTCCCTCCTTTCTCTCTTCCTTTTTTTCCGCTTCTCTCCTTCTTTTCTCTTCCTCTTTTCCCCATGCCCTTTTTCCCTTTTGCAACTCCCCTCGCTTTTTCCTTTTTCCCTTTCCATCCCTTCTCCCCTCCCCTTTTCTCTTTCCTTTTTTTCGTGTCCTTTTTCCCTTCTTTTTTTCTCCTTTCCCCACCTTTTTTCTCTTTCCCTTTCCCACTGTCCCTTTTCGCTCCCTCCTCCTCTCCCTTTTTTCCCTTTCCTTTTCCCTTCTCCTATCCTTTTCCCTTCCCTTCTCTCTACCCTTTTCCTCATCCCCTTTTTCCCCTCCCTTTTACTCCTGTCCTCACCATTTCCCTCTTCTCCTTTTCATAGTGTCATTTTTTCCTTTATTTTCTCTCTTTCTTTTCCTTTCTCTTTTTTGTGCTCTTTTCCATTTCCTTTTTCCTTTTACCCGCTCCTTCTTGCCTTTCACGTTGCCCTTATCTCCTCCCTTTTCCTCCTTTCCCCACCTTTTTCCTCTTCCCCTTTCCCAGTGTTCCTTTTCACTCCCTCCTCCTTCCCCTTTCTTTTACCTTTCACTTTCCCTTTTCTTTCCTTTTCCCTTTTCCCTTCCCTCCTCTCTACCCTTTTCCTCATCCCCTTTTCAACTTCCCTTTTACTCTTATCCTCGTTCTTTCCATCTTCTCCTTTTCATAGTGTCCTTTTTTTCTTATTTTCCTTTCCCTTTTTCGTGCTCTTTTCGCTTTCCTTTTTCCCTTTCTTTCTTTCCTTTTTACCCGTGCCTTTTTTCCTTTCACTTTGCCCTTTTCTCCTCCCCTTTCCTTTTCCATTTCCTCTTCAGACATTAGAGCACCGCCAATCATGGTGGTGGGAAGTCGTGTGATAAATCTTGGTCTTCGGACGCAATTGGATGATCTCAACCATCCAAATTAGGGTTTCATTCATGACATACTTACGCTATAACATTATAATATAAGATAATGGCTCTCCCCTGTTTGGATATGTATTTGGAGTTGAGAGTATCAACCTTTTTCTGAAACTTTTCTATAATCTCACTCCATAAGTCAGAGGGGCTCCCCCTTAATGCATAGGAATACCAAGAATTTTGGAAGAATTGGTAGGAAGGATGTACTTACAGCCTAGGAGATCAGCCGTATGTTCCCCTTTTACCTGGTCTTTGGACATAACCTTTGACTTGATGGGATTGATCTTGCACCCAGATGTTGTGCCAAAATTGTCCAGAATTCTTTGAGTATTGATGATCGACTGATCCTCCATGGACACCAGAATAAACGTGTCATCTGCAAAATGCCCATTTAAGATTTGATCCATCCCCTCCTCATTGACCGGAAGGCTTAATCCTTGGATCTGATTAGACTTTTTGGCCCCCTGTAGCTTACAGTGAAGAGCCTCCATAATAATGAGAAAGAGAAAAGGGGCTAGGGGGCAGCCCTGTTTTACCCCCCTTTTCGGGGGGAAAAGGGGCTACACTCCCCATTAATAAGCACTGAGGATCTCGAGTTAGCAAGAATAGCTCTAAAAATCAGAATTACCTCATTGGAGAAACCCATTGCTCTACAGCACTTGAAAAGAAAATTCCAGCTTACAGTGTCGAAAGCTTTGGTGAGGTCCAATTTGATAAGAGCTATATCCTGATTAGAGTCCTTTGCCCAGTTGAGGCCGAGAATGGCTGTGACAACATTATCAAGGATAAATCTGTCCTTGAGGTATGCAGCCTGAGATGAGCTAATGGTCTTGTCCAGCACAGGTTGGAGTCTTCTTGCAATTGTACCCGAGATGAGCTTGTAAACCACATTAGACAGAGAGATAGGTCTATAATCTGAAAAAGAAGCCGGCATGTCCACTTTGGGGATGAGAGTAATAAGGCTAGTATTAATCCTGGCATCCAGACATTTGGTATCTCTAAATTCATTAGCCATATTAGTGACTAGGAACGGTGCCCAGCGTTGCTGGGCATAAGATGAGAATCTATAAATAATATATTGTAGCAATGAGAATAACCCAAAAGAGCTCCACTATTAAAGCATTCGACGTCGTTTCTCGTTCCTTATGCCATTTGCTCTATCTCCCTTGTATTCTTTTTCTTTTCCCTACATACTTCCATTTTTTTTACCTTTTTTTTCGTTTTCCTTACATGCTTTCTTTTCTTCTTTTCCCCCTTTTTTTTTCTCCACCCCTTTTCCCCCTCAGCTTTCCTTCCCTATTCCCTTTCCCATCTACCTTTTCCTGATGGACTTTTTCCTTTCCATTTTCCTCTTTTCTCGACCCCTTCCTTCTTCCCCTTTCTTTGTGCCTTTTTTCCCTTTCCTCTTCCTTTCCTTTTCCATTTCCCTTTTTCCATGCCCTTTTCTCCACATTTTTTGTCTTCCCTTTTTTTCTATGCCCATTTTCCTCTTTTCCCCACCCTTTTCCCTTTCCCCCTTTTCTTTTTCCTTTTCCTTTTTTATGCATTTTTCCGCTTCCTTTTTTTCCTTTTCTTCAACCTTTTCCTCTTTTTTTTTATCTTGACCCCTTTTCCCCTTCCCTCCCTTTTGCTCATGCCCTTATTCCCGGTTCCCTTTCTCCCTTTCTTTTCTATTTTCTTTCCTTTCACTTTACCTTTTTCCATGCCTTTTTTCCCTTTTCTTTTCCCTCTTTTTTTCCCCTTCTCTTTTCCTTTCCCATGCCCTTTTTTTCTTCCGTTTTTGCACGCTCTTTTTTCCCTTTCTTCACCCGTTCCCTCTTTCCCTTTTTTCCATGCCCTTCCCCCTTCCCTTTTCCCATTTACCTCTTCCCTTTTGCTTCACGTAGTTTTTTCAAGTTTCCTTTCCCCTCCCTTTTTATTTTTTCTTTCGCATTCCCTTTTTCCATGCCTTTTTGCCTTTCCTTATCCTCTTCCCCTTTATCTCGTGCCCTTTCCCCCTTCCCTTTTCCCGTTTCCCTCTTCCCTTTTTTTAGCTTCCCTTTCCCCCTTTCTTTTTCTTTTTTCTTTTCGTTTCCCTTTCCCTTTTTCCATGCCCTTTTTCCCTTTCTTTCTCCCCATCCTTTTTTTGTTCCCCTTTTTCCTTCCTTTTTCCTCATTTTCCCAACCTTTCACTCTTCCCCTTTCTCCGGTGCCCTTATCCCATGCCATTTTCTCTTCCCTTTTCTTCTTTCCTCATCCTTTCTCTTTTCTCCTTTTTCCCTTCCATTTTTTCATACCATTTTTCCCTCCCTTTTCCCCTTTATTCACCCTTTTCCTCTTCCCCTTTTTCCTGTGCCTTTCACCCTTTTCCTTTTCCCTTCCCCTTCTCCTTTCCCTTTGCCTTTCCCTTTCCCTTTCCCTTTCCCTTTTCCCGATGGCCCTTTTTCCATTCTATTTTCCTCCTCTCCCAACACTTTCTCTCTTCCCTTTTTTTCCCTTTCATTTTTCCCCCTCTCTCGCCTTTTTCCTTTTCCCTTTCCCTTTCCCTTATTCTATGCCCTTTTTCCCTTCCCTTTTTCTCCACTTTTTTTTTTCCTTTCCTTTTCCCCTTCCCTTTTCCTTCGGCCCTTTTGCCTTCACTTTCTCCTTTTCTTTCAGCCCTTTTGCCTTCCCCTTTTTCATTTTCTCCTTCCCTTTCCCTTTTTCACTTTCCCACTTTTTCTTTTCCTTTTTTCCCACTTTCCCCTTTCCTTTTTCTATTTTCATGTATCTATGTATCTATCTTTTATTTCTATTTTCCCTTTTTCCTTTCTCTTTTGTCCTTTTCCCCTCCCTTTTCCTTTTTTCTTCATTTTCCTCTCTTTTCCCTTTTTCCTTTCCCCTTTTACCCCTTCACTGTCGGATTGAGTGAATCTTATTGAAGCAACAATCAAGATGAAATTTTGGTTGAAGTCACGCACATGTCATCTTCATCGTCGGTCGATCAAATTCTCAACCATTCGATCTAGGTCTCCATGGAAGACACACGCTATATTTTTATAATATAAGATGCTGTCCCCAAGAATAGGCCATGCCTTTAGGAAGAATTCTACAGGAAGCCCATCCGGCCCTGGGGTCTTGCCCTTATCCATATCTCGGGCTGTGAGCAGGAGTTCAGCATTGGTGAAGGGTCTGTTCATAGAGGCATTGTCTTCATCTGTGACCTTAGGATGTATATTGATAAAGTCATCCATCCTGTTATCCTGACAATCAAGGTTGGTTCCCATAATATTGGTAAAGTGCTCAGAGGCAGCCTTTTTGATCTGTTCCTCCTCCACTATGAACTCATCTCCCACCTTAATGTCAAAAATGTGATTCCTTTTCATTTTCCCTTTGGCTTTGGCGAAGAAGAACTTTGAGCTGCACCTCTCATCATCCTTAATTTCTCTAATCTTGGCTTTAAGCCTCCACCCTTGGGCAATTCTGATCTCTTCCCTTTCAATCTCAGCTCTGATGTTGTCCTTTACTGACTCAGCAGCCTGGGGAAGGGCATCCCTAAGATTCTGAAGAGCTGCCATTTTTTGCTTATGAATCTCTTTGCCCCATTCCTTAAGCCAATTCTTGATAGCCTTGGATACCATAATCCACCAAAACATCCACCCGGTGGAGCCATTGGGTTTCGGGTACTTGGAAATAACCTGTTGGAGCCTGTCCATAAAATCTTCATGATCCAATAAATTAGTATTCAACTTAAAATAAGTCCTCTTCTTCTTGATCACATTATTATCAGAGATAATTAATTGCTGAGGGTAGTGATCAGAGAGAGTGTACCCCTCCAAATTACAGACCCTATTACTATAGTTCCAAAGATTCTCTGAAAGATAAAATCTATCATGAAGGCAAGGGTAGGATCACTTCTCTTATCCGTCCAGCTGTAAGAGTTGGGCCTCGTCCTAGCCAGCATCAGATTATGACCACTAATGAGACTCCTCCAAGCATTCTTTTCTTGAGCTCCCAAAGGTCTAAAATTCTTGTTTTTCATGAACTCATTAGTTACCATGTTCAAGTCTCCTCCTAGGATACACTCATCAAAATCCAAGTTGTCAAGACTATTCTTTACTTTATTCCAGACCAAGGTAAATTTTAAGGGTGCTAAATGTTTTTCTATTCAAATTAAGGTTGGCTAAACCTATTGAAAATAAAAGTTCATAGACTTTTATCATGCGAAATTTGATAAAATAAAACCCTTTAGTTATCTTCCCACTTGGCTAAAATGTAAAATTTATATGATATAAAATTCTTGTATTGGCAAATTTTTCTTTGTTGGTGGCTAAAGTTCAATTATTCAACTTCAAATTTTGAGCACTCATTAGCACATGAATGACAACTGATTCAACATGCTTTCATTACAAAACAATAACAAAGATTCAAAGTACAATTCATAAGGACCAAACAATACCATTTGAGGGAACACACATATTTATGTTGGGGTTGAATGCATCGAAATGACTAACTTGGTACATAGAGCCCTTTAAGGTCAACAATTGCAAGAATAAAACACTATTACTTAGAGCTTAAAATGCTCACTATATAACATTAACTTATAGATTCAAACTCAATATCCATCAAAGCATGATTGATAGCTAATGGCGATTCCTAAATTAAAAAGGTCTCTGAATAGATTCAACATGGCTATTTGAATTGATCAGGGTGCGCCTAATCAGCTTCAAAGAAGGCGATTTAGCATGTCATGATGCAGATAATCGTGGCTAAACTCTAGATGTCCAAAAATTTCTTCCTTTTGGAATGGCTAAATTATTTTTTTCCTAAAAAAATAATCTTTATTAGCTTTAGCCACAAAATTTGACTAAAGGTCTAAAAAATAGCCATTTGGCGAATTTTAGCCACTCTTTAATACCCTGATTCCAGACCCCTACTCTTTCACTAGCATTATTAAAGGCATAAATATTAACTAAGGCTACTCTAGTGTTAAATAAATTACAGAGCATAATCTGCCATCTACCATTTCTATCATTAACCATATAAATATCCGAGATATTAAGATTGTTCCTCCAGATCATAGCAATCCCTGCAGAAGAATCATTAGCAGAAATAGACCAGAGATCATACCCTGGAGGGAGAGTTTTACCTATAATAATCTTGTGGTTAACATCATGGATCTTGTGTTCTTGGATGAAAATAATATCAGGGTTAAGAGTCGAAATACAAACCTTCAGTCTATCTCTTTTGATACTGTTATTGATCCCCTGGAGATTCCAGGTAATGCAGTTAATTTTTTTATCCATTAATATCTGTATCTCCCAACCACTTGTCCTGCCTGGATAGTGGACTTTCTTGGGCTAGCCCTACTGGGACCCTGATAGAATTTTTTCTTACCTCTTCCTTTCCTTTTTCCAATTAGCCTCCAACCTTCCTCTTCTGTGTCTAAAATTTCTTCAATTTTTTGGTCGAACTTTGTAGTTTCTCCCATATGAGGCAGGTCAGGAAAATCAGGGAGCCTGGGGAGAGAGAATAATATCTCTTGTGTCAATTTGAACCGAGAACTTGACATTCTTGAGGGTTACCATCATATCCTTACTGAGATTAATTTTAACCTGATGGGATTGATCTTGAATATAGTTGGGGGTAGAGTCCCGATTTAAATCCTCTGTTTTGTCCAGATCCATGGTTTGCGAGGTAGTCCCCTTCATAGTGTTATTTTCATTGTGCTTCTTAGGAACCCACACCTACCTAATTTCTTCCTGGTGCATAGGAATCTTGCCTTTGGAGCTAATAGTCTGAACATGAGTCTTGGAGTAGATTATTTTAAGGTCTAGAAATTCATTGTTATTGACCTTGGTTTTAAGATTCCTATGCCATTCCGAGAAGATGGGCTTGGAAATGCAAACAAAAGGGAAGTTGGTTTGCGGCAGGCTAATCTCAAGGACCTCGCCTAAACAATTTGAAATAGCCATTAAGTGAGAGCGAGTCCAATAGGCCGGGGGAAGATTGGGGAAATTGATCCACGTCGAGGTGCATATTCTATCTTCCTTCCCCGGGATAAAATTGGCATTCCATCTCATCATATAAAAGGGGGAATTGGAAATGAAGTCCAATTTTCTTCTAAGGATAGAATGGACACATGTTTCATCTCTACACACCACCTGGAAAGTCTTACTGTCAAGCTTGAGAATATAAAGGATAGAAATATGCTGGTTCTTTGTAATCCACATCTTAATTTCATTCTGCGAAGGACACCTAATAGGAAAATGTAACAGGATGGCATTTTTAGAGAAGGTATCAGTGGCCGAGGAGTCCTGGACCCCGAAAAGATCAATAAAATCTCTGTTACTCTCCTTAACATCTCTAGGATCAGTAGCATTGAAAGAATTAGAAGCAACATCCTTTAGCAGAACATTTTTGTAAGAGGGGTTAGAAATCGAACCTTTAGCTTTATCCCCCTTACCCAAGACCGGATTGGCATTGCTGATTTTGTCTTCCCCGAACTTCGTTTTCAGAACGTTAAGGCCGGAAAGCTTGACTTCTTGGCAGTTTTCGCAGTCACATGATTCCACCTCCACCGGGTTAAAATATCCATTACTATCTTTGATGGAACATTTCTTGGCGTTTTTCCTGAGTCTCATTTGGTAAACTTCCAGAGATGTCGCAATGATTTTCGGAATTTCATCGTTCTTTAAGGAAGCTTTGAAGGCTTTCCTATGCCTTTCAATTACGTTGTCATCTGCATCTTCCCACCTCCTGATCAGCCTAATGCTCGCCTTGGTTGTCTCCTTGATTCCGTCCCATCGAATCACCATATCCTTAACTTTGGCCAGCATTTGGAGGCTCGAAAGATACTGTTCTTAAGGCTGCAGCAATCAGCCTCTGTGTGTCCATGTTTGACCGTTATAAGCTTGTACAGAGCAGTATCCATCTCCTGAGTGAAGCCCCACATGTTCCATATCCAGTCTCTATCGTTGGCTCTGCCATCCCAATAATCTTTGTTTATGGTTTCCATTTTTTCTTTGCATGCCGTAATAGTAACATCTTCTTGAACCCCCATACAGATCGCAGCGGCCCTCTGTTGATCCTTGATAATCTCGAGCCCCAAATAGATTTCCTTGAGAAGCTTCCACCCCTGATCCCTTCTATCCTCCATCCAAAAAATCTGGGTCCATTCTTCATCCTCAATGCTGGTGCTAATGTTCTGTCTAGAGGAGCCAGCCCCTCTATTCTTACTGTTTGCCATCTTCTTTTCTGATTGTACTCACGATCCACCGAAACAGAGGCAGAAACGGAACAGAACAGAAGCAGAAAAGGCTCCGAGCAAAGGCAGCCGGAAAGACCGAAACAGTTACTTTTGTGAAGGGAAAGACTGCTTCCCCCCTTTGCCCCCAAAGAATAACTGAACCACACCTTCCAAGAAAAGCTGAATCAAAATAAGATAAGCCGTACTCTACTGCAGAAAGCAATCTAAGACTAAATGTCCTGTTCAGAAGGGAGTCAGAACTGGCACAATATCCTAGGAATGCCAAAAAAGAATCCTAATTGGCTGCTAGAAACCTCCAAACTACCACTTCGATGTCACCAATGAATTGATCCGGCTGCAGGTCAAAGAATGTTGCCCAGTGATAGATTGGTTCTGCACCAAATTCCATGGGGGCACTCATGGTAAACAAATTTCTTTCAAATCTGCCTCCAAGAAATGGTTGCGAGTTGTGAGCAGCAACCCTCAAAGATCCTGGCCTATCAAAACAAAGGATACACAGATAGAGGTAATTGAAACCAATCCTACAGAAACCTATCCTAGAGTTGGAAAAGCGTGCTAATCTGATAAAATTGCCAACTAAATTGATGAAATCCTGGACTTCTTCCGGGGTCTGAACAATCCCCAGACCCTGGAGAACAGCTTCAAGCAAAGCCTCATCCATTGGGTCTGGGAGCTTATCCCGAGGTCGAGTCGGTGCTTGGGCGCCTAACGTTCATCTTTTTTCCGTTTCGGGGACAATCGAGCTTTCGCTGCATCAGAATATCACAATATCAAATGTTCGCTTTGCTGCATCAGAATATCAGAATATCAAATGTTCACTTTGCTTTGCCAATCCTACACTATCATGAGTATTGCTAACAATTCCATTTCTCTGTTACAGAGAGCATCTGAAATGTTAGATGGCAACATTAGGCAGTGGGCAGCTGGTAGAGAAGGAAATGTGCGTGCATTACTAAGTTCCATTTTGATGCTTCATTCTCTCCTTAATGCTCCAATGCTGGTCGAATTTTAAGCAGGGTAGCAAAGCTGGACCACTCTGTATATTTGTGATGCATCAATATATGCTAATTTTTTCAGTTGTCCAAGCTTCCATGCTTAGTAGTAAAATATCAAGCAAACACATTCGGATAAGAAGATCTGTATCGTTTTAAAATTGTTAGTAGGAACATATTGGCATGAGAGGGGAGAAAACACATGAACAAGCAAGGAATATTTATTGTTTATCGAGATAAACAAGAATAATCATCTTCTCTCTAAGAATGCTTAATTTTTCATGCAACATAAAGGACGTTACCTCTTTCTTATCCAAATATTGTTTAAGAAAAGGAGATTCCAAGTCTGTTTCTATCGATTCACTAGGCTACCACTTTAGAAATATCCCTGGCTCTGCAATAAAAAAGCAAAAGCTTGATATAAAAATGCAGAAGCTCTATTCAGTTCTATAATATAAATACACTAGTTAAGGTGCCCAGCGTTGCTGGGCATAGCTAGAAACTGTGAATGACATACTGGAGCAATTGTTAAATAGATTCTTGTTTTTAAAATTGGATAATCAAGAGCATTCGACCACATTTCGCACTTCCCCTTATCTTTTCCATTTTTCTTTTTCATTTTGCCTTTGTCTACTATTTCTTTTTCCTATTTTCCCCTTGGCCCTTTTCCCTTTTTACATTTTTCAATTTACTTTTTTCTTTTTCCATTATTCCATTTCCTCTTTTTCTCTTTTTTGTTTCTGCTTCCCCATTTTTCCTTTTCTATTTTTCCCTTCCCTTTTCTCCAATTTGTGGTTGCCCTTTTTCTAAGTTTTCCTTTCTGCTTTCCCCTTTCCTTTCCCTTTTCCCTTTCCTTCTCCCCACCTTTTCTTTTTTCCCTTTTTTCCCTTCCCTTTTCCTCTTTTGCCCAGCCCTTCAGTCTTCCTTTTTTTCTAGTGCCCTTTTCCCTTCCTTTTCCCCCCTCCTTTTTTTCTTTTCCCTATTTCCCTTTCCCTTTTTCCATGTCCATTTTTCCTTCGGTTTTTCCCTTTCCTAACCCTTTCCCTCTTCCCTTTTTTGCCATGTCCCTTTTCTCTTCTATTTTTTCATGCTCTTTTTTCGCTCCTCTTTTCCCCTTTCTTCACCTTTTTTCTTCCTCCCCCTCCTTTTTCCTTTTTTCCTTTTTCTCTTTTTCTTTTTCTATTTTGCTCTTCCTTTTTATTCACCTCCCCTTTCTATTTTTCCATTTTACCTCCCGTTTTTTCCCTTTTGCCTTTTTCCATTTGCTTCCACTTTTTTCATGTTTGCCTTTTCCATTTTCAACCTCCTTGCTTTTCCCTTTTTCTATCCCCTCCCCTTTTCACATTCTCTTTTTCCTTTTACCTTATTTTATTTTCCTTTTCTCCCATTCCATCCCCTTCGCTTCCCTTTCCCCCTTCCCCTTTACCAATGGCCTTTTTCCCTTCCCTTTTCCTCCTCTCCCGACCCTTTCTCTATTCCGCTTTTTTTCGTGCCCTTTTTCCCTTCCATTTTTCTCTCTTCCGCCTCCTTTTTATTTCTTTTTTCCCTTTCTTTTTCTCATGTCTTTTTTTCCCTTCCCTTTATTTCTCTTCCCCTTTTTACAGTGCCATTTATTCCTTCCCTTTGCCCACCCTTCCCTCTTCCCTTTTTCTCGTAATCTTTTTCTTTCCCTTTCCTCCCTCATTTGTTCTTTTCGTTTTCCCTTTCCCCTTTCCTCCCTCCTTTCTCTTCCTTTTTTCCGCTTCTCTCCTTCTTTTCTCTTCCTCTTTTCCCCATGCCCTTTTTCCCTTTTGCCCCTCCCCTCGCTTTTTCCTTTTACCCTTTCCATCCCTTCTCTCCTCCCTTTTTCTCTTTCCTTTTTTTTTCTCGTGTCCTTTTTCTCTTCCCTTTTTCTCCTTTCCCCACCTTTTTTCTCTCCCCCTTTCCCACTGTCCCTTTTCGCTCCCTCCTCCTCTCCCCTTTTTCCCTTTCCATTTTCCTTTCCTTTTCCCTTCCCTTCTCTCTACCCTTTTTCTCATCCCCTTTTTCCCTTCCCTTTTACTCCTGTCCTCACCCTTTCCCTCTTCTCCTTTTCATAGTGTCATTTTTTCCTTTATTTTCTCTCTTACTTTTCCTTTCTCTTTTTTGTGCTATTTTCTATTTCCTTTTCCCTTTTATCCGTGCCTTTTTTGCCTTTCACTTTGCCTTTATCTCCTCCCTTTTCCTCCTTTTCTCCACCTTTTTACTCTTCCCCTTTTCCAATGTTCCTTTTCACTCCCTCCTCCTCCCCCTTTCTTTTACCTTTTCCTTTCCCTTTCCCTTTTCTTTCCTTTTCCCTTTTCCTTTTCCCTTCCCTTTTCTCTACCCTTTTCCGCATCCCCTTTTCAACTTCCCTTTTACTCCTATCCTCATCCTTTCCATCTTCTCCTTTTCATAGTGTCCTTTTTTTCTTTATTTTCCTTTCCCTTTTTCGTGCTCTTTTCGCTTTCATTTTTTCCTTCCTTTCTTTCTTTCCCTTTTACCCGTGCCTTTTTGCCTTTCACTTTGCCATTTTCTCCTCCCTTTTCCTTTTCCCTTTCCTCTTCAGACATTAGAGCATGGCCAATCATGGTGGAGGGAAGTCGTGCGATAAATCTCGACCTCCGAATGCAATCGGATGATCTCAACCATCCAAATTAGGGTTTCATTCATGACATACTTACGCTATAACATTATAATATAAGACTAGTAATAGTGCCCAGCGTTGCTGGGTAAAGGCTGGGAACCTGTAAATGACATAGGAAAGTAGAGTATTATACTTTGCCCTGAGTTCATACTTCACAAATGAAATCCAATGAAATTCACTTTCTTGCCTTCAATGTGTTAGTATGTTTTTCTTCTTAGTACATTTTTCTTCTTTCTTTCGTTCTAACTATGATTTGAACATGACACAGAGGCATTTGTTTGTTTTAAGTATGATTTGAATATGACATAGGGCGGATATGTCCATGACCATCTGGTATTGAATAGAATTAAAAGCATTAAATATGGCATTTTAATACATTATACACAAAGTGATACCAAAGTAAAAGGGTTTCTTGGGAGGAAGTCGCCAAAGAAAAAAGGATTCATGGATATTGGTATGTTGTAAGATCAAACTAATAGTGCACATTAAAGAATCACGTTATCCTATCAATAAATAAGCTACCCTTGTAATACAGAGGATTTCAAGCCATTAAAAAGTATTATTTCATGTACTATTGTATTATCTTTTGTATTCCCATGTTATTCAATTCTTCTGCTTCTTTCGTTAACTCTATGTTTCCAGCCACTCACCTTCATGTACTATTGTATTATCTTTTGTATTCCCATGTTATTCAATTCTCCCTCAGTAAACTAACAGATGGCAAGAAAGTTGTGAACACAAGCTTTAATTGTAAATGCAATTGTGAACGCAGGCTTTAATTGTGAAAGTAATGGTGCCCAGCGTTGCTGGGCATAGGTTGGAAGTCTGTAAATGTTTTGACCGCAATGAGAAAAGTGTGCAGTAATCTTTTATTATAACAAAAATATTCAAACATAGTAGCAGTGCCTAGCGCATAAGTAGCCGCATGTATATCACCTTTACTGTAAGAATGATCCCATGGTGTTGGTATTCTATCGATCGCCTTTAGTGTAATTTTATGTGACCATGAGCAGGATCGGACTTCAAAATTGCATCAAAGTTTTCAGAAATCCCAGGACAATTTTGAGGGATCAAAGTTTGACCTAAGTTCTCTGTTCCCTAAGGGTAGATGAGCCGATTTATAGTAAAGACTTATTAAGATCAACTGTTTGGAAGTATTAATATAGAGGACCAAATAAACCAAACATGTTATCAAAATCAAATCCAAGCATAAGTAGAACTGAATTGGCAACGCACATCTTAAATCATTTCATGATTGATAGGTATTGTGAGTCATAAGTACAATTCTAGCATCTGTGTCCCACCACGCAAATATAATGAACATATGTCTGAATCTATCTAGAAGAATCAAGATCTACTGCATACCAAACATCAACTATTCTGGTGATATGTGCGAGGGAACGAAGTTGATTTGGTCCAAGAACGATTTCACCAATTTGTATGCAAATGCAAGTCGAAAAGTAGGCTGGTGCAATATAGATCCCGAGACTACTACTAAATGGTAAAATTAAAACAAAAGAGCTTTGTCACCAAAGTATGACTTATGCTGCGAGCACTCTTTGTGAGAAACCTCATGAATGTGTATGCATAAATCGATTGCTTTCGTGAAATGGATTCACGTAGTGGTGGATTCTGCCGGTAATTTTCTTTCCTACCCGTGATTTTATACTTAAAATCATTGCTCACTTTGCATTCCTTTCAACATGATGGAGATATTTGACATCATTAACTAAATGACCAAGTACAAATTAAGAACCACATTATGCGTAAGTGCGATATGTTTGTGCTTTCGCCAGTTTATCGAGCATAGGTTTTGAGCTGAATTCAATCAATCCTCTACTTCCGATAAAATGTGTTGGTCCCAATCATGATGTGAGTCCTCTAGCTCATAAGGCACATTGCTTAAGGGGCAAGAACACCTAGCATTACTCAAAGGAGCATCGATGTCAATCCTAGGAACCTTAGCATTGGAGCCGTGGCACTTCCAAAAATCAGCGTGGTCGTTACAACAATAAAAAGATTATGCGTCGGGATGTTAAGAGCAAGTGCATAAGCAATAGCACCGCGGAGCCCACATAGCCACATCATGACCTTCATTGAGTTTGTTATTGGCGACCTCCTGGCGACATGTATGGTTAGAGTATACATAGTAATCCATAAAGCTTAGGAATATGACAAATGATATCTTTCTCATTACCTTCCTTTGTTCGCAAAGCCATGACAACGGAAATATGTTTAGCCCTTGAAAGAAGACATAAAGGTAAAGCGGATAATAACAGCCCCGCATCAACTTCATGCTAAAACCACAACTTGCATCCCCAAGTATGCAAAAACGAATAGCTCGCCAAAAATGCGAGGGGCTTCAAATGCATATTTTGAGATAATTTTTATGCCCAGTGAGGCATTGTAGTAGCCATAATGTGCATTGCGGATTCCACAAAAGAACAAAGCCATTATGCCCGACAATGAAAAATTTCTCGTCATCGCGATACGCCACATATGCGTAAAGCGAATAAATGCTAGCTCAAACTTTGCATACTCGCCCTTATGTCAATAAATTTCAGCAGCAATGCACGTAAGAGTGAAGCACCAATGCCCAAGGCCGTGGAAGCAACACGATAACAATGAACCGAATCGCATAAAGACGATTTTGAATCAGAAATGCAAGAGCAAAGAGGTTCCTTAAAAGTGTAAATTCAGCAAACCAGTCCGCATAAACCAATTGGACCGACAAAATTCCAAATGTTCAAGGTAAACAAAGGTAAAGGCCAATTCTCTGCCATATATTTTAGGTTGGTCCAGTCTAGCTCCATGTAAGTATGACATGCTTAAGCGAGAGATATTCTCGCCAAGATGGGGTAAGGCAATAAATCATGGCCCCGATACTATGCACCACGCAATGCTAGCAAGTGGATGCCCATCCCGAATGCCAAATGCTATTCTCTAGCAATTAAAATGAAAGCTCATAATTGTTTATATTTGGAGCAAGAAGAAAGTTTAATCATGGGTTGTGCCTACAAAGCTAACAAAACTCAAACATATAAACACATCTGGAGACTTAGCTAAGCACCATAGCTTCTTCACGGAGTAGCAAGGATGAAGCACATCCTTCTAATGAGGTCCTCCATCATATCTACACTGTAAAATCATGATAAAAGGCCTATTCACTACAATAAAAGAAGAAAAGTAAAGATTATGATGGAACACACTTACTGAAGGATTGGGGCACCCGGATCACTGTATCTGTAGGAGGAGATCATTGCAGAAGTAACTAAGGGACTCGTATCTCTAGCTTCCTTATACAAAACATAGCCAACAACCCAACTCTTCTAGCAAAGCCATGAAGAGCCAAAGAGAATTTAACTTTTGTATTCATGATGGTCGTGCTTGCCGACGCACTTAAAACCCGATGTGCTTAATGCAAGACATGCAATATGCAGACTCTCGAAATGGAGCGTAAATTCAACGCCTGGCTTGTGATACCTAATGGTGTCATCCAAACACCAAGAAAAAACTTAAATATCTCCTATGTATGATTGAGAATTAGATGCAATGCTAAAAAATTAAGATCTTCACAAAGCAAGCCTCAATAACAAATCACCTTGCTTAAACCGAAACAGGGGGGAAGCATACCTTCTTTGTTTTATCTTAAACAAAAGAAAATCCCGAAGAGAATGAAAATGCCTCCACTGCAGTATGAATGGTCGGCAATGAAGTTTCCTTAGATAGGAAAAAATCATATCACTTCAAGAGATACTAAATGAGACCATTTCGTTAATCTCAAAGGAAGGCGAGAGAATGGGGAAGTCTCGAGACCGGCAAAGATAGGCAATAGTTTCCTTCACAAAGAGCGTGCAAGCAAAAAGCTTCTTCTTGGGTAACATAAGCCACGTAACCCGAAGAAGATGGAGAGGCTGTTTGGAGCCATTAAGCCAAATGTCACCACGAAAACGCATTCCTTTGGCAAGGCGGCCTGCCGAGAATCCGAAGAGTCGATTTGCCCAAACCAAATGACCCCATAATGGTCGTGAAAAGCCCAGCCGGGCAAATCCGAGCTGGAAATTAAAATTTTTCTTTTCCGAATGGCGGGGGCCTCGAGAAACCAAGGCGGAGAGATCCTTCCATGCTACCCATGCTCCTTCACCTTAGCTCAACTCCGGCGGGGGTAGAGCCCGGGATCCGGGCAAATAGCTTCCACAATTGGGGTTCTTTAGCCATGGACGACAAATCTACTGGCAAAGCCCAACGACAGGCAAAAGCCAAGCACAATCAAAATTGTTAAGCAAACTGCCGCCACGACAGAAGCAAGCAATTCCAGTGGCTCTCAGAAACCCTGGCCGCTTCCACCGCAAATCCACCGAGATCACATCCAAAACCGATACCAACCCCCGCAATTCGTAGCATTCCATTGATCAAATCTGGGCCGTCTAAAATTTTAGGGTTTTATGCATTCATCAAATCTGGGCCGTCTAAAGTTTTAGGGTTTTATGCACAACATACACTAAAACTTTATAATAAAGGATGAAGATTGTCTGATAGTACCAATTGGTGAAGATATTGTGCATCTGGTGTGTCCCTATGGTGTAACCATTCTATAGATCCACTAGAGAGAATCATATTGGAGAATGCAAGCCCTGCATCATTGTACGCTGTATAGATTTCTCAAATTGAGATGGTTTTCACCATTTAAGGCGCTCCAAAATGCGCTTCTGTCTATTTCCCAGCACAAGTAACTTTTTTTGGAGAGTCCTAGGCAATGCTGTTAATGGGCATCCATTCTGTGAGTTATCTGAGGATACGGACTGGTCAGCTATATTCCCATTATTATTAGGCTGAAGCACAGCAGCATATGGGCATGTAATTCCTATTTTGAACCGCAATACAGAAGACTGATAAGTAGCTTTAGTAGATAATGGAAATACAATTTCTAAACCTATCCTTGTCCCTAATACCCATGCTTTGCAATAAGAACGTGCAGTGATAAAAACCAGATTATAGGAAACATTATCTGCAATCAGGGTTTCAGGGATCCATTTCCATCTTGCCTCTTGCAAGCTTTAGTTAACGGTCGATCCTGCATATGCAGTCAAAGAAAATTATCTTCGCATAAACCATGCCAAAATAAAATACTAAATTGTTTGTTACTATGATACCTCAGGAGGATAAGATGGCACATCATTCTTCATGTGTACATTTCCACTTTGTTTCTTGCACTTGCGTCTCCTAGTTTTCCCACGTACTGTTTGACCAGTCATTTCATTCCTTATACTATCAGAAGTTAAAAGACCAGCTTCAGCAGAACCATTAATTGCTGCAATTATACCACTGCGTATTCTTTCCAACAGCAACACTACTGACGCTGATGCAAATACTGGTTGTAAAGGACTGCAAGCAAGGAAAATAGCATGGGTTTCATCTCAACTGATTCTAATATCAACTCTGTTGCTCTTATGTATGGAGCAGCTGGAGATGACTGTAACTTCCCGTTCAGAGTAGACGCACTGTTTAATGATGGCTTTGTATCCTGTATAACCTTGAGGGCCTGCAAAGAAAAGCTCATGCATTTATTCAAGCTTAGGGCTAGTCGGTGCATGAAAAATACTCTGCATATATCCTAGCCTATCCATCATAAATCATACTTGATGTTTCCATTTTGCAATGATAAAGAAAAAGGGCCAGCATAACCCTTTGAACTGTGATAAATGACACTTATCAGACTGCTTTCGCATGTCAACATTTCCATAGAGCATCCACAAAAAGATCTGACAATGGACTTTAACAATTAATCTCTGTTCATAAGGAAGTATCTCTAGCAGAAGCTTATACCGGGTTCTAAACATCCAAGTAGAAGGAAGAAGAACAAGCTTCAAGCATTCATCTGTGCATTCCAAAGCTTTTTTAGTTGCCATAGAAATTTACAAAAACCATCTTTGTTGCTATAGAGGCCGAACAGGGCTTCTGGGCCGGAGTTGCTATGCCGGAAGAGGCAGGGAACATAGAAGCTTCTTCTCCGGAAGCAAATCTGGCTGGCAACCGTAAAGCAAACCCTTTCCTCAAAGAACCCTAAAATAAGGGACCTCGATGCTTGCATGTCTGTTTTTGGAACTTAAAAATAATTGATTATTCAAGGGGAAATCAGCCCCTAAAATAAAAAGAGGGCTTTTGTTGTGAGCCTTTGGATGTTGGACCATTGAAAAAAAAAGGCTAAATCAACGACTAAGAAATGGTGCACTCTAGATGTACGCATTAGTACATCCATTCGAATACGCCATGAAATCTTAGGAAAACCTTTGTGAAAAGCGTACAAAAACACAAAGAAAACCCCCTGTTATTATGCTACATATTGTAAACAATAGCAAACTTGTGCATATGGGTTTTGCCGCTATCAACTGGCCCCAAAATTGAAAATTTTGATAGGGCTTTTCAGCCGGCTGTGATTGGCCAGCCAATCCTGCCATGTGATAAGAGGCTGCAGAATAAATTTCAAGAATACAGAGAGAAACACAAAACAATCTTAGATTTTGGATCTTGGGAGCCACGTTCTTGATGGGTATAGGGATAAAGGAAACGAAGAATATACATGTAAAAGATTGAAACCATTGGACTATATTAATGCCAGCTTTAAGTTCTAGCAGAGCATGCCTTGTTGATGTTTTCCCAGCCATACAATCGATAAAAAAACACTAATGCCTAGTAAAACTGCTACTGCTGGGCATCCATTTTTTACTTTTAATGGTGGAAGCAGATAGATGTTCCATGTATTAGAAATGTTCATGGTAGATTAGAATAAGATTGAATAAGATTGATCAGACAAAATAGAGGTCACTAATGTTGAATGAAGTCTGATTGTAGCATGTAATTAATGTGAATCAGGAATGTGGAAAAACTGTTGAGACGAACCTGGAAAATGTGTAAGTTGTTGGCCGAGAAGAGAAAACTTGTGGACACCATTAGGAGGCACTCTTGATCCAAAATATTTCCTTATGCCATTTGTACCATAGGCTGCATTTTTTCTGTTTACCGCCCTTGCTTTTGCTTGTTCTTCTCCTCTAGGACCAAAGTTAAAGCCCAAAACTTGTGTCTATCTAAATTAAAGCCCAAAACTTGTGTCTATCTACAGCCAAGAGCAATAGCGGGATCTAGTTACAATGATTCATAACATAAACTGAGCAAAAGTGATGGAATATACATTTACGTGATAGAAAATGAAAGCCTAGTTCTAACACTGATAAAAAGCTAGATCTTATACTTTTAATCTTTACTCTTGTTTGCACTATAGCTGCTATGAAGGTTCCATTACATGATCAAAGGTGGCTTCATTCTAATGCAAACTCTTGGGCACTTTAGATTCAACTAACTGCCCACTAACACTGCATAACTGAGCATCAGACAACATGTAAATACTTACATTAGAAGTTGTCTTTGTTATCTGCATCCTGGTCCAAACTTCCCCATAATTCATAATCAGAGCCAGTACCTCTTAGATTCTTGTGCACCCTGCTCTTCTTCCTGCCATCTGGCAAACAGATTATGTCCGCTCAGCAAGATGTGAACATTGTGAAATGGGATATCTGGGGCAAGACAGCTTGAAACAAAAATATCGATACCATATTGGGGGAGGACATGGCCATAGTATGACCATCCTTTTGCAATATGTCTTTGGATTTTTGCTTGGTAGTGGCTATGATATGGCCACACGCAGAACAGTCAAGATCATAAGGAAAAAACGTAGAGACTCTTTTAACTAAGTCAAGATCATAAGGAAAAACGCAGACTCTTTTAAGGAAAAAAATGACCGAGACCCTCTCATATGGAAAAAAACGCAGAGACTTGTTTAAGAAAAATGACCGAGACTCTGATTTGGGGCCGGAATAACATTCTTGATGCGGGCTGCAGGCTTTGGATTGTTAACCTATATGGATCTCCTTGAAGCTAAAGCCATTACGGCTACTCTGTGAATCAAAAGATTTAGATGCCGCAGGCCCATTCCAAACATCTGCCATGTCCAGGAATCCGATCACCTCTTCTGCAAGAGCCCTAAATCGCAAGGAGCCATAGCTCTTAAAATGTGATGCGAGACTGAAGGTGCAGATGATGCCACATGGCACAATTAAAGCCGTCCGATCTAGGGCGAGGTTTAAGACAGACATACGATATAATTTTATTATATATAGGATGTAGGGCATGTAGGCACCCGTTTTTGTTATTTTTTTGAATTTTAGTTAGTTGGGATATGTAATGATTAGGAGTAGCCACGTCAGCAATTCAAAATTATGAGTGGCAGTGGCAACCAGAACGGACCTTCATTGCAAATTTTCGGAGGGAGATTGCGAAGTGTTTCCTGTTTAGGAAAAAAATTTGCCGCCGTTCCAATTTTTTGTGTTTGTGAGTGATCAACGAAGTAAGTATTCTTCTTCCTCAAAATCCTTGCCCAAATCCAAGCAATGGACGCCTTTGCCTCCCGAAAATCACCCAGATTAAACAAAAATTTGAAAATAGTCGATTCTAGCAAGAAAGCCGAAAAAAACAAGAGGAAGGTTCAAACTTCTGAGGAACCAGGGCCAAAAAGAAGACTTATTTGTGAAGAACCCGCTGTTGTGGAAGCAAAGCATGTAAGATGTGTCAATGCAGATGAAATTTTTCCAGATTTACAACAGATAATGGACGAGCAGTGGGGGCCCAAAGACATACGGGGGTTCAAAGAATCTAGCGTGAAGCCAGAGTGGGCCGAGAACTTCTACAAACATTATGAAATTGTTTTTGGTAAGCGGGAGGTCACAAATCGCCATGTACCTGAGTACTTTGCTCGTGCATTTGCCCTTCAATTGACAAGTAAAAAAGTAGATTGGGATACTTTTAAAGTTTTGGCCAAAGATTTGGCAAAGGGAGGAGCAAAAGAATCTGCTATTACAGAAGAAATTGGGACCTCTAAATCCACATCCAAGGTTCCTAAATTTCAGCAAGGATTTTACCCTAAGGAAGAGCTTGAATTTGCGTAAACTCATTGCGCAGCGTGTCATGGAGAGTTAATTAGCAAAGACATCCAAGGTTGAAGAACTGAAAATTCAGCAGCAGTAATTACGTGACAATATAAATAAGATTTCGTGAAGAAAGGATGCACATGAAGAGGACCTAGCACATGATACAAGAAGACATCAATAGTGTTCTCGACGACGCCAAGCGAATAAGAGAGACATCAAGACCGGGCGGCAGCAGAGGTTGACCTTTGATGAGGGATAGAACCGGAAGGAAGAAATGCTAAAGAGAATTTCAGGAGCCATTGGAGAAAGCCATTCGGGAGAAGGAGTTATGTGAAAAGAGGATTGCGTAATCTTGAGGAGGCTCACAAAGTTCGGTTTTGAGTGCCGCAGACGGGCTTGATGATATGCATAAGTACATGATGCATTCATTAGCGATTCTCCTTCAACCCAAAACAAGCTTAGTGATCTCTCCAAATTGAAGAAAAAAATTCATATCTGTGCATGGATGTGTGTTTTGTAGTAATGGCTTTGCTAATAATGAACCTATCCTAGTTGCTCCATGCGAGCATTCATTTCATATCTTCTATTTCTCATATTCTATTTCTGCTGGACTATCCTGCCCAAAAGCATGCAAATGGGACGAAAACATTTCAAAGATCTTGGGTGTGTACACTGGAGGTAAGCAGTATTTCATGATTTATGTTCAATTTGCTGCATCCAGGATTACTGCAATGTAGAATCCATTTACATGTAGAATCCATTTACATGTAGATTGCTGCACTTAAGGTTTTGCTACAGCATGTAGGAGTGTACTGGTTATTTTATACTTATAGTTCCATGGCTTGAATGTCATACATATATGTACATTCACAGTGTAGGGTCCTAAATGTAGAACTTAAATACATAAAATTAGGAGTTGTGTACTGAGTTTTGTGGCAGAACATTTAGAGAATGCCTGATGTGTACATGTGCATACATTGTAGCACATTCATGTACATTACATGTACATTCCATCTAGATAAATAGCTGTTTACATGTGTATGTACTCAAAGTACTTCAATGTAGATCAGTTCTAGTAATTGACAGCTATTGATATGTATAGAACAGTTAGAGACTGATTAGTTTGAGACCCGATATCCGATCAAGTGTTATGTGATTTATTTTCGAGCTTCAAAGTGCCAAAAAAAACAAATGAGCGTAAATTACACCACGGTCAAAATTAAACTTGTTTTCAAATTCAATTTACATTGTGTCGAGGAAGCAATTTCTTATTCTTGGTTCGGTTTTCCACAGCTTTGGAGGTTCCAAAGAAAATTTAGGTGCAAGATGTAGCCGAGGGAAAGAAAGCAAAGATTGAAGGAAAAAAAGCAAAATCACTATTCCCCGCGGTGGTACAGTTGAGGAGGTCGGCACTTCAGTCCGCATGGTGACATTCCAGTTATGACGAGGAACTCGAGAGATTGAGGGAGCGAAGCTAAGGCCACATCTTCAAAAAAGTAAAGGCAAAGAATGTAAAAAATGTGACTCCAAAGAAGAAGTCCAGCCTAAAAAGCCACGAAAGAAGACAATTAAAGCAAAGAGAAACATGTAAGAAAGCATTTTATTTCAATTACAAAGAAATGAGAAATCCATGACATCCTATGTTTACAGGTCCTAATGAAGAGGAATCTTCCGAGCATCAAGATGTAGAGCAAGACACTTTTAAGTTTGTGTCAAATATTGCTTCTGACATAGCAAAGGACGCTGAATTTCATGACAATGAGAAATCAGGAAAGGTTGAAGACGAGGATTCTGGACCTAATAAGAATCTGAGTGAGGAAACCAAAAAAGAAGGGAAGGAAATGGATACTGACTCAGAAAACAAAGATCGAGAGAGCGTAAGAATGATCTCTACAGGTAACTTGATCTACATATCTTACATTTTTTTTTACATCTAGTATCCAAGTTAAAAACTTTAAAATAATATGGATAGTAGTAGACGAATGTAGATGATTTGTGTAAATGTACTAGTCATTGAACCCAGACTGCAGTTCTGAATGCAGGCCATACGATGCCTTGCTGAACCGAATGATGAAGCTCAAGAAGGCAAGGATTTTCCCAGGATCTTTGCCTGAAATGGAGTGTTATTTATTTGAACAAGATGTGCTTGACATGGATGTGGGAAACTTTTCCAAACGACATGTGGATATGTATGCCAGGTACAGGACTTTGAACTTGTTCATTTGTATGTGTAAGTCAAGTTAGTAATTTTATCCTTTTCAACTTGTTATAGGTACCTGCAGCTCTGTGTTCCAGATGATAAGAAGGCCGACGTCTGGTTCTTCCCACCAGACAGCTTCATGGAATTTGCAGCATGGGCCAAGGCAAGCGAAAAAGATAAATCTATGGCAGCCTCCGAGCGTGGAAGAGATATTGTAAAGGTAGCTCTTACAGGGATAAATTGGCTGAAGTGCAGATGGATCATGATTCCAATGCTATGTAGAGTTACTGAACATCACACTTTGGCCATCTTCAACATGGCACTTACTAAGAGTAAGAACACCATCAACATTCAGATCTTCAATTCTGCCGAGGACATTGACGTTGACATGCTTGCACTTAAGAGGTATTTTGTATTTCACATCTCCTTTTATTAATATTGAGTAGATTGGATACCATGTTAGCAGCTTCTTTCATTCATTTGCTACAAAATAGATTTGGTCTTTTGCAGGCTCCACATCCTCACTATGGCACGCGGTTGTGTCGAGTGTCCCACTTTTTTGAAGCATGGACAAAATCCTTCACCAGTTGTGAAGATTCATAAGTGTCCACAGCAGAAAGATGGGGATTCATGTGGCCTCTATGTTGCAGCTTATATGCAGAAGTTTGTAGACACAATCGTGTGTGGTAAAACTACCAATGTGAGTGTCTCACTTCTTTTGTCTTGCAAACAAATGGTTTTTAATACTTATTATGTAAGTATTGTTGTCACATTTGCAGATTACCCGAAACTAGTTCTTGCCAAAGTATGCGGAGGATCGTCGTGATGTTCTCATCCGAGCACTACTTCAGGAGTTAGACCACATTCACATCGCACCCGAAACTATTAGACCACCTGGTACTAATAAATGTGGCTGTGAAACAGCCTATCCCTATTGTCAATGCTAAACACTATTTGATTATAAAATACACATTTTTCATTGAATTTTAATGAATAAAATCTCTTTTTATTCAACTCCACCATACTTTATTGATAAATTGCATGTTCTTTCATATCAGGTGTACAGAAAAGGTTGATAGTGTTTGATATCAATAATGTTTTGGCAAAACAAATACATAGGACTTTGGTATCGATGATCGACTAGTTGGAAATTATGACATAATAGGCAAGAAAGTGTTGTTTTTAAGGCCCCACCTAGGCAATTCACGGAATTTGTATTTGAACACTTTGAAGTAGGAATATGGTCATCAATAGCTCCATGGAACCTATCAAGAGTAGTGGATAAAATCTTCACAATGACGCAGATAAGGGACTTAAGGTTCACCTTTGATGGAAGCCAACGTTTGGAGCTGCCTTTCCTGGATTGCGAAATGTGAAGACAAACCTTTGTATCCGAGGCCAATTGAGTTTATATACTGAAGTATCCGCAGACAGGAATGACAAAGAATACACTAATAGTAGACGACTCAAAGTACAAGATGCTTTTCAATCCCAACGAAAATTGCATATGCCCACCTTCATGGCGGGGAAAGTGATGTTGAAGACACGTGTCTCTTGACACTTCAAACCATGGCTAGAGGGTTTGTTGATAGCACCGGACACTGCAACAAGATGTGAAGCGAATCCTTTACGCAATCCAACCGATGTACTAACAACAACCGCTTTTTGGAGGCAAATGCTTTCGAGAGGGCTACAAGGACGTAGATGGCATGTCCAAAGCTATGGACAAGCCGCAAGAAAGTAACATATTGAAACAAAGAGAATAGTATGTACCGGCTTCACATCGGTACGTGACCAGATTTTGAATGTAATTTAATGTTAATATAAAACATGAACAACAGACTTGTATATATTGGCATCATATCCGATATGACCAGTTGTATATCTTGTGATATGTAATACAAGAGTTTTTGTCTCCATACATGTTCCACTTTCTCGCTTTGTTTCATGAATCAAAAGAAAAGCTATTGATATCCATTATAACGAAACAAGTTCACGTACTAGTTTAACTTCTTCATGCAACAATTGATGAACATTTTGTACTTTCTCGATATACATTGTGCTTGGAAATAGAAGATATTGTGTGATACTGAAATTTAAGTATCAAAAAATGCACTTCAGATTAAAAATAAGTAAATAAGAAAAACTTGCGACAATCGACTAGTTTTCTCAACATAACACGACTAGTTTAACTTCTTCATGCAACAATTGATAAACATTTTGTACTTTCTCGATATACATTTTGCTTGGTCACGTAAGATATACGTGATAATCGAAATTGAAGTATCAAAATGCACTTCGATTAAAAAATAAGTAAATAACAAAAACTTACAAAGAATCGACTAGTTTTCTCAACATAACGTAAGATGATGGCAAATATGAAAGTTCCTTTGTATAGAACTTAGTCATGTGCACTCAACAATCTCGGGTAGGCTTGATATAAGCATGTCATGCACCTCTCGTGTGATCATATATGCCGTGACGTGCCCCTTCAACTTATGCTTGACCTGCTGCATCGTGAACTTTGCTCCAATTACAGATTCAGCTGGTACCAATACTATTTTGTCATCCAACAACTTGTACTTGTGCTTTGTGCCTTGTAGCAGTTGATAGTAATGACCAGCTATAACCCCGCACACCGCAAGCATTCTATTTCCATAGTCGCCAATCACATCTTCCCGAAGAATATGCATCTCCTTCACGCATAGGAGGACCGAAATATGGAACATTTTCATGATTCCCCGAGCAGCAAAGATGCAAATATGTCTCCAATTTGGAGTACATCGGATAGTTCTTGCTCATCAGCTGCATAAAAACCAACTAGCTCTTCTTGTTCGTCGACCTGGGCCGAACTAGGCTCCAGTTTGTGCAGCTTCCACGCACCACAATGCTCGAGATTCTCACATTCTCCCCATCTGAAATTCAAGCAACCATTGCAAAAAACATGACGGGGATCTATACATGACAAGTGTTGGGTCACCGGATTAATAGCGCATACCACAATGTATAGCTAGAGTACCGTGCAATGTCTCACAATTTGAACGAGGGACCCCTGTTAATGTCTTCTTACCATCACCTCCCATATGACTCTGTCCATTTTGCACTTCTTTTGTCTCAAAGAAAAGTGCAAGCGAGTTGGCACCCAAAATCGAACACCATTCTCTTTCCTTTGCTCGTCTGCTAGGAACCTTTTCTCCAAAGCAACGCCCATCATGTTCTCCTTTTCCATGGCCCGAGCCAAAATAATTCCAATTGCATCCTAATTTTATACCAAGTTATAATATTGGGCCACATTCAAATAAAAGGCTCGAGAACACTTAAACCGAAAGCGGCACACCCATCGGACCACATGACATGGTATTTGATGTGGCCAAAACCTTTTGCATCATCCAAATATGGTGCTTCTTGAGTGCAACTGAACAAAGAAAGCATCATGCTTCATAACATCGGAAACATACAAATGAACAGTTTTTTCAGCTTCGCCATTGACTTTCATCATGGTTATATGCACCGAATAGTTATCCGGTCATTGTTCCAATGCTCGGACTGAACCTCCCCGAATGGTCTGCAAAGTGTAGTTCTCTCAAAAGTCCATTCTTGACAAAAACGAATCATCCCTCAAATTTTGCAATCGATTTTCTGAATTGTTTGCTCGCCAACTTGCTGAAAAGTTGTGAATAGTGAACTTTGTAAGGTCTTTGAAACATCTTGTCAAGTAATGTATCTGGAGTCCCGCTTTCAATAACAACTTCAACCTCCTTGAAGTGCCGGCTTTGGAAGGTTCGTTCAATGCACTTGTTTGCCATTCAATGTTCTCATTCTCGCGACTCTTTCTCCTTAGGACAGATTTGAATATTTTCGATTACCACGGTTACGGCACTCTCCTTGACACCGATCAAACTATGCCACTCTTCGCCTTCCTTGTCACGCAATCGTAGCTCTCCACATAGCACCAACATTTTGAAATGTTTTAGAAGGAGCTTGGCGGGCGCCATTGTTCTCATCTGGCGCACAAACACCACAAGAACATGTACAATTGGCATGAAATTTGCTCCTCGAGACGCTAAAAGCTTTTCTCAGATAGATCGGCTTGTTCATGCTTCACGCAAAGAAAGATGTGTTCCTCTCTTTCAACCTTCTCACACACGTGGGCTTAAGCAGCTTCGAACTTTTCGATGCTAATCTTCACTTCAGGATGTTCATCTTTGAACATCTCATACAATTCACTCTGCAAGGAAAAAAGCGGCATGTATATGTAAGATATAAATTAGAACTACTTACGAATTCAAAAAATGTTGCAGACATTGCATTAGTTCTATGGCACTCAGATCATGATTTGATATACATTCAACTACTATACCACAACATCGTACATACCATGTACATGATATGTATAAATGTATAAAGAATGTACTCCAAAGAGTTCCGATGTACATAAAAACTCAATATGTAACCAGTCACGCATGCGGTGTCACCAGACATGATGTATGTATTCAATACTTTTCTTATGGAAGGAAGTACATTTAAATACTTTTATGTATCACCCTATCTTTCAAAACTATCTTGAGATCAGGAAAGCTTAAAATGTACTATAATGTACTTGGGAACTACAAAAATCAAGACTATAATAACACAGCCTGACTTTCAACACAGTTTCTGCCTTATGCCACATTGGATGTAATTTGAAGTACATCCAAGTACTTTTCTTGTTAAACATAGCTCATTCAGTACCTCCAAGTGTAAAAATATAATTACTGTAGTTGGATGTACTTCAATGTATATCAGATACATCCCTTGCATGGAATGCAAATAGGATTACTAAACTTATCCAGATGCCGCGAAGCTAGCTTCTATCAAGCTTGCAAAAAGAGGATTAAAAGACTTAAAACTGACACAGGGCATGTCCAAAAAACCGGATTGGAAGTGTCCTTTTCTTCCCGACATCCCTCAGACTTTGGAGAAGTTTTTGTGTGGGTTAACCAAAACTCATTTACCAACCGTTTGGTTGATTCCTAAGCATGTGCGCCTGGGTTGCCTTCCTGCCGGTGCCCACATATTAGCACCTGATAATGACATCCGCTTTCTTCTAATTGCGGCTTTTGTGAGGTTTCTTGCTTGCACTTGAAGAATTCGGAGGCTACTCCTTTTTGCCCGAAGTTTTCCATTCTCACCAACAATCATTGATAACGGGGAATGCTTAGTCGCTAATTTATCATTGCTATTTGCTTGTTTCACTTCCCCGCGCACCTTCACGGATATTTTTTTAGCATAGTATCCTTGAGAATTGCTTTTTGCGCTAGATTTCCAATGGCGTGTTCAAAAAGAAGTGCGACCTTTCATCCCTAGCAGTTTTCACCGCTAAAGCTCTCCTTTGCGCAGGGGCGTAAATCTTGAACCTGATCATATATAAATTTACAAATTTCATCAATCTTACGCTTCATTTTCTTTGTCACATTCCCGATATTGCAATCTTCTTGCGCCATTTCTGTTCCTTCGTTGTTCATCATGGTTCTTGCGTGGTTTAGGGTTAGCTGGAGGAATTCTGGCAAGGAGGGAAATCCTGGAGCTGGGCGAAGTTTTAGCCAGAAAGTGGGAAATTCTCCTAACGTTCAGGCGTTTCTTGGAGTGGTTAGAGCGGCGGGAATTGAAATCTACTTCATGACTGCGTTTTAATTGACGTGGCAAGTAGTTCCGAAAAAAAAGATTCCATAATATAGCTATTATGTACATACTGAAAAAACGGTTATGTATTTGAAATGTGATACATCTCTTACTCTACATTTGGCCAAATGTAAGACACCCTAGCTTTCTTTTACCCCTGATTCTTATATTATTGTTGTTGTTTCAGGACTCCAGCAGATCTAGGTGCAAACATGTACAACATCATGCGAGTTTTGGTTGCAATTGAAGCTTGCTGCTGACAGTGGCTTTTTTCCTTTACCACTAAGACAGTGATGCACACACTCTCTTTAGCTCTTTTCGCTTCAATGGTGCCTCAGTGCAGGATTGATGTAAATCCTGCGCATTTTACGCGAGCCTAAAGAGAATGATGACAGTAGTTCCAAGTTAAAGCAGATTTGTCAGTTGTTCTTATGCTCCTGTTAGTTTTGCAAGACAAATTAAAAATATGCAAAATAGTATGCCAAAGATTTCTCAAATAGGTTTGCATGTTTAAAGATTCAAAGTCATGGGATCAAAGCTTGCTAACTGCCTCTAGATATTTTGACCTTTTTATTCCTTCAATCCAAAATACTATCCCTATTTAAGGTGTAATAATCTGCTTAGCTTAGAAATATAGCCTTCATACCTTAGAAATATAGCCTTCACATGCCACCACAAATTGTCAACTTTTAGTTTTTAACTTTTACTATCTTCATACACTTTGCAAGGGAAGTTCGCCGTTTGAGGAGCTACGAATTTGATTGGCTGCCAATTTGGATTCATGACCCATGTTGAAAATTTTATGATTGGGGAATAAGAGTTGTTTCTTCAAATTCTCTATTTAGTTACAAATAAGATGCAAATTATACTTGAAGATTAAGTGTGGGACTGTTTGATTGGTCATGATCTTCCTTTCCAAGAGATGTATTCGAAGCCTCTCTGTTCCTTTGATTCTTTGGTTGTCAAGTCAACTCCCCATATAAAAAGTTTGTATAAAGAAGCTGGTTTGGCAAACATATGTGGGTCTGGATAGCTTCTGAGCCTTCTTGGTGCTAGAGAACGCTTATAACGTATTATGCACCTTTACAATTGCAACTTTAGTTTCATTGTCTTAGAGAAATCATTGATTATATCCTTACAAATGTCATTGTTAGTAAATGTAATTGTGTCTATAGCAGGTAAGATCTTCGCATGCGCCCCAAAGCATCTCGATAGGATATTTGCATGAGTTGGTTTTACTTGCCCCATAAGTCATGATGTAGCATTTGCAATACACTAATGAATCCAGTGAATATATGAATGCAACTCTATATAATGAAGCTATTGTCTCATAAACATGCATCTTATTGGAGAACTCTCATTATTACACAAACAAGTTACTGAGTTTAATCCTAGTAGTAATGATTGTACTAGCCCATTGTATGGGTCCCATGACCTATTGGTCTCCGTGGACGTTAAAAAATCTATTCTATTCTATTCTATTCTATTCTATTCTTAGGTTTAAACTTTTGTAGGGGCGTGGACAAAAACTTGCCCAAAAGAAGGCCAATTTGTAACAAGGGGAATGACAAATTTATTGTCATTATGAGAAATTGTATGCTACGTAAAATCTTTCTTTAAGACAAAGACATAGCTAAATTCGTGAGTGAAATAAAATACAAGGGGAATAACCAATGTATTTGATTAGGAGACACTTTGTGTTTCGTAAATTTTTTCCTGATACAATGACATGATTGAAACATTTCAATGAGAAGCTTGATAGTGTTTTAAACCCATTTGAAACATTTTAACGTGAAAGCTTGATAGTGTTTTAAATCAATTCCATATATAGCACCTGTTCAAGGCACTATTCCTACAATAAGCTTCTAATTATTGAACACTTTCAAGAATAAGCATGTTATTGCTTTTATGATAATAAGCAATAACATGCCCAATACCACCAAGAAGTCCCCTACTACAAAATGTTTCAATGTAGTGTTTTGTAGATGTCCTAATATTTGCAGGTTCCAAATCATCCCAGCATCGCTGGGCACCATAACTAGTTAGGATCTATCTTGGAACAACACGAGTCACAACGTAACATACAAGAAGGCATATTCCGTGACATATTCCCATTGCCCGTCTAAACAAGGGCCAACGAGAAAAATGATAATGTCACCCCTCCCATCGCATCGCATGTGTAAGTCGAGTTGAATCGGTTCCTTACGGTTAGTTCGCAATGTCTGGGACGTCCTCTCCTTCCATTTTGAAGAGGCCACCAGACTACTTCCGCTTTAGTTTGTCCAATCCTTTCATATTCAAGTCTGGAGAGGTTTTCACAGGATTTGGCGTAGGTTGCGGTGTCGGAATTGGAATCGGCCGGTCACTTAATATTGGTTATTGCTCTTTCTTTCAGCCTTTCTTTAATTCTCGCATTCTATTTCATTTTCCTAGATAACCTAGTTTTAGAATAAGCTGTTCTTGAACAGCTTCTAGACTAGGTTGCGATAAGTAACATAGTTTTTGGGCATAGAATCAGAATGCTCCAATATGCTAGTGAGTTAGGATGGCATGTGCCCTTACATGCATGAAGGCATATGAATATAACTGGAAATCGACGGTTTGAAGCTAAAGTGTAGTGAATTAGGATGGCATGTGCCCTTACATGCATGAAGGCATATGAATATAACTAGAAATGGACGGTTTGAAGCTAAAGTTAAGTCGGATATGTTAACTGTAAAGCTCATGTTCGCAGTCTGGTATTGGAGCGTCATGGACGGGTTACGCTTACTCTGTGTTGCCGGGCTCAGGATCTATTCCGATGGTGACTCAACTTATATCAAGCGGACAATTTGGCCAACTTGGATATCAAACACAAAATATGGTAAGCAATAATCAAATTCTGAGCATATGCCATTTAGTTAGTATCATGTCTATATAATCTTACAACATAGCTTAGAATCTATTTGTTTCCAACAACTTAGGTTAGGAGACTTGGAATCAAGAATTTGGATGCTGGAATAGGGTGCGGAATAGGCATTGGCCGGGGATTTGGTGTCGGTGAGTCTGATGGCCATCTCTTTTCTTTATATTGGTATTTTGGACTTTAAGATCACGGAAGACAGTAATCACATGTGTATAATATGTGGGTCATAGTTAAGGAAGACCTTGTTTGGAACAAATGTTTTAAGTATTCACATGTTGTGGCAGGGTGGTCACTCAAACCAGGGACTGCGGAACAGTTATGGGGATTTCTACAGGTATGTTATATGCATGTAAGTTTGTGAAGTGAATAAATTCTTCCATCTCAGGTATCCCACATGTTGCGCAGGATGGTACAAGAGCCATTTGCAGGAGACTCGCCCCCTACTTCGGTTTAGCTCCAGATGACATCCCTTTTCCTAATCAAAATAGTCAGTTATCTTCCTTTGGGATGGCTGCTTCTTCTCTGTTTCCGAATCCTATGATCCCTATGCCTCCTTCCTCTATGTCTCGTCTTGTGAGCGCAGGAGTTGATCAAGTAAAGGGTGCCCAGCTACCTCTTGATAGTAGAGATACTGTTGCTAGACAATCTGATTTAGAGGTTGGTCGTGTCTGGCTTTTCACAATTTTTATATGTACTAATATAAATGTGATTTCAGCATTTTCCTTTAGTAATATTAAATAGAGAGCAAATACAGTATCCATGAAATACATTTGTTCTGTCTTCTATCTTTAGGTGGAGAGAGCACAATTAGAAAAGGACATCCTCCAAACAGTATGCATACTATTTTTTCAATTTGCATCATTGTTGTTATGTTCTTGCTTCTGACATTATAATTGTGTGAAAGCTTCTTAGGCATCAAATGCATATTGAAGACGTTAAGGAGAAGATGGCAGCCCTCCAATCACTGCACAGCGAGCTGGGAAAGGGTTTGAATGCTCGTGGGAGCATGAGTCAAAACTATGGCTCTATAAATAAAAGTACTACAGGGACGACCAATGACCACCATAGATATTGCTTTGGATGTAGGGTACGCATGAGAAGAAGATTGTAGTTGTCTGCATTGACTTGCTTTTGGATCTAAAATATTTTGTTTTGTTTTCCGTCTTAATGATATGGATGACCCGTCCTTGTTTCAAGGAAGAACTGCATTAGTTACTGTTTAGCTTTTTTCATATCCACTCTCTACGCATGTTTGCAATATCTCTTGCGGCTGTAACACCCTTGTAAAATGGACATATATACATAAACTCCTAAAATCACAAAATATTTTATTTTATTACCTTTTTCCCTTAACACATTGCCCCGAGAGTTTTGGGCCATCCGCCATCCGATCACATTTGATGTACCCTAGGATGTTAGTAGCAATGTGTTATGAGTTTACCCTAGGATGTTAGTAGCAATGTGTTATGAGTTTAGGATGTTATGAAGTAGCAATGTGTTATGGAGTAGATAACGCCCTGCCCCGAGGGCGTTATTGGAAAAAAAATTTGAGGGCCATCAAAATGGCGAGGGTAGCGCTAAATAAGATGCCCGAAAGCCATTTTGTTGTATAAGACGCCATTTTGATGGCCCGAAATTTTTTTTTACAATAACGCCCGAGGGGGCAGGGCGTTATCGCCCTTAACACATTGGTTCGAGGGTTTACTATTCAGGGGAGCTTAGCGCCAAAAGCAGGGGCACCGGAATGAGAGTTTGAAGGAATTTCGTGCTTTTTTAGGGATTCACCAAGCGGGGCACAGATCGAGTGAAGATTGTGCGCCACCGAAGGGCGCCGGAATGAAGTAGGGGGCCTAACTGCGGAAAACTCTTCTGAATGGCAAGAATCATGGGCAAATGCAGCAAATGCAAGAATAATGTGGCAAGAATCAGGGGTTGTATGCAAAGAAATGCAAAAAGTTGAAGTTGAGGGTGGTTTAAGCCTCTTCTGATTGCTGCCATAGCTCAACTTGGAATGGAACTGCCATAGCTGGCTCGAATGTCAAGCTTCCTACTCCAGAAACTTCTGAAAACCATCGATCTGCGATAACACGCAAGGATGTTATAAAGAATTGCTGTAACACCCTAGGATGTTACAAGAAACAGAGTGAAAGAGAGTAGAAATTTCGGGCCAGTGGAATGTTACTAAGTGGTAACAGCACTGGAATCAACGGCTGAGATTCAATCTCAGCCTGTAAACCTGAGAACCAATGTGTTAAGGGTTCATATACATCTGTTCAATTTAATTGCCATGAACTAGCTGTTTATGCACTATGGGTGCCCTTGAAATTGCAAGTTAGCTTGCTATTTATGTGTTCTAATGTTTCTTTGGAAAAAAATTGGGATAGTGTCATTACACTTTAGTTCGTTTAAGAGCATTTGAATTGGATAATATAGAATGCAGATGGGTTATACAATATACATAAGATATCCCGGTGCATTTATTGGTTATACAATATACATAAGATATCCCGGTGCATTTATTGGCTCCCGATTTGGACTTGGATTTCGGGGGGTATTAGACTCGTGGAATGGGGGGTATTAGACTCGTGATTTCGGTGTGCACACTTATTCCACAAGTCGAATACCCCCAATTTTGAGTTGATATTAGGCAAGTCAAATACCTCCCATTTCTCCTTCGCCGGACCTCCTGTCCTTAAAAAAGGGGTATTAGACTCGTCTAAACTCACACCTGCATTAGACAAGTGGAATATCCAAGGGGGTATTAGGCTCGTCTAAACTAAGGCATGTATTGTGCAAGTCGAATACTCCCTGCTTATACTACAAGTCGAATACCCCTTGTTTATCCCACAAGTCGAATACCCCTTGCTTATTCTACAAGTTGAATACCCCCCCTCCCCCTTTCTCCATTGTTTATGTAAATTATATATAGCTGATCTAGAACTATCACATACCTTGTAGAAGCTCAGGTTACTGGCTCGTTCACTGCTAGGTACTTTACACAGTTTCTTGCCTCTTCAGACGAGTTTGACAAATTGTCAACAATCACCACTCTTAACCTGCCAAGAGCAGCTGCAGAGCACAGTGGCTTCCAATATATCCTGCACCCTCTGTCACTAGAATTGATCACTAGAATGAATGTAGTATTATGTGAAGGTGAAGAACTTTTATAAAAGGAGCTTTCCAAATTGAGACCAATTACTTAGTACTGCATGCATTCTATTACAATTTACAACCAATCAGACTCGGAAATCTAAACCGGGACGCCAATTAAGTATGCAGAGAAACTTTCTAATAATAAATGTAAAATGTATATGCATCGCTCTTGTCCCCTTTCAGAGCATTACTTGAACATGGACAATGCCCCAAATCTTAGAGCAGGAGATACTTCAAGCTTCTGAAGTAAAATTACCTATTAGAACAATATTTCAAGGTTAAAGGCCCTGAAGAGCATTTTTTGTGCTTTGGACTCCCGGAAGGATCACCTACATTTGTCACAAAATCTGCTTCTCCTTATAATTGTCGGGAAATAAGGTGGTCTTTGCGAAGAGAGACGAATTACAAGCCCTCTTCGCAATTACGTGCCTGTTTCTAGCCTACACTCCACCCAATAGAAGCAGATTTAAGGCCCACGAGAAACACTGTTTTGGGGGTAGAGAATTTTAACGAGTATTCTTGACCCACGCGGCAAAAGGACTTCCCACCAAAAATTAACACCAATCCCTTCTTCAGGAATCTATATCTAAAACAAAACAGGGCGAAATCGAACATCCCACTTCTGGATTTGCCCCCAAGAACCACCCAAACGGCCAAATAGGATAGAAGAATGCTGCTAGAAGGCAAGCAAACGATGCTCTGACACAAAGGGCAGAGCCAAAAGAAATGGGGCAATATATCATGGCCAGGCAAGAAAAGTGGCAGAAAGCAGGCTTCCAGAGCAATGCAAGAGTGGCAAATTCTTCGAGGCAAAGGGGAATAGGTCAGATCTGACAAAAAGGGTGCCTATTTGCGTTCAAGATGGCGGGAAGGGAAGCTTCTGCTTATAGCCTGGCGGTGGAAAGAGCACCACTGGCTTTGAGTGTTAAACCAGAGTATTCGACCTGCATGTTAAACCAGATTATTCGACCTGCAGATTAAAAGGGCGTAGTCGACCTGCAGATTAAAAGGGCGTATTCGGTTCACAGCTTGGAGTGGTTGATTGGCGGGCCGAATACCCCCTTGCCGGATTTCTTTATCAGATCAGATGCAGTTTCAGATCAAAACAAGGGCTTATTCGACCTGTAGATCAAAACAGGGGCATATTCGACATAGGGTTTTCTGGAATCCAAGTCCAATTCCGAAGCCAATATTTCCTTCAAAGCAGAAACCAGACAAGAATCTGGCTTTGCGTGGGGTACTCCTGGAGTTTACTGACAAGAATGTGTAGACGGTCCCGGCAAAAAAATCCACGGGTCACTCAGGGGCCTCACGCCGGGGTCATTAAGTTGCTTGAGGAGTAACCGATCACCATCCGCGGGTGCCATAATGAGACGTAAAGGCGCCATTTCATGCCAACTTTGTTTCCGGTGACTTTTTGTTGGCCATTAACCACTAATGAGGGGTGCCTCTGAGCGTGGTCGAAAAGATATGAAATTTGAGTTGTGACTGCGCATGACCATTGAGAATGGCCAAGGCTTCAAATTCCTCCATGTGGGCTGAAGCACTCTGATCCAGAGGTTTGCCTTTAGTGTTGCCAAAAGTGGGATAAGTCAGCTTCAAATTATGAGTGGGAGATGAAGGTGGAACTTGCTGATAGACAGGTGGATGTGATGGAGGATATGCAGAAGCATAGAGAGGTGGAACCGCCTGGGATTGAGAGCAAGGGGGTGGAACTGAAAAACCCGGTGGTCCATAGAAAGTAGCATTAGGTGGGGAAGGGTCTTGAGAGCCATCCTCATTAGGCTTGAGATCAGTGGTTTGATAAACAGGAAGAGCATACTGAAAAGATGGAGAAGACTGAAATTCGTGAACATGGGGAGGGCCAAAGGACACTTGATGGTAGGCCATCCCAGCAGGAGGTGAAGATGGTTGTGACGGCCTGAAGGGATATATATAGGTGCTCTCAGGAGTCTGGAAATAGTGAGGCGTGGGCTGAACAGGGGTATGCTGTGGAGATTGAGGTTGAGAACAATGCCTACACACAGGGGGAGACCCTGGTCGAGAATGAGGACGAGGGGTAGGAGGTGCCGACTGAGCTCTGGAGCGGACACGACCACTCTCAATATCATAAGCAGTATCATACATATCCCGAACAGCCTCGCGTCGTTGATGGCGCTCCAGTCGAGCCGCCGTTTGGCAAAGAAGTTCAGGAGTGAAACCTCGAGCCGACATGATGGAAAGAAAGGAGAGATCAGACCCGGCAGCGGCGACAGTGTTTGGGGTCTGGGTTCGGGAACTCCTGCAAGACAGCCCTCTGTGAGGACCCTTGGATCAAACAGGAGAATCCGGGGAGCTATGTCACGCGGGATTTGCAAAAGAACAAGAAAAAAGAGAAAAGACAACAAAGGGAACAAGGAGAACACAATAATGAGAACAACTTCCTTGATGTCAATGAAGATACATGAGCTCTCACAATCGAGAGAAAACTGAAGTGAGACAAGACTCAAAACTCATCTAAAAACTCATGTACTAGCTCTACTCATATATATAGTACAATGGCCTTTGGCCCAATATAGACACTCTGACTGATTTCTGTGCCGACTCCTGGAAGGAGGCCTGATTTGCAGGAATGCTGGCGGTGCCTCTTGAAGTGCCTGAAATCACGCTGACGCTGACGCTGGCGGTGACGGCCCGTCACTTGTCTGAGCGCTTCCTCTTGACGGCCGGCGCGGCCTTTGACTGCGTGGTCTGCTTGGTCTTCTGCTGGGCCTTTGACGACTGACCTGTGCCTGGCTGTGGATCCTTGGCCTTGACTTGGTCCATCGTATGCATGAATAGTCCTGTACCAGCACGTACAGGACTAACAAGAACATAGAACGCAACTTCGATAAGTTTCAATGTTATATGAACCCCTCCTCCATACCTAGGGTTTGCCCTCAAGACAACCTAAAGATGTTGACATTGTATTTGAAATGGATAATTGAGGTACATGTAAGTAAAAGATATGAAATCAGTTCATTAGTTCATTACTGTAAAATGAAAATAAGACCCACATCTATATAATCAACCTAAACATGTTGACTTGGTCTTTGAAATGGAGAATTGAGGTACATCTAAGTACAAGATATGAAATCAGCTCATTATTATAAGATGAAAAAAATAAGACCCGCATCTATATGATCAACAGGAGGATGTATTGAATTCGTGAATATACACTACCCATAAATTAGAGAGGTTACATGACCTTTATCAAAATAGGTTTAACACTTGGCATTGTCAACATAACCATCAAGCTGATCCCTACAAGTATTAGCAGGCTTGCCTAACCTCAACTACAACAGTTTCTTGATTTCTAGCCTATCAACCATCATTCAATTAAATTGGGATTATGTCTTAATTTTGGGATAAATTTTATATTGCACTTTTTTAGTAACTTTGTTAAATTCACTTTTTTAGTAACTTTGTTGCCCTTAACTAGAATAGACGTTAACATATAATCACACACGGGAATATAAATTCACACCTTAACTTCAAATTACAAAATCATATATCATGGAACTCAAGTAGTACACAACTTTTATTAACTGTAGAAAAGATACATAGTAACTGTTTTTCATTTTTCCACTAGCATCCCCAAGGATATGAGAACCTTATTCCTTACATCCTGAGGTATTGTAACTCTCGTTGTTTTACTAGGAATAGTTTTTGGAGTCCACGAGTACAATACGGTTTCAATGTCTAGCCAAAGATCAGGATCACTTGGATTTCTCCTCCACCTCTTTGTCCAACAATCTGAATATCTTTCTTTATCGGTGACATTACTCAACCGATGTCTTTGGACACCACCATTCCACGCCAAGCACCTTATTGAAGTTAACATCACCTTCTTCTTTGCAAATATCCGAGATAGTGTATCCCAACCACACTGGATAGGTCTCTAGATCTGCTGGTTTTACTACTACAAATTGGTGGCACTCCACGTCAGTAGAAGGTTCATAACAATCCATGCCTAAATATTTTGGCCTATCCTTCTTAGGACCAACATAGTGTTTATCGATTGAGGAGGAGCATATGCCTTCACAATGCTACTAATGGTACCATCATCTTCGTCCAAGACCAGCTAATGTTTTCCACTTACTTTTAGGGAACCACCCTTCTAGCGCGGCTCTTCTGAGGATGTGTCTACCTCATCCAACAAGTTGATCACCTTCTTCCAATAATCTATCAATGCACGATTAGTGTCATCTGAATTAGTTTGCCAATGCTTGATGTAGTCATTGATGCCATCCTTAGTCAAGCCCAATTGCTTGACTTCTTCGCTTGGTTTTAGAGCTTTTGGTTGACCAGAGGTATCATAGGCTTGCCATTTGCATCCCTGCAAGCCAAATTTCTGCCCCACCTCTCCACATCTCCTCCGAAGGTCTCATTTTCCATTGCATGATTGGAATCCTTCTCTCACCCAAAAGTGAATTGAAGAGGTCTAGAATGACCTTCCATGTCGAGAGCATAACCATCCACAAAACTCTTCCAATCGGGCACTTCTTCTATGATAGATCCTATAGGAGATGGATTTGTACATCCATGAAATATTTCCAATAGCACAGGAAAGTTGGTAACCGTCACTGTCTCAATACATGACTATATTTTCCAAACAATGCATCCACATCCTCATGAGTATGTCCGGGCATTAGGAACCCCAAATTGACTCTTTCAAAAATACCCACAATAAACTGTTAAGTAGGATAGGAAAGAAAACATCCACTGTTCTTATTTTGACCAGCACAATTATCTAGTTGCAAGAGGAGCTTTCTCGGGCAGATCTCGAGGTTTAGCACGAGATGTTGAAGCTCCAACATGTTCATTAGGTCCATTCCTCCTAAATCTTGCCTTGCTAAACTTTTCAATACTATTAGGGGTCCATCCAACAATGCACTATGTAGTGCATGGCTAGTCTGTAGGATCCCATGAGGTGACCATTGTAACCCTTCTCATAGTTTCTTAAACACCTCATGATACTCCCAATGTGAAAATCTGGACCATCACTCCACAACTCTAAACTGAAATGGCCATAATAGGTTTGAGGGGCCCCCATGCAATATTGCCCCCATCATTGAAATCACAAAAGGGTATGATCTTCCACATGACTTAGGAATGTACTTGAATTGTGGAAGACAAGTCTTACGTTGGTCCATTTTATCATGTATAATACATAGATAGTTATAAAGTTCCATTGCAGATAAGGTCCTCCACATCCAATAAGTTGATCTACATGATAGTTGATCCGTCATATGGTCCTTCATATGTTCCCTTATCTTTGCCCTTAGACTTGGTTGCACTGATCTTATCTAGTGTCTCCTTCAGCTTAGCACATAAATTGCACTTGGCAAAGTTGTTTGAAGTTGCTATGGTCACATGCTTGAAATGCTTATTCCATAGCCTACTAAAAACTGGGCTGGGATATAGAGGCCACTCCAAGTTCCCGCAATGCATTTATTTCCTCTAATATGCTCTTAAGGTACAATGGGATGGCAATCTCTTTTCAACAATAACTCTACCATGTTCATCCTTCTTACTCTTATGTGGCATGTTTTCTGCATTGAAATCCACATATCTTTCAAATATTTCCTTTGCAGCTATAGTTCTTGAGGTAGGCCTTACCAGGCCAGTGTTCCCATGCAATGCAATTTTACTACCATTTTCATGTCTCTTTTGCAAGTTGTGCCAAGAAGAGGTTGGAATTCCATGTATAGCCATCCATGCTTTTGAACATATCCACTTTCCATTCAATGGGAATTTTTTCTTCTTTGATCTTTCATCCTGAATTGCATAGCCAAATATGGTGTACATGAAATTCCTCCTGCTATCACACTTATGTTCCTGATATGTAGCTCTTGCTGCCACCATCTCCTCTATTGTGAACATTCTAATACAGGAGGCCCAACAACATTCACTTCCTCTAACCTTCATCAAGGCTTCAGGAGAACAATCATAATCTGACTTGCATCTTTTGGTGGGATAATGTTTGAAAGTTGGAAGTGGCCTCTTGCTACACTGTGTGAACATTATTGACAATGGTTCTACATCTATAGGAAATGTGTAGTTCCCCTCCAGTTGAATGCTGTCCCTAGGCCATGCAACAATAGTTGGAACCTCTAGTTGCTTCACACAAACAAGGCATTCTTGTTTGCCTGAACCCTCTTCCTTCCAATTGTCATATAATTTTGAGATTGCCACACCTACCTGTCCTCCCCTAATCTTTCATCATTCACTGCATTGATAGGATCTGCTAGAACAATAATCCCTTCTCCTACTGCCTCTCTGTTGCATGCATGCAAGATCTTGACCTTTTTGTTTTTCCAATCGACCCGAGTATAAAGTACAATTTCCTTTCCTTTGGCATCATCCTTTTCATTTGAGGTCTTTTCCTTTCCTTTGCCATCATCTTTGTCATCCTTGCCTTGATCACCATCATTGGGGGCCTTGGGGGATTTAGCATTTTGCATGCCATTGACCTAAAATGCATAAAAGCCTATAGTAAGTTAGCATATCCAAATAACATCTCCCTAACATGTTCTTAAATGAAAGTTAACCTTAATAATAACCTTAATAACCTATAATAACATAATCTATAATAATAGTAATAAGTTAACCTATAATATATTAACTTATAATAACCTTAAATGTTGTAACCTTAGAAACAACTTTAAAGCTTATTATAGGTTAGCACTTTTAAGGTTAGAAGTTTTAAGGTTAAAACTTCTAACCTTCAATAAATATAACCTTAAAACTTCTAAAACTTAAAACTTCTAAATTCAAATTCATAAACTTTTAAACTTATAACCTTATTTATGAACTTAAAAATATTAACCTTAACTAATAACCTTAACTTATAAACCTTAAAACTATTAACTTTAACTTATTAACCTTAACTTATAACCTTAACTTATAACCTTAAAACTATTAACCTTAACTTATAACCTTAACTTATAACCTTAAAACTATTAACCTTAAATCTTATAACTTATAACCCTTGCAATAAATTTTCGGCAGTTATTATGGCGCGGTACGAATTTTTTAAAGCAGTTATTATTTCCAGTTTACAATCCCTTTCGAACTTTTCCAGCTTTTCTGTCTCTCTTTCGAACTTCTGTGCGCTTTCGATATTTTCTTTCGATCTTCTCTTATTGGCTTTTTCTCCAATCCGCTTTTGAATCGCGGCTTTTCGAATCAAGCTTCGACCTATCTGCTTTCGACCTATCTACTTTTCTGGCTATCTATCTGCTTCAATCTGGCTATCTAGGCGCTTCAATCTGCTTCAATCCCGAATTCTATCTGCTTCTCGGCTTCTATCTGTATTGTGTTCTTATTTTCGGCTTCTATCTGCTTTAAACTCGGCTTCTATATGCTTTAAACTCGGCTTTTCGAGCTTTTAAAAATTCTACAATCATCTGCTTTAGGGTTTTCGGCTCAAAGGTGTTTTCGGCTCAAAGGTTTGTAGGCTTTTTTGGCTTTTTTGGTTTTTCGGCTCTCTACAATCTCTCTGACTTTGAATAACTTTGGTTTTTTGTGTTAAAGCTTCTCGGCTTCTCGGCTTCTCGGTTTCTTAAGGTTTCTTAAGGCTTCTCGGTTTCTCGGCTTCTCGAATCAAATCAACTTTGGTTTTCGATCTTTTGGTTTCGGCTCGAAGGCAAAGGCTCAATTCTCGGGTACAGAACACAAATAGGTTAGTATTTCCTGTTATTTACATAAAGTAGGTATTTTACATAAAGCATGTTATTTACTTTTACATGCATCAGTCCTAAACTGCCCTACCACCTTCATATATAGATCCTGCTCTATGATCTTGTTCTGTGATCTTGCCTATATGATCTGCTCTTATTCTATTTCACTAGCTCTTCCTCTAGTGAAATACTATTTCTATTTCACTAGCTCTAAAATAATGAAGTAAATAATGATCTATGATCTATCTGCTCTATGATCTTGCTCTATGATCTATGATCTATGATCTATCTGCTCTATGATCTATCTGCTTCTCTATGATCTATCTATCTATCTTCTCTATGATCTATCTGCTTTCTCTATGATCTATCTGCTCTATTTCACTAGCTCTTCCTCTATCTGCTCTAAATAATGAACTAAAACAATGAACTAAATATTGAACTAAAATAATGTATTCTGCATTATGCATTCTGTTAGAATAATATGTTAGAATGGGAGAAATCGCGCTTGGCGCATTTCTATTTTTGGTTTCCGATTTTCCACTAGGTTAATCAAAGCGCGCCAGGCGCGTTTTTAGTTTGGCTTTTCTATTTCATACGGTTCTATACAAATCGCGCCAGGCGCGTGTGAAATAGATCTGTGAAAAAAACAAAGCAAACGCGCCTGGCGCGTTTTGAATTATGTATGTTCAGAATCCTTCTACTGGGGAGAGTAATATATCATTTGCTAATTACTTAATTTCTCTCGTTCTAGTGCCATGGATTTTCCTTATGCATGGACACTGGCTGATCCTACACTGGATGGTTCTAGTTCAAATACACTTCCCCTGGACGACCATCAACTCTGGACCCTGTACAAGATATTACTTGATTGTGCTGTTCAAAACGTTCAAAGAGAGTTGGAGATTCCATTAGACAGTCTGTATCAGGGGCCATGGGAACACTTCCATCGCATCTCTGGACATATGCGGCTCCTCATGCTCTTAGTAAGGCTCATGCCAACAAATAAGTACGAGGATTTAATTTAAAGTATCAAGGATCGATACAACACTCTGGTTTGGAGACTCGACATTCGCAGGGAAGATGAGGATCCTGTCATATCACAGTGGTACAGGTGGGACTTTTTTCGGTATTGGGCCGATGAAGTGGGCCTATGTGACAGATTGTAGAGATAGAAAGAATTCGCGCCTGGCGCATTTTTGTAGAAGAAGAAATGTACATACACTTTTTTGGAATATGAATACAAACTTCGCTACTGGCGCGCATTTTGCACTATACTTTTCTGTCATTAGTTTATTATGTTTTTTTATATGCAATGTCGAAAACATTGAATCCTTTGATGCCCTCCAGCCAGTATGACCAACCCCAAGAAACTACATATTTTCATTAATGTGTAGTTTCATGGGGTTGATATGACTGGCTAAAGAACATCAAAGAATTCAAAATTCACAACATCACGCAGATGTTATGATATATTCATTTTTTTTTGAATATCCAAATATACATACCTTTTTCAGACGTTCTTTTGGCCATGCTACAAATGTGCCCACACTTTCACCAACTGTATCGCCACCGGGATGTCTTCTTGGAAGAGCCTCATCTTCATAATTGCAGTTTATAATGGAAATCTTACAGAAACTGTTTCCAAGAGGAACACCATGACACATAGAACTTGGATTCAGATCTTCGATTTTACATAAGCCTACTCGGCGCTTCAAGTTTGCTGTTAAAAGATAGCATTCTTCTCCGACGATAAAAAGAACCAGAATGCATTGTAAAAAATAGAGGACGAAAAATAGAGAACAAGAGAATGCATTCGGAATGGAATCACACTCACCATAGTTCAGCAGACATCGAATGGGAATTGAAGGCGGCTCGATCGAATGGATTGAAGGCGGCTCGATCGATCGAATGGGATTGAACGAATCTTGATCGATCGAACGGATCTTGGGCGCTCTGATAGTCGATTGTTCTTGGGCGCTCTGATAGTAGGAATGATCTTGGGCGCTCTGATAGTAGGTGGCCGATTAGGTGGTAGTAGATTGCCACATATGCGTTTCTTGAAATTAATAATTAATTGTTATCTTGAAATTGCACTAAAAAGAAAAACACAATTTAAATTTGTAAATGAGCGGGACGGGCGGTTAATTAAGGCGGTATAAATTTAAAAGGACGCGAATTTGAATTTACGATTGTAAATCTGACGGCCTAGATTATGAACGCATACATATAAGTTCAAACCAAAACCCCAGTCTCATACTATCCGCACTTGCAGTTCTATGGCGTCTAGAGGATCTGGCCGCGGCCGAGGCGCTGGTAGAGGTGGGTGACAGCCCAAAGCACAAATCCCAAGCACGGAGGTCACTTGAACAAGCGTAAAAGCACAAATCCAACAAGCGCCTCAGGTAATTGATCTGTTTTTTGTTTTGTAATTGATTTCTGTGTCCCTTTTTTTGTTAGGTTTTTAGGATGTTTTTAGGATGTATTTTCTGTGTATGCGTGTCTCTGTGTATTTTCTACCTGGTATGATGACGAATGCAGAAAACAGAAAAGAAGGGTCAGAGAGCATAAAGGGAGGGAAACATACCAAACCGAGAAAAAGATATACCTCAAAATGCTGAGAGCAAAGAGAAACATGAATCTGCTTCAACACCAATGGGGGCTGGCTAAGCTCCTGAAAAAACAACCCCGAAATTCGGAAAGGGCTCCAAAAAGAAAGGACGGGGAATCAGAAAAATAGTAGGTCACAAGAGGAAATTGGGATGACTTTGGTTGGGAGAAATACTTGGAGAAACTTTATAAAAACAGGGGCATCTCCAAAGACCGATACCGAACTAGAAGGGATGGACAAACCGTGTTTTAATACACGTGAAGTGATGTTGGCATTGAATAGAATGGCGAATAACAAAGCCCCCAGCACCTATACGGGTTAACAAAGGAACTACTAAAGAGTGTAGATGCGATAATCTTAAAGCAAGTGACAGATATTTTTAATGGTATCATACACACAGGACTACCATCCGTGGGCATATAATGGGTGATACCCCTACACAAAGGGGGGCGCATGAGAACCGGAAATTACGAGAACTATAATGGTGAGCTCCATTTTGCAAAATGGTTTGGAAAAGTTTTAGACAACAAGTCAAGAATTGGGCGAGGGGGGGGATCGGAGAGCACAAGGACAAAAGGTGGGGTTTAGGCCGGATCACTCAACAAATGACCACTTAGTGACACTTTCGAATAATCTTGTAAGCAGAATAGAAACCAAGGGAAGAAAATAATATGCTGCTTTGTGGATTTTAGGAAAGCGTTTGACACAGTCCCAAGGGAAAAGCTAATACAGAGGCTTATAGATATGCAGGCACCAAAGGATATGGTGGGGGCAATTCTAGATTATACTATAATGTGTACGAAAATGGAAGAAGAAGGGAAAGCGATAGATTGTGACACGGGGGGTCAAACGAGGGGTGCCCACTATCTCCCACATTATTTGGGATATACATAGATGCCCCCGCAGCAGATTTTATAGCGTAATGTTAAAAGGGACACGAGGCGCCCCTACCCTAGGGAACACCAAAGTACCCATCATGCTATATGCAGATGACTTGAGCATGATGGCTACAAAGAACAAAGGGATGCACAGGTTACTTAAACTGTTAGAAAATTTCTGTGAAAAGACAGGGTTGACAGTTAATCTCGGAAAAACCAAAATAGTCTTTTTCGGGCAAAAAGGTAGACATAAACCGTTCAGATACTTGGGAACAGAACTAGAAGAATCAACAGAATACAGATATCTGGGATATGACGCGCATGGCACGGGAAAATGGGCTAAAGGGGCAGACACAAGATTCCAAGCAGCCATCGGAAGCTACTACAATATGAAAAATTTCTGCAACAAAAGCAGGATAATAAACTGGGAAATTAAATGCTACTTGTTCAGTGCAGTAGTTGCAACTACACAGCTATATGGGGCAGAAGCCTGGGGGCCAGGTCTGACGGAGAAAAAGTGGGAAAAACAAGAAGGGATTTACAGACAATGGCATAAGCAGGAATTTAAACTGAGAACGAATACACCACAAACAACTATAGTATATGAGACAGGGCAAAAACCGATGGAAATAAGGGCATGGGAAAGGACCATCAGATATCTTATAAGGAACAATGCAGACGGGAAACCAAGCAAACTAGCAAACATTGCGATCGAGAATCAATCAAGAAGCCCACATAATCGAAGGCAACGGGTGGTTCGGGGATGTAGCAATGTGGACGAGGAAATTGGGGATGAACTTGAGCGACCTCATCAATCGAAGGGGAATGGGAAAGACGAGGGGGCGGCATGTGAGCCACGCACACATGGTCGCATAACCACACGGGCCCCAAGACAATGTGGCTTATGACGCTTTTCAACCCGGACAACAGATAGGGCAAATGATATACCAGATGACATAATAGGAAAAGCCAGGAGAGACACTCTAGCAAGATTCAGAATGGGAAGTCACGAGCTGAGGATTGAAAAGGACAGGTGGCGAGGGATAGAGAGAGAGGATCGAATATGCAGAATCTGTGACAAAGGGGAAGTGGAAGATGAGAATCATATGCTAAATGACTGCCCGGTATATGAAAGCATCAGGAATAAGTACAGAAATATAAGGTGGGGTCAGCCCGTACACATCATGATGACAAAGTCAGAAACAAGGAGGGACCTGGCAGACGCAATACGGGAAATGACGGCCAGGCACCGAGAAGAACACAAAGAAAAAGGGTTTCTGTTATGAACGCCAGAGAGGCGCAACATAAACACCCTGAAAAAAGTTCAGCTCAAAGCTGATTGATAACGACGCGCCCGTGCACGGCCATGAAGCCGATCCAAAGCTGGGTGCCGGTATTAATAGAGAAAAGTCAAGCCTTCAGAAAAGGCTACATTGTAAATCAGCATGATGTGCTAGTAGCACCCGTAAGGGAGCTCGCCCATGCTACATAAGTCCACGGGCCTCAGGGTACAAGGGACAATAATGTATCTATCTATCTATCTATATTGTTTCTGTGTCATTTCTACTGCTTTTACTACCTTGTTTTGTGTGTTTTTTGTTATAATCTTCTCCTGTACTCTGTGTTTTTTGTTTTGTATTCTCCATTTTGTATAATGTAGACCGTTTAATTATAGTTTCTTGCAGACTTGTTTGTTTATACTTTTGTTCTGTATTCTCCAGTTCTTTTGACAAGTCTTTTTTGTAGCCTAGTATGTCTCTTATAAAAGAGAAGTGTCTGTAGGGCCCCTCTTAAAACGCAGCTTCGTACATTTATAATGTAGAGATGATTTTTTTGTTGTCTCTCGCTACTTTTCCCTGTGTACAATTTATGTTTTTAAAGTAAGGCGTTTAGCAAAAGCGGCGCGGGCGCATTTCATTACTCACCACATGATTGTAACTTTCGGGATCTTCTAAAATTGTGAAAAGAAAAGCAAAGCCTGTCACGTGGTCCAGGGACATCCGCATTTAAAACCAAGAACGGATGAAGATGTATCGATTCTTGCAGATTTGGCACACGTTGTGACCATTGACGATACGACCGGAATAATGAAGGCTCAGGTAGAGCCTCCATGTCCAGAAGAAGATCTACCAGAGGGCTCTGAATGGTATGTGGAGATCTTCAAGACTAGCGGAAAGACAGATCTGATTTTCATGTCTAGAGTTAAGGAAACAGATCAAATGAAGAAACAAGGTATTCTGATCACATACAAAGAACAGGGGCGATTCTTCTTTCATTCCGTATTACTTGAAGCGGGTCAGAAAAATAAAAAAGTATTGAAGAAGTTAAATTATTGCAGTGCCAGTTCCTTTAAGGAGACTGCCCTAAGAACGGATGAGGCCGCAGATAACCTCTTCAAATTTGGCTGGTCAGGTGGTGATCTATTGACACCAAAAACAATATGTGAAGGTCTCTCAGCTGTGAGGAGAGCAATCAGTACAAGGCCGTCAGCTAGTCTGTACCTACAAGCTTTAAAAGAGAAGGAAGATGCAAGTTCTAGAGCCAGGGAAACACCAGACGTTCTAGGCATTACAGATATATTATAATGTTATGCGGTGTGTCGTGGATCACGCCCTAGATCGAACAACCTATGTTCATTTTGCCCATCCGACGGTCAGATTTGCTTAAAAAAACGAGCTGCGTTGGCTATTCTTTTTTCTCTCGCGTTAGGGTTTTAGGTAAGCCACGACACCAAAGCAAGAACGGCCAGAAGCTATCAGTGCCAACAAAGGCAAGAATTTAGTTGATCAAATGCAGGTTTTCTTTCAAGCACAAAGGCAAGAATTTAGTTGATCAAATGCAGGTTTTCTTTCAAGCTTTTAACTAAAGTATGTTGATTTATGCTCTGATGCAGGACAAAACTAGCCGAATCTTCATAGACGGGTACAGTGCAATCCCAAGAATGAATGAAAAAGCATTGCAGGGTGCAGTTGCCAGACAACCTGTTGCTATAAGACTTAGGGGGCTGAATCTGTGTTCAGATTTTATGCCTTGACAATCCCGCCCTAATTTGGACGGGCAGATGGTGAATATGCCTTCCGCCTGGGCCATTACACTCTGCAAGTATCAGGATTGTGGAACGCCTTCGCCCTGTCCCCGTTATACTGTTCTCTCTTCCTCCCATTTCTGCCTCCACCGCTGCCTTCTGTGTTTTGAACAAGAAATGTGGCGATGGCAGGAGAAGCCACTCAAGAAATCTATTTTCGTTACTTGGAGTGGAGCAGTTGGAACTCCATCAGGTTGAAGAACTGGCAAATAATTTTTGCCCTTTTTGTTTCTCATTGTTTCGTTTTTTCTAAGACATTTATTGCAGGCAGACATGTTGTAGATATTTTGGATTGATCTAACTTACTGCATCAGATGTACAGGCAACAACTTTGCACCAAATCAAGGTCCATTTGTCCATTACTCTTAACCTTTGTATGATGCTTTTTTCCTCTTTATGCTTCATTAGAGATTTCCCATGCCTGAGGCCATGGCAGGGGTGTGCTTTGGAAATGTAGCATGCGAGATTGCAAGATTGTAAGCTGCCTTTTCCATGATTGTCCAGCAAATTTAAGAAACATGATTGTCTTTTTATATCATGAATCTTCTGTTTTCTGGTTATCCCATTCATGGTGGATTATTACTAGACTTTTTGTTTTTGGATATGCAGAGTTTGGAATGATATTGTACATAAGGAAGTTGAGCTTCTGTGGTGTACAAGCCCATATAATCACAACCATATCCAGCCTGGAAAGATAACGATTTTTTGTTGGCGGCTCCAGGCACAGCAAGCTCAATGACCTGGGCAAGTGATGTATATGCTCCCTGACATAATATGTTTGAGAGACAGCCATCATTGCAAGAAACAAGAGCCTTGGTGAGACTCCAGCCCGCTGCAATATGTTGTAAGTATGTCATTGTGAAAGCATTATGAGTAACAAGCAGCCTTCAGTTTTGTGGTATAGGTAATTATTTTTTATTTGGTAGAAAATATGCTGGCTAAATCAGTGCCACATTCTGTTCAAGTGAGCTGCTATTTTTCTTTCATGGTGGCTGGCATTTTTCCAACAAGCAACTCGCCTTCCTCCAGGAACATTTCTATCATAGCCACAGCTTTCTTTGGCTTTTTATTTTTGTATTATCGGCAACTTCTTTCTACAAATCTATTCAGCCGAGTTCAGTGTTTCAACCGGGACTTTTTATTATCCTTGCATGTTGACTGGTGGCATATGGATGTGTTCAGCATATAGGCTTCAGTTATACACAAGCAAGGGTGGATGTGTGACCACATGGCTACAGAATCAGGAAGTTAGATGCACATTTTTTCCCAGGCGAATAAATCTTACTTCTCAATTTGTTTTGAGAAACCTTTAGATAAATAGATGGATAGAAGAAAAGTGCTGGAAAATAAAACAATAGGGCTCTTTGGCAGTAAATGCAAAAGTAGTAATTTTGAGCAAGCAACCTATATATTCATGGATTTTAATAATTAGGCCTTACGAAACAGAGAACAAAATTATCATGTGGAGCTTAATAAAGTAGGTAAGTTCTTTTCACGTTTTGTGAACAAAATTATCCTGTGGAGCTCAATAAAGTAGGTAAGTTCTTTTCACGTTTTGTATTTATCGTTTCTAACAATTGGGTTTTTGTCTAGAACTAGACTTCATAGTGGAAAATGTGGTTTCACAGGAAATGCTCATTTGCTATCTGGTGCTAGAGAAAATCTGAGTATAAAGGGTGGAAAATACTACTTCTCATGTAAATATGTTGCAATCATCCTGTTCTAACTCCAATACACAAACCTTTATAGCCTTAACCTTTGTAAAACATCCATATCTCTCTGCTTTCTGATAAGGCTGAGATCTGTTATACCTTCATAACATGTTGTACTGAATAGGAAAAGGTGGCAACAAGGTTCTTGACATGCTTGGATGGTAGATTGATATACCCAGCAACATAAAGAACTTATGCATGGCAAGGACTTAGCAAAAGAATCAGATGGTAGAAAATGAATGATTGTTGTCTACATGTAAGCCACTATTTTAGCTTATGTGTTCAACATTCTATTAGCAAATAAAACTGTCACCCATTAGTTTGCGCTATCCGACATTTGTCTCACCATCATTGTCAAGTTTGACATATATTTTTGAGCTTTCAATGGAACCTTCATTTTGCAATACCATCTACTTTAATTGTGTACACAGTAATTTAAAGATTGTGTATTCTTAAGATACATTATCTTAAATGGAAAGGCTTCTTTTTTGTTGCATCATCACCTATAGAGATAAAACTCTACTTTGCTAGCTTGCATGTGACTTTCTATATGCATTTTATACATTATATTATTGCTAGATAAACTTTGTGCTTAAATGTATTATTAGATGCCTACAAAAGATCTCCTTGAAAGACCCTTATATATAAAGCAACGCAATGCTCATTTATTTTTTTATCAAAAGGTGGATCATTATAATTAGTACACTTGATTTGTTATGCAAAAGGTTGGTCGTTCCAAATACTCCTTTGTGCACATCTCCCTCCCTCCCTCCATCTCCATCCCACCAAGAATATTATGTACACATTTAGCGGCTGTAAATTGCAAGGCCTGCGCATTCAATTATGTAAATTCATTAACCGGTTTTCAACCTAGCCCCAGCAACGCTGGGCACTATTACTAGTTATAATATAAGATAATATAATCACAAGTTCACAACTATGGTAAGCTTACTTTTGCATTTTCCTTTTTAACGGTAAAAAAATCTTGATCCCACACCTATACAGCAAGCAAAATAAGTATGATAAACTTGGAATATCATGAAAAGAGAAGGTACTGACAACAACGAAACGAAAGGGCCATTCTATTTTTGAAAGAGCTTTCTTGCATTGTTACATTGTTCACATGTTTGCGATTGAGAAATTTACTACAGGATTCCACATGTTAGCACTTGAGAAAATTACTACCACCTATTCAATAGTAGTAGAGTGTTTGATTCTCTAACAAATGTTCCCTCCCATTCTAATGTTCACTCATGCTAAAGATTTCATAAAATAACAGGTAGAGTCTTGCAAATAAATGCATCGTTCCTACTACGCGCACAACAATTACAAAAGTAAGAATTACAGAGCAAGCATATTTTGAGCATGCTTTCTCATTGCGGCCCAAAACATTTTTAGGCTCTCAAATTATGCCCAGCAACGCTGGGCACCATTACTAGTATATATATAATAATAATATATCAAAAAAGTTCCCTTTCTAGAACGATCTTCTCTAGGTCCCTGTCAATTTCCCCTGTCCGATTAAGTTACGGGTATAGTGTTTGTATCTCTTCGACCGTTTTTCCTGTAGCTATTTCGTGCAAGATAATCTTGACAAAACGGCGGAAAGTCATCTTTGTCAAAATCTTCGGGGATGATAGGATGGTGGATTTAGTGATTGTGGACTGATTGAAGCAACACTTCAAGGCGTCATCATCAACTATAATGATGTCTTCCTTCTCCTGAACGCCCAAGTCATCCATCATGTCGCTCAAGCATTTCACAAATATTTTTTTACCTGTAGGATCCTTCGGGTTATTGAATGACTTACATTTGCTCTGATCCCAAACAGATGCCCAATCTCTATGTAACTCAGGAACTACTCTCAAAACTTCCTGTATATTTCTATTCTCCATCGACGACCAAATTGCACAACGAAATAAAGTGAAAGCTTGGTCTAACATCTCCTTCAGATACGGCCGCGGATATACCCATTTCGTATATGTCTCAAATGGTTTCTGTGCATACCATGATAAAGGGAATTGTGCTTTAGGTAACGTTTTGCAGAGCACTCCATTCAAATCGAACACCAGAATTTTGGAGGAAACTGGATTAGGTCTGTAATAATAAAGCACACACTTGTGAGACAAGGAAAAAGAAAATTGAAATCGCGCCTGGCGCGATTTTCAATTCTGTTTGAATAATTGAAATCGCGCCTGGCGCGATTTTCAATTTGGTTTGAAGAATTGAAATCGCGCCTGGCGCGATTTTCATTTCTGTTTGATTAACATACCTTTCTGGTTCCTGTTCAACATCCGCAATGATGAGCTTATTCTCGGCTGTCTTCGGTCTGCCAGAAGTGTCAGCCACATCACTTAGTGTTTGAACTATGGTTGATACTTCATTACTCTTTATGCTAACCTGACTCGAGCTTTCCGATTCCACTGTATCATCTAGGATTTTGTCTTCTTCGTTTGCGTTACCTACATCCACTTCAGTCGGATTTTCCAATGTGATTGAAATGATAGGCACGCTCTCGGCCGCATAGTTAAGCTGCTGCTTGTCGATATTCTTCTTTATGCCCTCTAGATGCTTTCTCATTTCTTCCCGCTCTGCAGCCAGATCTGGAGGTAATTCGGACTTAGAGCTGGAAGCTTTATTTTTTGCACTACCTAGCGGACCCCTAGGTGCCACCTCTAGCACTTTCTTGAAAAAAATATCAAGGAAGTCCTTGGCTTGACCATCAGAGACCACACTTTGGCATTTCCTAGCTAGCTTCAGAGCTTCCCGCCCGACATAACCTCCAACATGAAACTCCCAACACGTAGACTCTAAAGGGCAGAAGGCTTCAATCAGAAAACTCGAAAGGGCTAAAGAAAACCCGTACTTATTCAGCCTCCCCTTATGCGCCGTCAGTAGCTCATACTTGATTGGTGAATTAAGGACAGGGTCGACCCAGTTTTCTTCTTCCTCTTCCTCTTCCTCTTCCTCTTCGTCCTCTTCAAAGTCCACATCCACATCTGCAGTATCCTTCCCTTTGTCTTCAGCATTGGATTCGACATAAAAAATATTTTTCAATAGGGGTTCATCTAGCCGATAGCACCGCCAAGCAATCTTCTCACCTTCCGTTTCCCCTTGAGTCTTTCAGATTCTTTATCATCCATAATGGCTATCATAAGGACTAGCACATGTGAGATCTTACTTTCGGTACTAAACTCACTATCTTTGTTTTCATCTATCATTCTTGCTTGCCTCATCACTTTAATGCATTCGACATCATTTGCAGCAGCTAGTGCATATCGTGGGACATGTCGGCGGCAAACCGGTCACGATAGTATAATGCATCTCGGTCGTCAAACCACCGCATGTGTTGAAGAAGGTTTGTAATCATCCTCGTCCATCTCGTGCCACGGCTATCAAGAACAAATAGAGTGATGTCGGTTGGCCCTTCACCCACCTCCGCATGGCACACTTATAACCCGGTGGACACCTTATAGAAAAAAGGAGACTCGTCTCGCCGCCTTCTTCACCAAAGCAACTTTTCTTTTTAGGTCGACGCCTTAACTTTAGTGTGAATCCCCTTAAGAGTTGCCACATTCTTCGCCTTTTGTCGCTTCACAAAATCTTTTGACCAAAATACATATTTCTTAATGTCATCATTAGATACGTTGTACTTTTGCATTAAGCCTATCTCCGATAACATCATGTCTCCCGAGAGCCTTTGCGGTTCTTCCCAACAATGCCTTTTTCGGGACTTTCATATTTTTATCGATTCGCATGCATCTTGAAAAGATGTCAAGTGCTTTGTTGCAGACGTTTTCTTGTAGATAACTTCCTTTCTCGATGCAACTATCTAGAACGAGATTAATTTTGCATCATCCAATCCTTGTGCCTTTCTCATTTCGTGATATGTATATCAAAAAATAGACGTATCTTTGCGGAGGAAACCGCCATACGAATCCGCATCTTCTTTTCGAATAGGCGCCCCAAAATTCGCTCCACTTTTCCCATACCGGGTCGGAAGAAAAACAATCTTGCGGGCATCCTTTGGCACCGCTTTGCTCTTCACGTTAGCTTTGTGCATCCCCTTTTTTCTTCTTTGATCTAGTGCCCTTGGTCTTGTCCTCGTATTATGGTTTGGCACGCTGTCCTTTCTTGTAATTTGAATTCGCACTCTTAGATTGCCCTTTGTCCGGTCGGCATTGGTTTTCCATATTCGATCCATTGGTTACGGCGTGCCGCCATCGCCTCCACATACGGACTGCAAAATATGGGTCGTTAGATAAAAAAAATAGACAGGCCGTGAAAGTAACAATATAAAACGCCCCGCCAGCGCTTTTAGTTAACTCATTTCATTTACAAAACGCTGGGCGCGATTTCTTCACGATGAAGAATTCCGCGCCAGCGCCGTTTCTTTGTAAATCCGTCACACAACATATATAACGCCATGCCGCGCTAAATTAAATCACGTATTTAAAACCACGCGCCTGGCGCGATCTCTTCATGTATGCCATATGAAGAAATCGCGCCAGGCGCGTTTCTTGTCAATACGTGATTAGCGAAAACGCGCCTGGCGCGATTTGGAACGCTATGTGTGGGAAAATAAAATACCTTTTGTATAGGAATGTCTTTCCCATGTCATTCAGTAGCGCGCTGATTTCGGCTAATTCTGCTGCTGTTGTTGAGCCACTGAGGAACCGGCAATTTCTGACTGAATACAGTCTATAGAATAACTGATTTCCAGTTTTTTGTGCTTGACTGATCAAAACCTTCTGCGCCTCCACTGAATGCTGGCCATCTATTATCATGAAGTGAATATCGAGGTTGCCAATTAAATCTTCAAGTTTATTCCATATCAACACCTTCTTCGTCTTCATATCAAAAGGCACCACATCTGCCGGCATTGGCACATCTGCCGGCATTGGCACCTGTCCTGGGTTTTCTATCATGCTGTTGACTATTTCCATTGCGTGCTGCTTGTCGTATCTTCTGCTGACAAACATAGCCTTCGTTGACCTGAAAAGCCTGTCGACATGGATAGGATGCGTGAAGCTAAGGCCCAGTGGATACTTGTCAGCATATTTCTTGAGTTTGCTCATGGCCTCTAACTGTCTCGCCTTGTCATCATCACTATAGCGTAAGTATGTCATGAATGAAACCCTAATTTGGATGGTTGAGATCATCCGATTGCATTCGGAGGTCGAGATTTATCACACGACTTCCCTCCACCATGATTGGCCATGCTCTAATGTCTGAAGAGGAAAGGGAAAAGGAAAAGGGAGGAGAAAATGGCAAAGTGAAAGGCAAAAAGGCACGGGTAAAAGGGAAAGAAAGAAAGGAAGGAAAAAATGAAAGCGAAAAGAGCACGAAAAAGGGAAAGGAAAATAAAGAAAAAAAGGACACTATGAAAAGGAGAAGATGGAAAGGATGAGGATAGGAGTAAAAGGGAAGTTGAAAAGGGGATGAGGAAAAGGGTAGAGAAAAGGGAAGGGAAAAGGAAAAGGGAAAAGGATAGAAAAGGGAAAGGGAAAGGAAAAGGTAAAAGAAAGGGGGAGGAGGAGGGAGTGAAAAGGAACATTGGAAAAGGGGAAGAGTAAAAAGGTGGGGAAAGGAGGAAAAGGGAGGAGATAAAGGCAAAGTGAAAGGCAAAAAAGGCACGGATAAAAGGGAAGAGGAAATAGAAAATAGCACAAAAAAGAGAAAGGAAAAGTAAGAGAGAAAATAAAGGAAAAAATGACACTATGAAAAGGAGAAGAGGGAAAGGGTGAGGACAGGAGTAAAAGGGAAGGGAAAAAGGGGATGAGAAAAAGGGTAGAGAGAAGGGAAGGGAAAAGGATAGGGAAAAAGGGGAGAGGAGGAGGGAGCGAAAAGGGACAGTGGGAAAGGGGGAGAAAAAAAAGGTGGGGAAAGGAGAAAAAGGGAAGGGAAAAAGGACACGAGAAAAAAAAAGGAAAGAGAAAAAGGGAGGAGAGAAGGGATGGAAAGGGTAAAAGGAAAAAGCGAGGGGAGGGGCAAAAGGGAAAAAGGGCATGGGGAAAAGAGTAAGAGAAAAGAAGGAGAGAAGCGGAAAAAAGGAAGAGAAAGGAGGGAGGAAAGGGGAAAGGGAAAAAGAAAAGAACAAATGAGGGAGGAAAGGGAAAGAAAAAGATTACGAGAAAAAGGGAAGAGGGAAGGGTGGGCAAAGGGAAGGAATAAATGGCACTGTAAAAAGGGGAAGAGAAATAAAGGGAAGGGAAAAAAAGACATGAGAAAAAGAAAGGGAGAAAAGAAATAAAAAGGAGGCGGAAGAGAGAAAAATGGAAGGGAAAAAGGGCACGAAAAAAAGCGGAATAGAATAGAATAGAATAGAATATGATTTTATCGTCCACGGAGACCAACTGGCCTATGGGACCCAAGTACAAAGAGAGAGCAGCAGGCGTATTACTACCAGGATTAAAAAACCCCCGCCCCGAAGGGTTTTCGGGGGAAAAACCTTAGTAGCAATAAGGATGTCGACATACCGCACGCTTATATACATAATCACAAGTACAAACCGAGGTTAATGCCGGACAGTGGGGGCATAACTGAAGTCCGCTGATCCATTACCTCCTGGAGGTAATGATCCCAACAAGCCTACAGAGGCCGTGCTCGTGAGCTCATGCAAGGCCCGATGGGGCACAACTAACCGAGCATACCGAGTTCCTCGATATGCTCAGACACGGACAGGCCCGAGGGCGGACTTTCATCCTCAATGGCTCGCTGACAAAAGATTGATGACTCGCGCCCTCACGCTGCCCCCCGAATCCATCTCCCCGCCTCAATGCGAGGTGGTGTGCACTGCGGCGAATGGAAGGAATCACCCCGCTTTTTCATGGGTAGATGGGTGCACGTAGTGGTGTGGACCCCGTGAGCATGGGATTAACCCGTCGTCGATAATTTGCCACCTTGACATGTGACGGGGCCTCTGGCTGCCATGAAGCAAGCATCCAAGTACCGCTTCAAGGCAGCCGTTCCTTCGGTGTATGCACCGGGTCCACATCCGTGGTGCCCGCACATTCCATAGCGAACCACCGGGCTTGCTTGTCTTTCCAAAGGCTTTGAGTCGCCATGGGCCCATCGCCATCGCCAAAGCAAGGTTGGGCGGTCGGGCTTCATCCATAGCCACCACCTTCCTCGAAGTAAATAATGTGACGCTCCAAATAAGCAGCCCTCAGAATGGAAGGAAGCCCGCCTCCCTGGAGCAAGATCCGATATGGGACCGTGGGATTTCACTCCCAAAGCCCCCGCCAAGAAGGCCTTCTCAGACTGCTCTAGATCGCCCAAGTGGTGAGGGATATCACCGCCCCCCACACTTCGCCCCCATAGAGGAGGACCCGGTTCAACCAAGGCCTGAACAAGTGTGCCTGGTGACCCCATGCATACCAACTCGCCTTGTATTTGTTGTTTTGCATTGCATCACGTGGCTTTCCACTGCAGTGACCCGTAACCTGATGGATGCATCCCAGTGATGTGGTAGTAGAAAACTCAATGCCCAAATACTTATAAGACTGAGCCACCTCCACTACCTGCCCCTGGTAAGTGAATGAGGGAAGGCGTGGGTGCCGGATGATGGGACCAGCAATATTCCTTGTCTTGGCCAAGTTAACTCTCATGTCGCTGAATTGGCGTAAAGTGTCCAAAGCATCCAGGTGGCGTTGCATGTCCTCTTCTGGGGTATATGCAGCAAGTCAACATCATCGCGATATATGAGTTGCCGGATTATGTGGTGCATCAACTGAGCGCCTCCCCCCCGTGCTCAGCTAGCCATTCTTCTAGCTGGTCAATGTACAAGCCGAAGAGCCGCCGGGATAGAGGGCAGCCCCGGTGCACCCCAATGTTACTAACAACAACGGCTCCCCCGACAAGCAGGAGACGCATCGAGCAAGCCTCGTATAGTCTCAGATATAGCATTCGCAAGTCGACGGGGTCCCTAGTCGCCTCAATCTATCCCACAACTTATCCCAGGCAATCGCGGTCAAAAGCCTTTTGCGAAAATCCACAAAGCAAATAGATTGCATTCTCAAGGCCGATTCCGCTATCCTCTATGAGTGTTCGCAGAGTGAAGATATGGTCAATAGTAGAATGCCGGGCGAAGCCCGCCTCACTGAGAGAGCCCGCGACTTCTCCATCCTCTCCGCCTAAAGTGTCAATCGCCAAGAATCCCGCAAGCAACTTGGCAAAGACAGAACGACCATAATGGTACGATAGTTGGTCGGACTGCGGGGTCCCCTCGCTTTGTATATGGGCACAACTCTACCGGTAGTCCAAAGGCGGGGAAGCCTTCTTGCAATGCCCTGTTGAAGAGTGTCGCGGAGAACCGGCACCATTGGGGGCCCTACTGCATACCATCCAAATCACGCCGCCTTCCCGCTAGCGATTAGGCGCTGGAGGCCCATTATGACATCCCTTCAAGAATGACCGCTAGGCCCGGGCACATGGAGGTAATCGGGTGCCCGGGCTCCCATTGGGTCATACACCGCCGCAAGTATCTCACCCATTGTTCCGGGTAATATTTCCCGTAGGTCATCAGGGGCTTACTCAAGACCTTTCTCCGTAAGGCCCTAGGGTGGCGGTCTAGAAGACCAAACATCCTTCTGGTCGGTGCTCGCAAGGTACCGGCTTTCTTGGTCTTGAGGAAGGAGCGGTATTGACGGACTGGCCATGGGGCTAATGGTGGTGTCCGAAGACTTGGCGGAGCCATCGTTTCAGCCCCCCGACATTCGCCATCGAACCGCTGATTGCGAGGGAAGGTGATTGCAGCCCCCGTGGATCGCCGAGAGCGGCCTCTCCCAAAGCATATGTCCCCTACCCTCGGCGAGCCGGGTTCAGCCGGGCCGTCTGTTGTTGAAGTGTGGGGAGTTGCAAAGACTCCCGCAGCTCATGCTCAAGCATGCTCGCATAGACCGCCGCGATGATCATAGTCCGTGACGCAACCGTGGTACATGGGGTGTTGGGGCAATGGGTGCTCCGGTTGGCCCGCCAATCTATCCGCAAAAAGCGGTGATGGTCGAGTCTACTTCCTCGTCCCGACCACCTGTCCCGGAACAGGCGCCAGTGATCAAGTGTAGGCATTGCTCATCCGCTAGCACGTAATCCACCACAATCGGTGCCCCCCACTGGTTCTCCTGTCTACAAGTGAAGCAACCGGAGGGCGGCCATCGCGGCCCCATTGCAAATGACCAGTCAAAGATCTTTGCCCACGGCCAACAAAGAGCCATACATACGTCACCCGGCACGTCATCCGCGCCTGGCCCAAACCATCTCTGCCGGGGGTCCATTTGCAACACATCCCTCGCCTAGAGGTCGCGAATTTTGGGATCACGCTTTCTCGTCCCGTGCGGCGCATTGAAGTCTCCAAGCAACATGACCTTGCCCAATTATGCATCTTCTTTGTATGTCATCATATAGATCGACATAGGGCTCCTGCTGGGTCATCAAGTGGCGTGTGGTAAAAGTTGCTCTCAGCATGCGGGAAGTAGCAAGCCGCCACAAAGAGAGGGCTGCCGTCGCTGTTCTGCACTCGTACCCACAGGTATCTTCGGGAGAGGAGGAAAAGGGAAGGGAAAAAGGCCATTGGTAAAGGGGAAGGGGGAAAGGGAAGCGAAGGGGATGGAATGGGAGAAAAGGAAAATAAAATAAGGTAAAAGGAAAAAGGGAATGTGAAAAGGGGAGGGGATAGAAAAAGGGAAAAGCAAGGAGGTTGAAAATGGAAAAGGCAAACATGAAAAAAGTGGAAGCAAATGGAAAAAGGCAAAAGGGAAAAAACGGAAGGTAAAATGGAAAAATAGAAAGGGGAGGTGAATAAAAAGGAAGAGCAAAATAGAAAAAGAAAAAGAGAAAAAGGAAAAAAGGAAAAAGGAGGGGGAGGAAGAAAAAAGGTGAAGAAAGGGGAAAAGAGGAGCGAAAAAAGAGCATGAAAAAATAGAAGAGAAAAGGGACATGGCAAAAAAGGGAAGAGGGAAAGGGTTAGGAAAGGGAAAAACCGAAGGAAAAATGGACATGGAAAAAGGGAAAGGGAAATAGGGAAAAGAAAAAAAGGAGGGGGGAAAAGGAAGGGAAAAGGGCACTAGAAAAAAAGGAAGACTGAAGGGCTGGGCAAAAGAGGAAAAGGGAAGGGAAAAAGGGGAAAAAAGAAAATGTGGGGAGAAGGAAAGGGAAAAGGGAAAGGAAAGGGGAAAGCAGAAAGGAAAACTTAGAAAGAAAGGGCACGAGGAAAAGGGGAAGAGGTAAATGGGAAAAGAGAGGGGGGAAAGGGCACAAGGAAAGGGAAAAAGGGCAACCACAAATTGGAGAAAAGGGAAGGGAAAAATAGAAAAGGAAAAATGGGGAAGCAGAAACAAAAAAGAGAAAAAGAGGAAATGGAATAATGGAAAAAGAAAAAAGTAAATTGAAAAATGTAAAAAGGGAAAAGGGGCAAGGGGAAAATAGGAAAAAGAAATAGTAGACAAAGGAAAAATGAAAAAGAAAAATGGAAAAGATAAGGGGAAGTGCGAAATGTGGTCGAATGCTCTTGATTATCCAATTTTAAAAACAAGAATCTATTTAACAATTGCTCCAGTATGTCATTCACAGTTTCTAGCTATGCCCAGCAACGCTGGGCACCTTAACTAGTAATGTTTTGATGTAAATCCTCTTTATTTGTCTTGTCGTCAGGAGTTTAACAGATCGATGGGAATGGCTGCTGATTTGTGCCTCGGTCTAGGGTGACATGACAAAACTCAAGGAACCCAATCAACACTCTTATGCCCTTAGAAATGGTTGAGCATATGAGTACCCAATGGATGACATAAAAGCAAAGTGTTGCAAAAATTGACGGATGACACAATAGAGCAAACCATTAGAATTAAGCAATCATCCCAGCATCAAGATATGGTGTTAATGTCTGAAAATCTTTGTTTGAGATGTCTAACATCTTTTGATCAACATGTAGACCCCAGTTCAAATGGCATCCTGACCAGACAGTCAGTTTAATCATATGGCAGTGTTAATATCTAGACCATCTTTGTTGAAGATGTAAAAAATAGTACACAATGTTTTCCCTTTTGCAGTATCACCTTGAGGCCCCAAAGGCTCCTCCTGCTAATGAATTTTGGTGAATATCTCTGTAAAAAAATGTCAACTTTGAAAAAAGAATCTCAGCTTTCAATTTCCGCCATTACATGCTTTCCGTCATATCTTCTTGTTGGTGCTTTTCCTTTCTATCATGGCAAATGCCAAAACAGTGCTATTAAGAATGATGTCGGCCTCTCCCCAATCCATCGTTTCCGGATCATTGTATGGTGTGATCGCATCGGGCATGATCCACCGGAGCTGGCATGTTTTGGCCAAAGAAGAAACGACCAATGCATTCATCTTCATTCATGAGTATCCTAGCAGCAGACACAACCTGTTCACCTTCTTTATATACATCAAGCTGAGGATTCAGAAGCTGTTTTCATGCACCAACACTATTGAGTCAATATGTACACTTCTGATACACATTAAAAAATGAGAAAAGTTCCTGCAAAACTGATAAAAATGAACGAATAAATCACCTTTTTTTGAATAAGTTGGTCAAGCTCCTCACGAAGCTGCAAGTATATCTTAGCCAGTTGGGATGTCATGACAAATTCTAGCAAGTCCTTGCACATGCCTAACCGCCAGTGCCGAGGAATCCAACCGCTTCTTCGAAACGTAAAAATAAAATTTCGCTCTCACGTGGTGAATTGTTACCTTAGTGGTGAATTGTTACCTTAATGCAACTGGGTTTACCACCAAATAGCAAAAGTGTTGAATCAGACACCGCTGTTGAGTCGCGTATAAAAATGCTTGATGTTCTTACAACCACGAACTACTGAGCTCCACACATTTTGCATTGATAGAATTCTGTAACATTTAGATATATAAGATGAGATAAAATGCAAAGAGCCCAATATAGATCCACACATTCCAATATGACTAAAACACAAAGTGAAAATCGCTCCACCATTGAATTTCTCTCGCTATATTTGATTTTCAAACGATTTTTTCTTCGTATGAAATAGAGGTTTGTTAGAAGTTACACCGTAACATCTAGCTTTCAATAACAAAGGGTGAATATACACAAAGACTACAAAGCGCCGAAATCGCCAATCGGCACCGGCGGTGCAATCAAGCCCATCCATGGAAACCGGTGTTGCCCATCCATGGAAACGGCCTGAAAGCCTTCAAGCCACCGGGTAAGGCTCACAAATCCAGCCTAGTAAAATTACCTAGCGTACATGTACACCTGGCTGAATACGCCAACCGCCATAGCTTATTCACAATGATCTTCCAATCTGAAAGTGTAGCGAATTCAATCCTGGCATAGAAACAGCCAGAGATTATCCAAGCACATAGACTTCTTGGTAAGGTCCATGAATCAGTTGAAAAAACTCTAGTAAAATGGCCCGAAAGCTTTTCGTGGGAAGCTCCTTTCGAATCTGTAAGGAAAATAAACCTACGGAGCAGTTAATCGGAACGTCATGCCTCGCCTCATCATATATGCCACCGGAACTGGTGCATCACTCAGGCATTGCTGCATAACGAACAGGAGAGAGCATCGCCATGCCTGCACCAACAGAAAAATTCAAACGGATCTCTAGAACGGGAGAACCCTGGCCCGATATAACAGAACCTAAATCGAAATTAGGGTTAGGATTAGGGTTTCGTTGACGACATACTTACCCAATAACATTATAATAAAAGATGTATACAGGAAATACACTTTCCAAAAAGTTTTGAATATGAAATATACTTTACACCAACCTCTTTCGAATATATATTGTGTTCTTATATCAGCATTATTGGTTCTGTGTACGTATTGTTCTTTTATATTATGTGTATGGTTTGCTATACTTGCAATAATTTGTATGTATATACCGTCAATAATTTAGGTGTCTATAAATACGTATGCATGAAATTGGCAAACCATCGGCTTCGGCTTCCGCCTTCTGCTTGTTATTATGGCACATTCTATTACCTGCCAGATGAACCATGCAGACCTCTGCAGGTGCCGCGAGCTAGAAATAGAACTTTAGGACTGGCTTGATGTCGTTGCTATGAATCCCGTCCGCTTCTATCCTGATCCCTTTGATGTTGTAATCCATCTTATAGGGAATCCAGAGCATGGTTTGTTCATGATCGACAGGATCTCAGCACCGCCTGCAGCGCCTGTCGACGATGATTCGGATTAGTTTTTAAAGTTTATGTTCCACTATAATACGTTATTTATGCGAATAAAATCACGCCACGCGCGATTTGACCCTTGAAAATCTCTGTTTTGTAGCAACTTGCTTGCTGTTATTTATTCGTAAAACACTACAATTTCAATGTTTAGATTTCGTTGTCGTCGGTGATTGTACGAATTAATAAGCAATTTCCTACTTTTTATATTGCCAACATTCTTTCATAATATGGGTCATTTGCACCGAATATTTGGATGCCTTTGCATTTCAACATAAAATGCATCTTCCTAGCCCGAAAATGAACTCAGTGCAAAAGTGTGGTTAATTCAATATAATGGTCAATAAAAGGCTTATACGGCGCGATTTTGGAATAGACATAATCCCAATTTAATTGAATGATGGTTTATCTACGTGTATAGCCACCTAGGCAAAATTGAACCTGAGCCCTTAGATTTCTAATTTCTAGCATTCAATGGTGTGGGAAATTAAAAATATTAAGAAAATACAGAACGCTTCTTGAAGCCCGATGCTTCGACATTCGATTTTTGGAGGCAGACGCTTTGAAGCGCAGGTTCTATTTGGAAGGTTAGGCTTTGAATTCTGTATTTTTGCATCAAAAAGCTTCTTAGAGCCCGATACTTCGACCTCGATTCTGCCAGGTCAGTGAACCTTTTTCGGTTTCGCGTAAGGGAACCTGAAGGTTTCGCTTATGCAAAAAAAAAAAAAAATTAGTTTGCATAAGCTGACCGAAGGTTTAAACTTCACGCTGAAAGGGTTTTCGCGTCAAATTAAACTTTCGCCAAAAAGGGTTTTCGCCGTCAAATAAACAGTTGGTTTTCGCCACGCCGAATTTTTTTACATATATAGAGGCGCTATTTCAATTTCTTTGCACAGAACAAGGTAATCCTTCTGCGCCTTGCTCCACAATCTGTGTCCCTTTTCTTTCTTTTTTACCTTTTTCTTAGTTTGTAGGCAAATTTAGTTTGTTTTTTTTTTTGTTGTTTCTTTACTGTAGGTCTAGGGTTCTTCCATAGTGAGAGGCCCTTGCCTGTTGTCCCCCTCCATCGAGGGTCGTGACGATGGTGAGCATCTTGTTCTATGGACGAATCCAGACTGATTTTCGTAGATAGTTGAAATTATGAAAATAATGAGAAAAGAAAAAAAAAGGGGGGCACTTTTTATCGACAACAGTAGCAGTTAGGGAGTTGATCAAGAGAGATTAGGTTTTAGAGTTTCGGCAATTCCTCGGCTGAGGCAGTGATCCTCGCCTGGTGTGCCACATTGAATTGTGCCATGCCGAGGGTGGATGTCATTGCTGATGTCGAGGATTGCAACGGTCAACTTTCCATCGAGGTGTATAGCCCTCTCCTGGTGCCGCTTGTTGGCTTCGGTCACGCGGTTTCGACAGGTGGGTACTGTACTCTTATGGAAGGTCAGGAGGATATTTTAATGAGATATACCCTATTTTCTAACGGTGTTGTTGACGAAAGTTCAACACTAATATAGGGATTGGCATATATTTTATTAAATATTCGTGAGTTTGCCAGGTGGTCAAATGCAATATGGTCAGTTGAGTGCGAACCTCTATGAGGGAGTTTCCTCATGGAGTCAGTAGCTGGATCAGATCATAAGTTAAACTTGTTGAAGAGAATGAGAAAAATGCATTTCCTATAACCGTCAACAGTGAAACTCAGTAGTTTAACTATAGGGTGCCTATAATCGTCAACTTGAAACTCAGTAGGGTGCCTATAACCGTCAAACTTGAAACTCAGTAGTTTACTAGAAATGAACTATTTCACGGCTTATTGACACTCACTAAAGTAGGTTTTTTCTTTTCCCCAAACTTTTAGGTATTGTTGCTGCTTTGCTACTGTTGGCATATTGCTAGCTACACAGTTTCTTCTAAAACTGCCATGAATCCACAAGAGTTAGAAGGACTTAGACTAGAAGTAGAGCCTCATGAGCCCCAAAGAAGGACCTAGGCCAGAAGCAGAGCCTCACATGAATCCAGAAGCCGAGTCCTCTACTCAGATGCAAAGGAAAAGATCAAGACCCCAACAGCCATGGTCTTCCTTAAGACCCGCTTTGATGAATTGGCTCTGTGAGCGAATATGTGTCGGCACCCCATCTGAGTTAGAGTTGATTACTACAACAGACAAAGGATGGCTAGACTTCCACTCAACTCTCATGAAAGATGCTGAGAGAGCTTTTGGGCCTCGAATGATAGAGCTAGAACCTGGAAAGATTGATTCTGAAAGGTATACTTGGATAGATGGCAATGTATCTCGTACAACTGAAAATATGATTCATGCGGTAGCAAATTTAACTAGTCCGCGCTTGAGAGAGGCTCTAAAAGATAAGGCTGTGGAATGGAATACAGCTTGGATGAATCGAAAGCTTAGAAAGGAAACCCATCAACTCCCCCACCTAGTTAAGAAAGTGTTGACACAGACTATTAGAGCCGAACGTCCTGGTGAGACTGATAAAGAGTGGAAAAAAGAAAAAGGGCAGATGCTAAGACTATATGGTTTGCAATGGTGGATTCCTCTCAGATGACTAGAATTGGTTCAGGAACATATGGAACGGTGTACAAATGCAACATCTTGGGTTCTAGTTTTCTTAAAGACAAACCCTATTGTGTTAAATTTCAGAATGATGATGTGCGGTTAGGTACTGCGAGGTTTGACGTGATAGTAAAGGCTGATGAAAAACATGCGGGAGTCGCAAATGTAGGTTAGACATCACTATCACCCCAAAACTGGGTCAACATGTTGTTTTTCAGTGTCGTTTTTGCTAAAAAACAACACCAAAAAACTACGTGTTGTTTTTTGTCCGGATTTGCTAGAAACGTGTAGTTTTTAGTCAAACTTTTATACGTGTAGTTTTTTTTATAAAAAGTCTACATGTAGAATTTTGTAAAAAAAATATCTACATGTAGGAATTGTGTGTGTTTCTACATGTCATTTTTGAAAGTAACTGTAGTTCTCAAGTGTTGCTTTCCTAAGAAATAGACATGTCGTTCTTAATAAAACTAAAAAATCACCATGTAGTTATTAACTGTTATTTGCCAAAAAAAACAAGGTGCTGCGCACGGAGGGTTGCCCTCCGTGACCTGAGAGTGAAATGGCTTAAATCACACTTCAAAGTCATGTTTTCGAGCATATACTGACATATACTTGGAATATGCCACAAACCCACATGGATGAGGGTTTTCCCCTTAGGGGCAACCCAAAAAACTGGACTCAAACATATCAGTGGAATGCTATTTCCATGCCCAATTCATAATTCATAAGTCAAGGCATTCAAATACGCTAATAACTCACAAATTGAATGTTGCAAATAAGAAAAAGAAACACAATCCATTTTAGTTTTCTTTATCGGGGCTCAACACATGCACGCACTGTAGCCCGGTTCTCCAAGATTCAAGGAATTCGATTTTTTATTGCTATTTTTGTTTTCTAAATTTGAAATTGCCCACATACCCACATAAACGAGGGTTTGCCCCCCTAGGGGCAACCCAAAAATTGCGTGCATCTAACACAATACACAATTATTTACGACCCTTACAGCATGTTATTTCCTCTTCTCTCTCAGCAGTACCTTATTCTCTTTGAATTGTTCCCAGGCAGGGGAGGGGCTTCTTCCTGCCTGGTTTGGCCAATTTGACGTTTTTTTCATGCTGTCCGTTCTCGGCCTTTAGCCTTCATCCTGTGACCTTCGTCCTCGATCCTAGTTTGTTAAGGAAGTCCTTTGGTATTCGGGCGGTTTGTTGGTTTCATGCGAGTCCCATTCTAGAATCCCATCGATCCGAGACATCGGATCGCCATTCTAGAATGGGACGAGCATGCATGTTTTGCATGCATGCGGGCGGCGCATGCCCGTTCTGGTTGGGAGTTCGCTATTTTAGGCGCGTTTCTGCTTCGACTTCTCATCGGCGCTTCCTCTTCTCTCTCAGCAGTACCTTATTCTCTTTGAACCCACCCTCCCCCCCTTCTTTGTTATTGTATTTTTATCGCATGGCACGCGCGTAATCAGCCTCTCCACTCTGGGAGGTTTGGTTTGTCTTGTTGTTTTGTTGGTGATGTGCAGGTACAGGTTAGCGAGCGGCATCTGTTTCGACTTTTCCATTCGTGGGTTTTGGGAGCGATTTTTATGCCTTACGTTTGTCCAAGCCCCTTGCCGAAGGCTTATCACTAGGGTTTTTCCTCGAAAACCCGAAAGGGCGGGGTTTTTTAATCCCGGTGATAAGCTTTCGGCAGGTACACTAGCCCAGTCTCTATTAGCATTGTATTTTGTTGGGGTCCAAATGATATAATTGGATTTTCCCTTTATTTTTTATTGGTAGTTCGCATGTGTGCGGCTACCCACTATCCACCATTGTAGAAAATCTGCTGAGATGAATGAGAAGCAAGTCTAAGTCTTTGTTGGTTTCATGCGAGTCCCATTCTAGAATTTAAAGGTTCTTGCCTCCTTCTTAATTATGTAAGGCCCTTAGAGCTTGTTGCTTCTTTTCAAGGGGGAACCTTGAAATATTCATCCACATAAGTTTTGTTCGGCGAGAAGTGTGCTGATCTAAACATCAATTTCTCTATAGATATAGATAGTATCCCTTCGTTCTTTATTTACACACGAGCTTTTTTTTTATACATTCTTAGTTCTAGCCATTAGTTGACCTCCACTATCGAAGATTTGCACAAAAATCATAATGGTCCTTCTTAGATAATCATGAACCGTTCACAGACACATGTTTGCTGCATCTCATAGAAGTACTGGAAAGCCAATGCTGCATTACCAACCCGACCATACCCGTCAATAATTGCGCCCCATGTTACTACATCCCGGTTTGGTAGTTTGTTAAAGACTTTGCATGCTTCTGTCATGCTCCCACACTTTGAATACATATCTGTTATGGCATTAACTACAACTATATCTAGCTCTGCCTTGATCACAAAATGCCCAAAAATGTGACTTTATCTGGTTCTAAGTTAATCTCCTGCATCTTCTTAAAGTACTCTAGCACGACATGAGATCTATCGTGTTGCAGAAATGCTGAAATAATGGCATTCCATGACACTACATTTCGTGCAGTCAGTTTGTCAAAAACTTTGTGCGCATGCTCTAAGCTCCCACATATAGCATATGCATCAATCAAAGCGCTTCCAAGGGCTACATCCAAATATTACCGGATGCTTTCAAGATACACAAGGTCACTTTATTTGGTTTTATGGCTAGATTTGGCATTTTATCAAAGTAATTTAGCACACACATCAAGAATGGTATTCCCCACTGCAATGTCTAACTCAAACCCATTTACAATAATCTGCTGATGCATTTCAGGGATCCTATGCTACCACATGTTTTCAAAAGACTGAGAAATATGACCTTGTTAGGTCCTATGCGTTCATTCTGCATCTGGTAAAAGCATTTTAAGACAATATCTCCTCCATCATGCTGGGCATAACCACAAAGCATTGCACGCCATGATACCACATCCCGGGTTGCCATTTTGTCAAACAATTTGCGTGCTTCTTCCAATGCCATACACTTGGCATACATGTCAACAAGGGTGTTCAGGACAGCAATATCAAGCTGCAGGTCATTACCAATTATCTGCACATGAATTCTCCTGCCATGGACTATATCGCCAATGTTTCCATAAGCTTTCAAAAATACCCAAGAATGTAACCCTGTTTGGTTTTACCCCATTATTCTGCATCGTTTCAAAAATTTGGACAGCAAGAATGTTTTCATCATTCTGGACACATCCTTAAGAATGCTCCAATGTTAGAACATGCCTTCAGAATGCTCAAATATGATGCAGCATTTGGTGCTATGTCTTGATGCTGCATTTCTTCAAAACAGTGGAGAGCAATTTCGCTTTTAGCATGTTGTGTATATCCAACGATCAAAGCTGTCCATGATATTACATCTCTATTCAGCAAGTTATCAAAAACATGGCACGCCTCCTCTAAGGTTCCACATTTTGCATACATATCCAGCAAATTGGTTCCCAAAAACATATCACAAGGAAGAGAGCTGTTGATAATACGTACATGGATCAGTCTACCCTGTTCAAGGTCCAATATCAATGTGCATGCTTTAATGGCAGCAAACACTTCATACCTGATTGTAGCACTGTATTGTACAGATCAAGAGCAGTTGGGCCTCCACCCAGTTGCCATGCGCTGAAATTAGAGCACCCAATGATAGAACATTCACTTCAAGTGTGTTATCTAGCACTTGGTTTGCTTCGGCTAGGCATCTGCAAGTTGTGAATAGCCAAATGAGCTGCTCACAGCAACTGGCAACGCCAATTTGCATCATCAAAGTATGCAGGTGCCAAGCAAGTTTAAGATCTCTCTTTCTGCTACAATCCTGGGGAAAGTAATGTGCATTGCTCTTGTGTACAACTAGTCGTTGCAGACCTTCCGGCAGCAGTGCCAGAATCACTACTATAGCAAATGAAATACTGATTATTTGTGATTAATCAGCCACTCTTATGCTAAAAACCCTAAGCAAGAAATGAAACAGCGAAGCCATGAAACAGATCAAAGCAAACATTCGCCTTGATTGCCATGGCACGAGATCTTAGTGCAAACCCTCGAAGCAGGGGCGTTAAGGGCGATAACACCTTTGCTCGTCGCGTTCTACAAGCAACCATTGAGGGCTACAATTACACCATCTATAGTTCGAAGCATCTTAAATATCATCCACTGTCATGTTTGAACCAGGGTGAAATCTGAAAAACCCCGTGTGTTTTTCCCTTCGCTTTGGCTTTAACAAGACAACACTGAAAAAACCCCGTGTGTTTTTTCCCTTCGCTTTGATAGCTTCTCGTCCAGGAGATGAATTTTATTTGGTTTTTTCCCTTCTCTTTGATAGCTTCAAGTCCACGAGATGTATTTTATTTGGTTCAAACATGACAGTGGATGATATTGAACAAGTCCAAGCAATTGGGGCTACTTCTCCAACTATTATTGAGCAACGGCCAAATCCAGATTGATGCAAATTAAGGATGCGACGCAGGCATGTAAATACGGGAACATGAATATGGATTGAGCGAGAACAACGGCCAAAACTGGTTTGACGCAAGTTAAGGATGAGACGCTATTGATAAACGGGAATGGGGAAGCGCAGTATCAAAGAAGCAATCGCCCTAGTTCATTCTCAAATTGAATACGAATAGACCAGTTCCTTGAAGTTAGGAACAATCACTAAATGCCACAACAGAATCTATCTACTCTCAACGGCTAGAATAACTAGCAGTCATCTTATTGTCACATTCCAACAGACGCAGGCATGTAAATGTAAATACGGGAACATGAATATGGATTGAGCAAGCAACAGTGGTAATATAAATATGAAACAAGCAAACTGCCTGCTGTCGCCTATGGACCTGGGCGTAAATAAAATAAGTTAAAATAAGTCATATGCCTGCGTCTCATCCTCAACCAATTCATGAGCGTGTAGGAGGTCAACAAAATTTCTACAAAGACGAAGGTCGCACGACGTTGCTATTGATAAAAATGCATATACAAATGATGAATGAAGATTCTGAATTTTATTAGTAATTAATTAATTTCGACTGGGTTCCTCAGGTTATGCTCCTTGAGCATTCAAAGCTGGCAGCATGCCCATATAGCTCAAACAATTGGAAAGAAGTTTTCTACGCAATATTACATGATGTACATTTAAAGTTACAGATTTCTCTAATTTTCCAGTGCCCTCAGAGCATAAGGTTGCCAAATCGTCACTACAGATATATCCATTTTGAGAGTATACAGCAATCCACGTAAAATAAGAATGGCCCGCACTACCTGTGCAAGAGAAGTCCACGATTGGAACAAGTTATGAATCACAGTTACATCCTATATATACAACTGTAAGCTTACCATCCAAAGGGACTGGTTAAACGACTTCAATGGTGTTGTTCTTAGAATGGAGTTGTCTGCCATTGGTGAAACCGTTGCCTCCTCAACATAACAAGTATCAAACAACATGCGGGCCATCTTTGCCAAAATGCTAACTGGTGGGGTGTCACCTTCTGCATTCTCAAACCTCATCCCGAGATCAACAAGGGCAAAAGCAATACCCATTTCGTCATTATTTGCTAGTGCAAGAACCAACTTGGCAAAACCCTTCCGCGTGCACTCATCAAGAACTTTACTCTAGAAACATAAAGTAGGAGCAGATAAGCAATTTATCTGGTTGAAAATAGAAAACTAAAAGAATAATTCAAACTCCACTACCTGGCCAAAGTCAAGTAAGCCAAGTCGTCCATCCGAGAGAAGTAGTAAGTTTCCAGCATGTGGATCTGCATGAAATATTCCGTCTAGAAGCGGGTTATCCCTTTTAGTAATCTCTAGCACAATGTCCATCTAAGGATGGAAATTTAAGGGTATATACATTATCCCAGAATAGGTTTATTGTTCTATAAGTTCTTTATAGTATTTAACTTTATTTTCCACTGTTTCTTTGATCTTTTAACCATGAACTGTGGTTCTCGCAGATCTATAATGACTTAAGGTTGTAACTTACTCTTCTGTTATCCATGTTCATTTTAGTAATTCTTCTCCTAATTGTATTTTTCATCTTAACTGGTAAACTGGTGCTTGGTAGAAAGTCTTTGCAAAGGAGCAGCAAGAAGCCTGGTCCTTCTAAAATCAGGATTATAGGGCAGCATGGCTTTATATAGTGTCCTATATATGAATCATTGTGATATGATATGGGATAAATGTTATTACATTTGAGAGTTACTTGACAGTCGTCCTAGAAAGCTGTATAACTTTTTTCACAATTGGTGGAAGTACTGGGCAGACCAAATGAACGCTTTCAATTTGCTGAGGATATGGAGGCAACAGGTCTGGTATAAAAATTGAAAATTTCCTTTGTGGATACTGGAGGCGAAGCCTAGTTAATGTATGCTTTCTTGTATGTCTTCATGGGCCTGAGGGCCTGTTTTATAAGTGCAATACAATCCAACAATATGGCTCTATGGTTGGGTGGAAGGTGAATTGAATAGAACAGAAAATAAACTGGTGTTCCTCCTCCTATTGATATATCTTGGACTTACATGTCATGGACAATATACTCAAATTCTGCCATCCATTTAATCACAAAATTTCTAGGTCTGTGACTTTGAAGTTAGCATGCTAAAGGAGTCAAGGGCCACAGATTATAATGATCCTTTAGAATAATTTGCTTAATTTTCTTGTATCATCTTACCGAATGTCTCACTCATTCATTCAACATCATTTGCAAAATGTGTACCTGGCCATATGCTTCCACAAGAAATAGCATTAGGTCTTTTACTTCCACCAACCTTCAAAGGAGAGGAAAGGGAATATAGTAATACCTCATAGCCATGTTTATCCAGAAAAAACAGAAACTTGCTCACCTTTTTCTTTGAATCTCCTCATCTGGATTTTGTTCCAAAATGCGAGTAAACGGGACTCCATCTAATCTCTGCATGAAAAGTAGCTCTTTCTTTGTAATGCTTAAACTTTTTTGCAGATGCATATTGAGAATTTGGAAATAGCATACCTCCATGACTATCAAACACTTCGTAGACAACTCATTAAATGGTGATGGGAAAACTATCCTGTCAAAGCCATGAGCAGCAAGACTGTTGCGAATCTTTTCCTGTGGGTCGCATGTTATGGCTTTAAGAGAGTACAAAATAACAAGAATCGTAAGGTTATTGGCTACCATGAACCACACTTCACGTTCAAAATCGAACTCCAGCGGTATGCATGTCTGGATTTCCTTCACAATCTACAGTCATCACCCATCCAATTCACGCAGTAAATAATGATCAGAGTCCTTTCACAACGAGCATGGTTCAATAATGTAACATGTGAGTTCTATGAAAAGAACAAACAACAAAATTCCTGCTGCAGACGACGGAAGCAAGCTGCAAATGACTTAAGAAGGCTGAAAAGTCTGATGTTGCCAAAGTGAACCAATGTTATATACAGCTAAAACGGCAGAATTGGTTGCATCTAAACCAGCAGAAGTAATGCTTTTTCAAAGGCTTTTCGTTTTAATTGAAATCAATCCTCATGCAATAGCATTCAGGACATGCAAATTGGCACATCTAAATCTTATATTTCTCTATTCAGCTTTTACCTAGACCTTTTAAATTCCTGTGAGCAGTTCAATTTTTTTAATCCATTCCTTACAAACATTTTTTTAATCCATTTCCTTTTAATCCATTAGCTGTTTATTTCACTATAAACATTGTGCATGAACTCACCGGTCCAAGATCAACAGGAAGTTGTCCCTTCAAAAAATTGGCAACCTGTTATTAGAAGATTGCTGGAAGTTAACATTTAGTTGAACATTTGAAACTATAAATTTAAATTAGCATACCCAATCATTCATGCAATTAGATGCAACTTGATCATAGCTGGGGATGGACAAACTATTGAATAGTAAAAGAATTCAATTACCTCAGACATGTTCTCCATCAGATAGTGCTTCAACAGCGGTAGAAATTATCATAAGCTCTATTCTCGCATTATAAAATGCTACGGCACAGATTCTCGAGCTGATGCTACCAATAACCTGTTGCAAGCTAGAAATAGAGGAATCAAGTGCAAGTTAGAAATAGACGAACAAAAACAAATTATATAATGCAAACAATGCATTCATACCAGCGGAACATAAGATTCTTTAGCTGAATAATCTGCACGACGAATGGAGCCATTGAAATGCTCAAAATAAACGCCCTGCCACTATATCTTAGTACAACAGCGGTCCAAAAAATGATAGGGACAAACTCAGATAAAACATGCAAATCACTCCAACATGTCCAGAAATGTCAAAGTTGGAAGCAACAGCTACTGGTCTTAAACTCTTCCAACAATACAGAAACCTGCAAAATGATTACCTTCTGCTAAGGTCTCAGATTAAAAGTTGAGTTTTAACCAGTAGAAACGCATCCCTTTGTCGTGTCTCCTGAAGGGTGAACATGAAATCCATGTAGCCCTGGTATTAGCACTCGACATGCAACAAGCTTGAAGCTGGATTCTAACATAGACTGCAACAATCAAGAAGATAAGACACAACCCATGCACTGCAGATAAAACAACCTATGGCCCAAACAGCACTGTATAACATGTATGTGCATCTAACCTCCTTATTGACGAAACAAATCTCTTTATTGATGAAACAAATGGTACATGATAGCCTGTTCTGCATGTAACCACGTGCATTTGGCCTTCAAATTACCATCAGTTGAACCCGAAGGATTTTGCCTGTCTAAAAGAAATTAACAAAATCTAAATCAAGCTCTGGGAGATCTAACCTCTAATTCTAAGATTTTAGCTGTCCAGAACTATCTTCAACAACCTTCAAAAACTCCACCTACAATCGTCCAAATCACTTCATTGGAGAGCTTAGACGGCAAATAAAAATGAAAATTGCAAAAGCGAATAAAGTAAAGAAGGACGAACTCTCCCTAGGTAAGGTCGTGGCCATGGGAACATGCCTTTAATCAAGTTTCTCTCCACACAAGTTCCGGACACTGCCAGCTCCAAGGTCGGGTTGCTGCAGCCTCGAGCAAGGAGCGAGCACCGGTTTCCCGGTTTCCACAGTTCCTCTCCAGCAACAGGGGCAACCGATCATTTACAGCCTATGATGGTTTTTAGCAGTCGCATATTTTGGGTATATATTGGCATATACCTAGCATATGCCACAAACCCACCTCAACAAGGGCTTGCCCCTTTAGGGGCAACCCAAAAAAAACAACAACACTAAAAAACCATGTATAGAATTTTGTCCGACTTTGCTAAAAACTACATGTACTTTTCCTCAAAAATAGACATGTGGGTTTAAATAAAACTTAAAGGTCCATACGTTGCATTTTCCTGTTGTTTTGCAGAAAAACAACACTAAAAACCACGTAGTGAATTTTCTCCAACTTTGCTAGAAACTACGTGTGGTTTATCGATTTTTTTGTTTTTACTGTGTTGTTTTCTTAAAAAATGATATGTGGTTTTAAGAAGTAAATGTGTTTTTTCAAAAATAGTTGTTGTATTCATGTGTTGTTTTACACAAATTCACATGTCATTTTACAATATCAGTATTTTAAGTGTTGTTTTTCAATAAAAGACATATTAAAAGTAGTGGTTTACAAAAAAAAAAAAAAAAAAAAAAAAAACAATACATTGAAAGATTGAAAATAAGTGTTGCATTTTTCCATTTTTACAGCCCTCATATACTTGTTGCTTTTTAGTTAAGTGCTTTGCATTTGCATTTGGTTAAAGCATTTTTTGAGAGAATATTTTATGATTGAAGTACTTGATTAAACTTCAAGAACACAATTGATTGCAAACAAACAATGTTATTTAAAACGTATTTGCCAAACTATTTGATTTTAAAAATTTTCCATTCTCCAGACTGACCAATCTATCATTCATAACTGGCCAATCTCTCATTTATATGCTGATTCAATCATTTCCTACAACCACTACGGCCAATAGTCTGCTGATTCAGTCATTTCCCACAACCACTACAACACGTAGTCATTTGTATTCAAAAACTAGAGTAGTCATTACTCATTTGTATCATAAACTAAAGTCATCCTGGTGAAACTGATTTTAAGCTGCATTTGACGTTTGAATGGCTTTCAAATCTCAAGTAACATGGGCTCCATTGACATCATAGTTCTAATGCTGAAGAAGACAAAGTTCTGATGCTGAACAAGGCATTGAGGTGGTTTGATTACAAAGGCTCATAAAGAGAAAGAAAAAGAGAGAGACAGTACATTGGCTGTGGCTATGGGGTAATGAAAAACATAGACTGCCCTTGTTCCATAGACATACTGCTGATGCTGAAACGTTTTTATTTGTTTGAGCAGAATTCACTTGCAGAAATAGAGGCATTCTTGGCATCTTTTGGTCTTCTTTCCAGCACCACAGAAATAACGAGCTATTGGAGGTTGAGGCACTGTACATATAAACAGAAACAGAATCGACTATTGAGGTCACAAAAGCTTCTACTCTGTAAAGAAAAAAAAAATAGAACCATACCTGATTCTCTAACTGTTTGTCAATATCTTGTACTACTGGCATCTCTATCACAGCACAAAAAGAAAACAACTCCAAGTGCTTTGAAGCCCTACCCTTGCCAATTTGGCTAGAAGGCAAGAATGAAGATCCTGTTATCCTAGCTTCGTTCTTTATTCTTCACCAAAATAGTGCAGGGTCTTCATTCTTCAACAGAAATATAGGGCTCACTCTGCCAAGGACGGTTTTTCAACAAGAAACCCGCCCACCTTTTGCCAAAGAGATGAAGAAAAGCTCAGTGGTTGCAAATGGAAGGCAGAAAAAAAAAAGTAGATGAGCGATGAAGATGACAGAGCCTGACGAACTGAAGCCTGAGGATTTTACAGACATCATGCATCTAACTTTACTGTATTGGGGGCGGAAATCTAGGCTAGAAACAGTATATGAGGCAAGGATTCAACATTCAGGGTTGCTTCGGCAAACAAACAGAGCTACGGCGCCCGGATCTGCCCTTACTTCTAACTGAAGGCATGATCTGCCCCTGCTTCTAATCTGCTGCTCACTGAAGGCGGGATCTGCCCCTGCAGGCAGGAATCTGCCCCTGCTTCTAATCTGCTGCTCACCGAAGGCGGGATCTGCCCCTGCAGGCGGGAATCAAAAGGCCAAGGCGGGAAGCCAGAGAGGAAGATGTGAATAGAATAGAATAGAATAGAATAGAATAGAATAGAATAGGTTTTTAGCGTCCACGGAGACCAATTGGCCTATGGGACCCAAACAAAAAAGAGAGCAGCAAGCATATTACTGACAGGATTAAAAAACCCCCGCCCCGAAGGGTTTTCGAGGGAAAAACCTTAGCAGTAATAAGCCTGCTGGCACACTGTACAATTGCATAGGACAGTTCAATACCGTCCCGTAGGAGCAAAGCGGGTTGGCCCGACCAATGGGATGATAGGGCCTGGATCGAAATCTAGGCCATCCATCGTTCAAAATCCGAGCCACTCATTTCTTCAAGAAAAAACCAAAAGACCAGTAAGATTATTGTACCTAAACTAGTTTAGATCGTCATCTGACCATTCATCTAAACCGTCCAAAATTGTTAAGGTTATCTAGCACATTAAAATATTATTGGATCCATTGATTATACGTTGTCAAAGTATGTTTGTTGATTATTGCATCCCTTGTGTTATTCGTTATTCGCTCTTAAAATATATTTAATAATTTGATGTTTTAGGGTCCAGTTTGATGTTGGTTAGTGCTTGTTTGTTGCAAGGGGGATTCACTGTAAGTGCCATACAATGTGCCTGAGTGACTTGTAGGGGGGTTTTTTCGACCCATTTCCATACGTATACGTAAGAGGTAGGGGGTTTTTTGCCACTACTTGGGGTAAACTTTGTACGGAAGGGGTCGAATTTGCCTTTCAAGAAATCGTATACGGGGGTGTTTTTGATCACCCTATGCACGCACATGGCATACCCCCCTTACTATAAGTGAACCCCCCGGGGTTTGTTGATTATTGCATGCTTTTTTTCTACGATGTGTGGTTAACGATTTTTGGGTTGCCCCTAGAGGGGCAAGCCCTCGTTCATCTGGGTTTATGGCATATTCTAGGTACATGCCAGTATATGCCAAGAATGTGCCTATGACTGCTACAAACTTGCAATAGGGTGTAAATTGGCGGTGGCTGCTGTTGTTGGGAAGCAACTTTGGAAATCGGCTAACTGGTTGACACATCCATTTTGGTGCTCCTCTCTTCAATTTTTGGTTCCCTAAAACGAGAGGCGAGTCTTGCAAACAGAAAAGCTTCAAAAATGGGCAGAGAATACATTACTAAAGCCATGTTCAGTAACAACAACTTCAAATTTGTGGGCATTTCAGGCTAGTTTGCCTGCCGAAAGAGCAGTCGAGATGCCATGAAGCCGTTGCGCATCTTCAATCTGATGCATGTTCAACAGAGCTTCTCCAATTCTGGCAGCCATAGAAGCTCAGATCTGTGTAGCCAAATTGGGCTATCAAGTTACTACAGAAAAACGCATCGATTGCATGGGTTACATAACAGATGCAGACATGTGTGTGGGCAAATCAGGGGAACCTTCCAATGCCTCTAACAACAGGCAGGTAAAATTATAGTTGTATTGACAATGGCAACAATAAATCAAGACTGACTTGTTTGCGCAGATAATTTGTGGTCCTTTGAGGCGCGTACTAACGAGCTGCAAAGTAATGAAACAATGCCTATGTCAAAAGTTAACCTCTTTTCACCTTCGAAGGTGATCAATTTAACCTCTTTCGACCTTCAAAAGTAATCAATCTTGAAGCATAAATGTTGTAGGTGTTTTCATAGTAATATTCATTAAGTGTCTTTGCACAGATCAATGTCTTCTAAGGATAACAACAAGCGGCCAGATGGGTACCGTGACCTTGCATCATTGTTCCATGTATTTTACCATACAACTTGCACATCTTTAATCAAAAGTTTGATGCCATATAGAGGAATGATTCTGCTATCCATTTTCCACCTAGGGTATCAGCTTGGGTGACATGATCAAGTTTTCTATTTCACCTTCTACCATGAAGGATTCGCTCACAACTAGCACATCAGGAGTGCCTCTTGATGATAAAAATCTGGTAAGTTTGTTATGTTATGTGGTTATCAGAAGAAAGAATGTCTCTCAATCAAAATACATGAAGAACGATATAGGCAAGCATCTGCCCAAACAACTGTAATCTAATGATAGCTCGTATACCGCATGTTGTTTGGTCATACTGGTGTCCTCACTAAACAACTACTAATTACATTGCCCCTTTCCATATTAAACGACTTATGGAAAAAAGTACCGTATCTTTCAAGATATTAGTCACATGTTTGAAATTTTAGTTTATTGATGTCTCTACAGGAACAAGACCGGTTACAATAAACATTTTTGGGTAAGTGTTTCTTATACCGTTTTAGAAAGATATTCATATTTCAGATCTGTAGAAGATTCATGTTTGGAGTCTTTTAATCTCTCTTGAGAACAATTACCAGAATAACCCATAATTATCTTGCTAAGAGAAATTTGACAGGAAATTTTGCAAGTTTGGTTAGCACGATTACAGGGGAATTAATTAGCGCATGCTTCAAAACCCCTATATACACTACAAGAGAAGGGGTCTATTAGTGTCATTGGTTGTGTCGATATTTGGGCTAAAATGGAAACTTGATTTTTTTTAATAACTGACGCTATGGGTGAGGCAGCCCGGTGACACAAATATAGCAATGAGAACGTCATATATAATGTCAGCACGTTTGTCACTTATAACATCAGTGGCAATGCCACCTTTAACATCAAATATAGTGTCAGAACTTTTGTCAACCTTTAACGTCAAAAATAGTGTCAGAACTGTTATCACCTATAATGTTAGTGGCTACGTTGCCTGTAACGTCAAATATAGTGTCACGTATAAAGCCAACTATAATGTCAAATATAATGCCACTATTAACGTCATTGGCGAGGTCACCTATAGAGTCACATGTAGCATCATCTATAGTTCCACTTATATCTTCACATATAAGGTCGCTAATAACACCACTCATAATGCTAATATTTATGTCGAGGATTATGTCAAATGTCACCTCTAATAGCAGCTCTAAAGACACTTATAAAGGCATAAATAATGGCATCTATTTCCTCAATATCAGCGTCACCTACGTTGCCAATATCAATGTCATTTATTATCTCATCTATATTGTCAATAATAATGTCTTTTCTTAATCCATTATTGCCACATAATTAATATTTCTTGATCCATTATTTCCACATATAGTGGCACTCGTTATGTTACTAGGCAGCAATTGGGACATCACTAATTATGTTACTAGGCATCAATTGGGACAACATTAATATCACATATTGTGGCACTTAGATCATTGGATGATGTAAATAACATTGTTTGTCATGGTCAAGGTCATAGATAGTGCCATCTAGAGAGCCAATTGTGTTTTAATAAACATGAGTGACCATTCAATTTACAATGGATTCTGTAATACAACCTTATAAATTCACTGAGATACAAGGCTAAGAGAGCTCTTAGCTATTCCATACGTGTATAACATTACATGTAAGAGCCAAGTTTTCAAGGCGGGAATAATGGTGGGCAAAAAGGCATGCTTCAATTTCTTCCCACCTAGAGGCGTCAAACAGGACCCTGATTGCCAGAATCTTTTTGCATATGCATAGTGAAAAGGTATACTTCTGCTTACATTCAAAGTATCAATTGTTGAGCATGGCCTGACCTGTAATAGCCACCAACAATCAAACCAAAGTGAGAAAATTAAAGTTGAAGACTAACAAATAAATAGGCACCAAATTGAAGAAATGAAAACATTATATAACAAACAGTATGTTAAATCTTCTTACCATCCATTTTTGGGGATGCCTTCTACCGATTTCTGTTGCTCTGCTTCCTCCACAAAATACAGAAACACTAGCAAGGTTCTTCCTGTCAAAAGCAATTTTACCCTGATCTAATCTATTTTTTGTAGACTTTCCATCAATACACCATCTTCAAAGACCTATAACAGAACACAAAGAAACATTAAAAAATATGTCAATTTGAAACAAACCACATTCAATTGAAAAGAAGAAAATACTGCTTCAGAAAAAATGGTTCTAGGTTAAAGCTTACCTATGCTTGCTATTGTTGTCAAATCTGGAAATAACCCTAGAACTAGAAGCTTAGAAGCTTGATTGGTTGCTCTGATAAATCCTGGTAAAAAATGCTCTTTCGTTAAGCAAAGCACTGAGGTAGAAAAATGCATCAAGCTTAATCTTAATACAGATCCGATAGACATCACCTACTATTACTTGTGCATCAAACCCAATGCTTACTTCGGAAACTCCAGAGAAGACTAGAGGAGCTATTGGATTCTTAAATCACAGGATCTCGTGAATCGAGCAATATGGACCTGCTGGGAAAAGCACTCCACATTGACGAGCAAATAAGTAGCCCTATAGAAGACAAAAGAAAATACACAATCACAAGAAGGGCATTGCGCTGGCTCTTAAAAATAGCTCTGACCTGGTGCTCGCAATTTATAGAAGAATAAGTATGCTCGTCGCATTTCAATCTGCCATCATATTTCATGTACATGTCAAGGATCAAGAATAGGGCAAGCCAAACAATGGCAAGAAGGGGCCGAAGGGCGGATTTTGCCACACTGATTATTCTTCTCCGAAGGTTTTGTAGGCGGGCAAGTTCATAAAGACAAGAAGGACGGCCTCTGCCATTGCTACCGTCGCCAATCTCTCGATTCGAGTGCCATAGCCTCCCACTGCAGACGACTCACGAACCAACCCTAAGAAAAATTCGAATGGCAATTTTTTCCTTTTTCCACAAAAAAAAATGGCCGACAACACACTATGGCCAAACTAGAAATATTATCAATAAAAAACAATAAAAAAACCAACAGAAATATGCCATATATGGACATTTTAGGCACTCACCATATCACATCTAGGGTGCCCAAAGTCCAGTCAGCAGTTTGGCACCATGGTGATATTGGCTGTCTAAACTTTGCAGGTGACCACATCGGCTCAATTTCCACGTGGATCTCTTCTTGACTAGTTCTTTAAACTTCAACCCTAGATTCCTCTTTGTCAGAGACCGAATTTCATTGATTTGCCAAGGATTTCATGTAGAAGTCGCCACTCTTCTATCCCCTGGTTTTTGTGATTATGATTCTAAATACACTAATGATGTAATCTTAGTGACTTTAGTGTAATATTATAGCTTTATTGACTTTCCATGATGAAACAAGCGTTAATATCAAAGGCGATATGAACACAATTATTGATACGTTAACATTACTTGTGATGTTGAAGCAAATAAGATTGTGTACTACGAATGGTACAATAAGCAATAAAAATAAGATGGGTTATCCAAAATGCTGCATCTTCATTCATATTAGGGAAAATTATAAAAATGTCCTTTTATTTCTTTATAATTGTCAATGCCCCTACATTTTTTGTATTTAATAAAATGCTCCTGTATGTGCAATCGTCCACCATCGTTGCAGAGCCATCGTAAGACTGCAAATGGATATGAATGGATCTGGCAGTTAATGGATCCAAACGTAAGGATTGAAAGCCGTGATGGGAGTAAGTCCGATAGATTGCTAAGCTACTTGACACTAACAGACACTTTGAGGTTTCCAGAAACCTTGGTGTTTGAGGGATTTGTTGGATTATGCAAAACAAAGGGGAGAAGAACTGGAAAGGGTAGAAAGCAAACCCTATTCTCCATCAAAGCTATTGTATGTAAATTTGGTTGCATGTCTCTCAGGATTGAGTAGATTGTCGCAATACTTTCTCGTAGCCAATAAATCTACCTTCTTAAAGGATGGGAAGCTATTAGTAGAAACCAAAGATGGGGATCTAAAACATACTCTGTTTTTGTTTCTTTTACAGAATAGAATGGTAACTACCGCTAGGAGGCTCATTCAGCTAACTTCGTTATTCAAAATGAAAGAAGCACCTCCAATACAGTTTGCAACTCGGCCCACAGTTGCCCCAATCTGCATTCATTCTGCATTCCATTCTGTATATAAAGCATTCGATCCAACATGCAACAAAAAAAAAGGATAGATACATAATAGAAGACCACAGAATTGTAGCCTATTTCAATCGGATCAGACCACATATGTCACTATCCTCAAGAAGGCGGGCAGGGGAGGAATGGACAATGGAAGGGAGAAGAGAAATGATAAGGCCGAGCAATGTGGCAAGAGGAAAAAAGAAATTTTTGTTGGCACAAATGGACAATTCCGGCATCACCGTCACTTATATTAATATAAACAATTAGCAATGTGTTCAATGCAAAAAATGCAAGGCTTGAGGTTCAAAGAGGTCTGCTATGGCGACAACTCATGGTCGGCCTTGGGTTTCTTGTGAGGCTCTTGCAAATCGCAGTAATTAATAATCCTCCTAGTATAAGAATTAGGGGCATTTTAACAAATACAAAAATTACAAGGGCATTTTCACTCTTCATATTATTAATGTTAACACTTGTAATATCACTATATGAACTGGCATAATGTTTGACACGACTATTGGGACAATATTTGACAGTATTGATGGCATATACTATGGCCACACAAACATTGACAAAATTCGTGACACTAAAGGCGCGATTCTATTTGATGCTAATACCACCACCTATAATGTCACTAATGGGCACTGACACTAGTACCGATGGTATATGTGTAACAATTACTAACACTATATTTGGTGCTAATAACAACACCTATAACGTCACTCTAACACTATTATTGATGTTATATGTGTAACAACCCGTGACACTATATCTGATGCTAATAACAATACCTATAACGTCACTAGTGGGACTGACATTGACACTGATGCTATATATGTAACAATTGGTGACGTTATAATTGGTGCTAATAGCAACATCTATAGTGCCATAGCAAACTTAGTGACACTATTGGTGACACAAAAAGTGAGGCTATAGATAACACAAAATGCGGCACCTGTAGCATCACCTCTATAAAAAATGTCACCAATAAGGTCATCACTTTCTAATGTTTTGGTGACATTTTGATGACACTAATTGACCCCTTCTCTTGTAGTGATATAGATAATAATTGCTTTAAGGGGATTGCATATCAATTTAAGGCATTGGCTTTGCATATACATGGTGATAAACGAGTTCCTACATGTGCGGGCCTTGGAGGTAGAAGTGGCAATGCTGCTACAGCCTTATGGGCAGTAAATCAATTCAATAATTGCTCTGCTAGTGAAAGTGACCTTCAAGAATGGTCTGAAGAGATTGGTTCCGACATACCATTTTTCTTCTCGCATGGTTGTGCTTACTATACTGGCAAAGGAGAGGTGCAAGATTTTGAATTATTCTAAGAGAAGACTAATTTTTATAATATGCTCCTGATCTAATGAAGTTTGTGCATAGATTGTGAAGGATATCTCATCATTTCCTATTCAGACACCTATGGTATTGATCAAACCATGTTGGAGCCTATGTGGCATGTTTGAACCGCCTTGACATGTTGGAGCCCACGTGGCATGTTTGAGCCACCTTGGCATGTTGGAGCCTAGGTGGCATATTGGAGCCCGTGTGGCATGTTTGAGCCACCTTGGCATGTTGGAGCCTAGGTGGCATGGTGGAGCTCACGTGTTATGTTTGCGCCACATTTGCATATTGGAGCTTTAGTTGGTTTTTATGACCAAATTTTGTTACTTTATACTATTACAAAGACATGGTCTCGTAACCTATCCACCCATCAATTCAAACCTACAAATCTTGGCATATTAACAAATACCATATCCGATTCCGTATCTCTGTGTGTTGTGACCGTTGCAAGAATAGGAGACGCTTGGAAATGTGTTAGTCATATAATGTGACGTGCCACATCTTTCAAAGAAATGCCATGTCATTATGGTGAATATGCTTCTTCTAAGAAATTGCACTAGGCAAATTCTTCATTTTTTGGTCCCATCATCTTTTGCCATGTCATCACTCATAGTTGCCACCTCACATGCTCATGCCATGTCATCACCAATAATTTTTGTAAAAGTTGCATTTTCAAAAAGAAGGAAGTCTGGTTTCTCTTTCTTGTAACACCTCATCATTTTCAATCACCTTGCTTGCCACTATAATCTATCTATCTTTTAATCCCTATTTTCATTTAATTGGCCTAGTCATTTTCTATCTAAAGTGCATAAAATGCTTAGTCATCATGTCTAGGCAAATTTTGTGTTTTTCCATTTCACTACTCATCTTTGCCATCTCACCATCCTCATGCCATGTCATCGCTCATAATTTTTGCAAAGAAAGAAGTTTTGCTTGCTCTTTTGATGCCACTTCATTATTTCTAGGGCCATATCATTGTCATGTCACCTTATGTGCCATTATTCTACTCTGCATTGCCACTCTGCTCCAACAAAGCAGATTTCAACCACAATCTATGGAAACCTAAGGCGGCAAGGTGGCTTCAGCTTGGAGATTTCTCGGCAGAGACACACATCTCACATTCGCAGACCATATCCCTATCATTTGAATGCAAATGGATGAAATGCTGCAATGAGGCCTGGTTAGTCTTATACTCTGTGACAAGACTACAATTTGATGGGCTTAAGAAAAGGATGAAGAACTTAAATGGAGTCTGCATCTCTACCTCCCGTATTATTGCATAGATAGGGCATGGGCCCATGGCACAAATCTATAAATCTCCCTAGTGCCAAAACTTATTGTATGTAACTTATTGCATGAGGTTCGACAATTGTTATTTTTGCAATTTCCATGAGATGAATGAAGAAAACTAAATTTTGCAAAAGTTGACATGGAATATGATGATGTAGCTTCCTCCTTTTTGACTTCATCTAAATCGTTAGGATTACACTTGATATAAATTTCTAAAATGTATCAATGTGCAGGTATGATGATCCATTAACTAGCCTTCCTAACCCCATTGACAACTCAAAATCCTTATTTCTGATCACTGTTTGTAGTTTGACTTTCATTGACCAAATTTTGTCCCGACTTAGAACTCGAAAGAATTGGCCAAGGTTTTCACCATTGCTTCCCAACAACTTTTCTCTACCAGTGTAAGCAATCAATACACAATAATCAGTTTATCTCTGCATGCCATCTCGATTTGAGTACTGCTACCATTTTCTGGAAACCAATATCAAAATTATTTGGGATCATTCGGGATGGCCAATAGATCCAAACTCTGTTATTTCAGTTGCCATGGCTCCGCATGCATGTTTAGAAAAGATGTAAATTACTTGATGCAAAGATGTGGACTAATGCAGACGCACTTCAATGCGCACATAGCTTTGAAATCCATGCATCTAGATTCTCTGCTTCCCCACGAGCTGGAGTACTATCAAGTTGAGCCACAATCTACAAGCAAATGTAAATAATATCTGAGAATACATAGCCAAGAGCAAGTATGAAGTGATCTGCAAATTTCAAACCTACCGCTTAATGTTGTTTTAGGTCCTGGCTATATTTCTTAAGTGTAACATGGTGTTCGTACAACTCTGGATCTCCAACAGCCTTCTCAGTTTCCTCAAGAAGCTGGATAGGGGACATTTTAGCAAATTCACACACCCTATCTTGAGGCAAGAACTGGAAAAGCAAAGTAACACAAAATAAAGTCAAGGGTCTTCATCCTCAAACAAAAAAAAATGAAAAAAAAGTTATTGTATTGCTTCATCCACATAATTTATTTGACATATAATTCAATGTAAATTACTTGGTGCAAAGACATGTAGACTAAGGTTTTCGCCTTTGGTATCTAGATGCCCAAGGATTGCAAAGAACTGCAAATTTGACATATGACACAGTTCCTAAGCTAGATAATTCAATAGGCAGTGGAAAAGAACGTGGATTTTGCATCATTCATACAATAAGTAATTCTAACAAAATAAGTGTACCTTTAAGTTCCATTCTCGTTCAGAATCTAGAATTGCACATGGTTTCCAGATCCCTCTCATGTGGCATCTTTAGATCTTCCATGTAGAAGACTGAAAAGACATCTATTTCCAAGAGCCCAATTTCTGCACAAAAATCCACCACTTATGACAATCTATCATTTTTTATTCTTCATTTACTAATTATTCCAGCAACATTTTAGTCCTCTATTCGCCAATTATTCCAGTAAGGTTTAGGATTAAGTTTTACCTGATTTGATGCAGCATCCTAAGCTTAAAACCAAAGCTTTAATAGTGCTTTACTGAAAAGAGATGGGTGCATCCTGACGCAGTCGCTTGCTAGAATTTTAAGTACAAAATTTCAGACAATGTAGGCAATGCAGAGCATCTAATTTAGCAATCAATAACAAAGCAATTTTGGCACATGCCAATTTGATGGAAGCTTGAAGGCTACAAAACAATCAAAATAAAACAAGATATCATAAAGCAAAGCTTACGGAGAGGTCTTGGGCCAGCAAATCATCTTGTCCTAAACTTAAACATGAGATGGAGAAACAACAAAGAACAGAAGAGAGAATGCAAAATTGTTATTTAATCTCAGTTACCTCAAGCAAAGAAAGCTTTGCTAGAAGCATAATCAATGGCTTTGAAAACCCTATGGGGCTCTTTCTATATCTAACATGCATGCACCCAAGAAGCATTAGCAGGTTTGACTGGCGGCTGAAGGGCCGGCCGGCTATGGCAGCCGGTGCCCTGTTGTTCTTGCAGAAGCGACGATGCTGGAGATGTTGGATGCACCCAGGGCAGGGTAAGACATGTTTTGGGCTGGCAAAAAAGGGTGGTGTGTGGAGCACTTCTCGGTGGTCGAGTTCCTCTGTTTTCTGCAGTGGAGTAGGCCTTTCCTGTGGTGCAGACCCTGCCTCTTTATCTCTAGAGCTTAATCATGTATGAGCGCAGTAAGATCTGCAATATGTTATTCAGTCCTAATAAGTGCTGAGTCATTTCCTGTCTAGTAGTTGGATTTATCTTCTAAGATGGCTGCACCACTGTGGCTGGGCCTTGCACTCACTGCAGGGCCACAATAGAGGTTCCTCCATATTGGATAGCAGTCGCCAGCTTTATAGATTGAAAATAGGGGCTTCTGTATTGATGTTGCAGCCTTGCGAGCTTATTAGACTCAGTGATTCCATAAATATTTATGCAGTGCTATGAGTATAGTCTCTTGTTGTCTATTCATCTGAGGCTTAGGAGTTAGTTTTACCCGAAGCTCTTAGACTGGTGTATGCTATTCTTATTTTGACACTGCAGTGTGGTCTCTTAGTAATACATAGATTTATTAAGCCGGCACCTATGGATTGTTTTGTAGACCGCAGTGCTGATGTTTTTGTTAGAGGGCATCTCCGTCTTGATGGAACTGGGGAAGTAATAAGCTGATTTGTTTCAAAATGTTAGACTTCAGGTTATCTACATTTTATGTTATGCTGTGTAACGGATACTTTTGAAACATGAGTTCTCAGTGGCCGCGATCTCCTGTCCCAACCAGGAGAAACTAGAGTAGAGGTGTTTACATTGATGGTGTGGTAAGTATTGCTACATGCATGAGCAGGAGACGGGAGGCTCCTGATTATTGTGCACTTGATCCCATGAGGTGACAAGACTAAATGGGATTAGATGAAGATGGCCTGTTCTTTGTCTCTTTATTCCTATAGCCTTGGGTCCTTACAGAATAGGGAGCTCCAACCTCGCGCGGTTGGGAACAAGTTCTTGAAATGTTTGAATCCATGCTACTTTCGGAGGAGGAGCTTCAAGGGAATTTTGATATTAAGTTCAGGAGCAGATCACTGGCATGCTTAGTAGACTATTTCATTGAAGCATTTCACTAAAGTTCAATTTTAAACTTAATATCTTACATTTGTAATGTAACTGCTCTCTTGTTGGCTGCTGAATACCCTCTGATAGGGGTCTTACGAAGCTGTGTAAAAATTTTTCCAATCAATAAAGCTTATCTTCTTACCTTCAAAAAAAAAAAAAAGGGATAGTGGCTTACTAGTAAACGTGTGATGATGTATGATGATGGACAACACATTTATTACCTTTGTCGGGCTCATTATTTTGGACGGAAACCTTTGGGAAATCTACAAGATGAAAGATGGCAATGCCTGAGCCTTCTCGAGTTTTGAGCCACCTTGGCATGTTGGAGACTAGGTGGCATGTTGGAGCCCACGTGGCATGTTTGAGCCACCTTGGATCTAACTATTGAAGGTATTTTTCATGAATGTACAACAATATGTTACATTCCCAAATTTAAGCACGCACACAATATTCCAGGTGGTGGTGCTTTGCTTAAGATAAAGCCTAAAAAAAAACTCAAAAAAACCATACTTCCTTAAGAAATAGCTACTTAAAAACTACACCTAGTTATAAACCACACCACTTCAGAAAACCACACTTCTTAAAAAAACAACCACTTAAAAACTGCACCTACTGATAAACTACACCTCAAAAAAACCATACTTAGCTACGTAAAAACTACACCTAGTTATAAAAACCACACCTCAAAAAAACCATACTTCCTTAAAAAATAGCTTCTTAAAAACTAAATCTAATTATAAACTATATCACTTCATAAAACCGTACTTCATTAAAAAAACAACCACTTAAAAACTATACCCACTTATAAACTACACTTAAAAAAACCACACTTTTTTTTTTTGAGGGCAAGATATTTTTATTTTTATTAATAATATTATATATGTATGTAAATACATTTATTCATGGCCCATAAAAGCCAAATGCCTAACCAAGATAAGAGTCTACAGATTGAGTACAATCCCTTTAGTTCGAGCAAGGAACAACTACTATAGATGTAAACATGGCCATTTGAAGCTCCACCCCCGAGAAATGAAAGCAAAGGAAAGGCTGAAGAGAGCGAATGTCATACCATGCGTTAACTTGACCTGAAGACCTTCCTGCATTGTAGTACTAAAAAACCACACTTCTTTAAAAAACAGCTATTTAAAAACTACACCTACTTATAAACAACACCTCAAAAAACAACACATCGATTAAAAGAATCACACCACTTCAGAAAACCATACTTCCTTAAAAAACAACCGCTTTAAAACTACACCTCCTTATAAACCACACCTCAAAAAACTATACTTCCATAAAAAACAACTACTTAAAAACTACACCTAGTTATAAACCACACCTCAAAAAACAACGCCTTCTTAAAAACAACACCCTCTTTAAAAAAAAACAACAGTTCCTTTAAAAAAACCACACCTCAAAAAAAGACCAACTACACCGCCTACTTAATAAACCACACCTCCACATAACCACATGTAGATTTTTTGGAACAACGACATGTGGTCTTTTCTTTGTTGTTGTTTTTAAGTGTGGACCCAGAATTGGGGTGGTAGTGCATGGCTCTATCATACGCTGCATTGGTCGTACAACTGTTCATTGAATTGAAGCCTGTTAATGTATGGGTGATAACCATGAACAATTTGAATCCTTTAGAAAAATCAGGCTGAGCAACATCTTGTCTGTTCAAGCCAAGTAGGAATGCTGGTGGTGGAGGTCAAGAATGGCTGGGACTTGTGATAAAAGATGTCATTGTTTAAGACCCTACGGATAATCTGTGGCAGCCACAAAGTCAATTATTGCCGTTTGATTGCTTAGACGCATGCCCAAGCAGATGCATAAGATTTATTAGGCATGAACTGCAAGTGTGATACTACTACCGCATGGAAACCATCCTGGCCAGAAGGGTAGATAATCATCATTACATCTGAATTAGGGAATTCGATTTTTGGGTTCTTTATGAAGGTTGTATTTGGTCTTTCCAGCAGGTTGAATGGAGATTGCCATTGCATGAACAGGGAACATGGATCGCCAGGAAAGGTACGTATCATCCAGCAGTATGCCTTTGATAATTACATCCCTCCATTACGCTTATGCACTAAATCAAAATCCTTGGCAAAGGGACGAAAAATTCATGCTCACATTATCAGAAATGGTTTCGTCGTCAGTATTCTTTTGGAGAATACACTAATTTATATGTATGCTAATTGTGGTTCCATGTTTGACGCCTCACAATTGTTTGAAACTATGCATGACCGAAATGTTTATACATGGACCATAATGATTACTGGGTATGCTCAGGAAGGAGATAGCAATAAGACTCTTTATACCTTGAGCCATATGGAACTTTATGGATTGAAACCCAATAAGGTTACTTATCTTAGTAGTTTAAGTGCACGTGCCCCACGTAGAGCGCTAGAATGTGGAAAATATGTTCATGCTAAAGTTATAAATGCCGTTGCACCTAGAGACGTATCCGTTGCCAACATTCTTATTGCCATGTACTCCAAATGTGGGGATGTCAATCAAGCCACTTGTGTGTTCGGTAAAATGCCATCAAGAGATATAATTTCATGGAATGTGTTGTTTACAGCGTATAATGAGTATATTGATTGCCATAGGGTCATCGAACTTTTCTGGCAAATGCAGCAATGTCATGGCATACATGCAAACGGGACAACATATGTGAACATCCTTGTTGCCTGTTCTAGTGCAGGGTCCTTGGCACATGGGAAAATGATTCATGCACACCTCATAACAGAAATACAATCATCAGATATTTTCGTTGAGAATTCTCTCCTTTCCATGTATGCAAATTGCACAAGCATTTATGATGCCTGCCATGTATTTAGAAGCATGGCTGCATGGGATATGGTTTCGACTTAGTAGGAGAATTCGACTTAGTGATGCAGAACGTCTAAAAGCCGGAGTTCCATTTGACACAAGATTATACGCCAGGGAAGAAAGTGGAAAGACAACCAGATTAAGGAAACCTAAAGTATTGTCTTCTACAGTAGAGCTAGAAACAATGGAAGAAGCTTTGGAGAGAAAGGATGCAGATCGATGGAAAGAGGCCATGCAGAGTGAATTAGATTCATTTAAAAGGACAGGCACCTATGAACTTGTGTCACGGCCAAAGGATAAGAACGTTGTGGGAAGCAAATGGATTTTTAAAATTAAAAGAAAAGCAGATGGATCGGTAGAGCGGTACAAAGCAAGGCTGGTTGCAAAAGGGTATACTCAAAAAGAAGGCATAGATTATAAAGATACGTTCTCACCTATTGTCAAAGTAACCAGTCTGAGGACACTCCTTGCAGTTGCCGTGCAGAAGGACATGGAGATAAACCATATGGATGTTAAGACTGCATTCCTGAATAGGGATTTAGACGAAGAAATATACATGGAGCAGCCACAAGGCTATGAACAAGGTCAGAACATGGTGTGTAAATTGAAAAAGGCAGTTTATGGACTTAGGCAAGCGGCCAGGCAGTGGTATTTGTGCATAAACAGATTCCTGATTGCTGCAGGATTCACAAAGTTAAAAACTGAGGGTAATTTGTACATGAAAAGGAATGGGGACAAATATCTGATTATGGCTCTCTATGTGGATGATTGCGTCATTGTAAGCAATGACAGAAGTTTATTAAGAGATTGCAAAGCATTGCTGAATGGTCGGTTCCAGATGACAGACTTGGGAGATTTGGAGAAATTACTAGGAATGGAAGTTCGAAGGGATAAAGAGCGGGGATTGCTCTATCTTACGCAGGAACAAAATATTAAAGGGGCATTGGCTAAATTCAGAATGCTTGAATGCAACCCAACGAAAACACCTATATGGCTTCGGGAGTGAAAATTTGTGGAGATATGTGTCCTAAGACACCAAAGGGAACTAAGGAAATGAAGGCCAGACCTTACAAATCATTGGTTGGTTGCTTGTTATACATTGCAAACTGTACTCGGCCGGACATCACTTATGTGGTTAACTTGCTAAGCAGGTTTTGCAATAATCCTGGAATACAGCATTGGGTAGCAGCAAAAAGAGTACTCAGATATTTAAAAGGGACAGCAACACACGGAATTTATTTTTCAAAGGGTACAGAGAACAAATTGATTGGTTATGCAGACGCAGATTGGGGAGGAAATATTGATGACAGAAAATCCACATCTGGTTATTTGTGCAAACTTGGGAATGCACCGATATCATGGGCAAGTAAAAAGCAAGAGTGTGTTGCTAAATCCAGTGCGGAAGCGGAATATGTAGCAGTGTCCATGGCGGCTTCAGAAATAATTTGGCTGCGTAGAATGCTTGAGGAATTGGGAGATTCGCCAAGCGAAGCCACCGTACTATACTGCGATAATAAGAGCGGCGTGGCAATGACAAAGAATCCAGTTCAACATTCTCGAACCAAGCACATCATTTCATACGAGATAAAGTGGAAAAGGGGGAGATAAACGTGATGTATATTTCCACCCAACTTCAACAAGCAGATATGCTGACGAAGGCTCTATCTGAGGCTAAACTGGTGGCTGCAAGGAATTTGGTGGGGGTTGTAGACCATAAAAGCTAAAGGGGGAGTTTGTTAGTTTTAGCCTTTATGTTTATGTTGCAAAATGGTATGACATGTACACGTGTCGAAATGAAAGAAAGCAGTGAGACTTCTGTAACGTGAATATCAGGAGAATGCAACAGACGAAATGCGGCAAGCTTTTGGGGCAACAGAAAAGACCAGAAGGAATCGAAGCGGGAGAGGAGCGGCCGGAAGCTGGAAGGATTTATAGGAGCGGCAGGACCAGATAAGAACATCAGAGAGTGAGATTGGAGTGCAAGTTGGAAGAAGCAACAAAAGAGGCAGAACAGAAGGAGGTTGCTTAGGCTGTCGGAAGTGATCGAAAACAGATCTGTGGGCTCTGAATCTTCTGATTTCAGCAGTAGCAGACCGGTGGGTTCTGAAGACTTTAAGATTATTACTGACTCCATTACATTGGTGTGCAACTTCCATCCTTGGACTTGAAGTGAACAACCACATTGAATATAAAGATAGACACAACCATCATGGTACATATACATTGCACTAAGACATGAGACAACCATGATGGTGCATGTACATGTAACAAGACATGAGCATTCAAATTTAATGATTTGAGTATATTGTCAAGGCCTTCAATAACCGAAGTTAATGCACCTCTTCTCAAGTTTCTCTTGGGACATCTAAGAGACCGTCATATGTCCCTGTGGGATCCTGCAATGCAGTATAACGTAGAAAGTACTATCTAGATCTACCTCATTTATAAGGTTGGACAATATCATTTTATTATCCACCCCTACAGTCCAATTCCTACAATGAAATTGTATTTACCCCGGCAACACCGGGCACCCGTTACCAGTAAGCGATGAAGGTTGCATGGTACGTAGTCATCGTGAGGTCCCTCTCCATTATTGAAGCTAATAAACCTTTGGAAATTTAAGCATTAAAGTAAGACAAACTGAACATTCCCATTCTAAACCATTGAGACAATGTTCATTGAATTGAAGCAGTTAATGTATGGGTGATAACCATGAATAATTTGAATCCTTTAGAAAAATCATGCTGAGGTTTCGCTTCATCTTGTCTGTTCAAGCCAAGTAGGAATGCTGGTGGTGGAGACAACAGTAGGTCAAGAATGGCTGGGACTTGTGATAAAAGGTGTCATTGTTTAAGACTCTACGGTCAATCTGTGGCATCCACAATATCAATCATTTGTCATTCTGCCCGTTTGATTGCTTAGACGCATGCCCAAGCAGATGCATAAGATTTGTTAGGCATGAACTGCAAGTATGATACTACTATCGCATGGAAACCATCCTGGCCAGAAGGGTAGATAATCGTCATTACATCTGAATTAGGGAATTCGATTTTTGGGTTCTTTATGAAGGTTGTATTTGGTCTTTCCAGCAGGTTGAATGGAGATTGCCATTGCATGAACAGGGAACATGGATCGCCAGGAAAGGTACGTATCATCCAACAGTATACCTTTGATAATTACATCCCTCCATTACGCTTATGCACTAAATCAAAATCCTTGGCAAAGGGAAGAAAAATTCATGCTCACATTATCAGAAATGGTTTCGTCGTCAGTATTCTTTTGGAGAATACACTAATTTATATGTATGCTAATTGTGGTTCAATGTCTGACGCCTCACAATTGTTCGAAACTATGCATGACCGAAATGTTTATACATGGACCATAATGATTACTGGGTATGCTCAGGAAGGAGATAGCAATAAGACTCTTTATACCTTGAGCCATATGGAACTTTATGGATTGAAACCCAATAAGGTTACTTATCTTAGTAGTTTAAGTGCCTGTGCCACAGGTAGAGCGCTAGAATGTGGAAAATATGTTCATGCTAAAGTTATAAATGCTGCGTTGCACCTAGACAGATCCGTTGCCAACATTCTTATTGCCATGTACTCCAAATGTGGGGATGTCAATCAAGCCACTTGTGTGTTCGGTAAAATGCCATCAAGAGATATAATTTCATGGAATGTGTTGTTTACAGCGTATAATGAGTATATTGATTGCCATAGGGTCGTCGAACTTTTCTGGCAAATGCAGCAATGTCATGGCATACATGCAAACGGGACAACATATGTGAACGTCCTTGTTGCCTGTTCTAGTGCAGGGTCCTTGGCACATGGGAAAATGATTCATGCACACCTCATAACAGAAATACAATCATCAGATATTTTCGTTGAGAATTCTCTCCTTTCCATGTATGCAAATTGCACAAGCATTTATGATGCCTGCCATGTATTTAGAAGCATGGCTGCATGGGATATGGTTTCTTGGAACACTTTGCTTTCTGGTTATGCACAACAAAAGCTTAGCAATGAAGCCACCATATTCTTTACACAAATGCAGCATCATGGTGTTAAGCCAGATGAAGCAAGTCTTGTGAATATCTTGAGTGCATATAGATGTGCTGAAGTTTTACAATATGGCAGGTATATGCATGCCAATATCATACTTTCTCTCTCAGAACAGGATAGCATTGTGCAAAATGCTATTGTTGGAATGTATGCCAAATGCGGCAGTCTGTACGATTCATGGCATGTTTTTGCCAGGATGCAGACATGGGATTTCGTTTCATGGAATGCATTAATTCATGGATATGCAGAGTGTGGGAACTGTCACGAAGTGATCAACTTATTTAAACTAATGCACGAGCTTCCTTTTAGGAAAGACAAAGTTGGATATGCTGATATTTTGGGTGCATGTAGTAGTCTAGAATGGGTCAAGTATATTGACGCCCACATTCTCACATTTGGATTAACGAGAGATATTTTTATACAGAATATGCTTGTTTGCATGTATCAGAAATTCAACAACCTTCATTCTGCATATCATGTGTTTGATAGTATGCATGTCCATAACATTTGTTCATGGAATGCACTGATATCGGGGTATGGTCAGTCTGGAAACGGTATGGGGGTTATACAATTGTTTCGGCAAATGCAGCAGTCCCTTTTGGAGCCTGACAAATTTACCTATGCTAGCGTTTTAAAAGCATGTGCCTCTGAGAAATTGTGGAAATGGGGCAAATATGTCCATGCACGAACTCTATGCAGGATAAAGTCCAAAATGGCAAGCACTAATAATTCAACTGAAGCTTTAGAAATTGAGGAGATTCATGCTCAGCTCATAAAAATTGAACCTCTAATTGATGTCTCTGTGGAGAATACACTTGTTGACATGTATGTCAAATGTGGAGATATTATGAATGCCTGCGATGTATTTGACAGAATGGTAGAACAAAATGTTATATCTTGGAACATAATAATCTCAGGATGTGGTCAGTGTGAGGGTAAGAACAAGGCTATTCATCTGCTTTGCCAAGTAGAACAGCAGGGGTTTAAGCCAGACAATGCTACTTATGTCAATGTTTTAAGTTCATTTGCCATTGTGCAGTCTCTGGAATGCGGGAAACATGTCCATGCAAATTTTTTGAAATCTGGTCTAGAACTAGATGTTGCTGTAGTTAGTGCTCTTGCTGGGATGTATGCTAGATGGGGAAGTCTCAATGATGCCCATCAGATATTTGGCTGGATGCCTGAATGGGATGTGATTTCATGGAATTTGATAATCTCAGTATATGCCCAAGATGGACATGGAACGTATACGATGAAGCTCTTTTGGCAAATGCAGCAAGAGGGAATCACGCCAAATGCAATAACATTTGCATGCACTTTGAGTGCCTGTGCCACTGTAGGATGCTTAGAATGGGGCATAGCCATCCATGACTGCCTCAGCAAACTTGAGTTGCTTTATGAACCGTTGATCACAAACTCCCTCATCAGTATGTATGCAAAATGTGGCAGTGTCGAGTCTGCTCACAAAATATTCGACAAGACACATTTTAAGGATATGGTATCTTGGAATGCAATTATCTCAGGCTATGCAGAGAATGGGATGGCAAAGGAATCACTTGTATTGTTGAAAAGGATGCAAGAGCATGGTTGGAAACCAAATAATATCACTTTTATCTCCATTCTTGCCGCATGTAGCCATGTGGGTTTGATTGAGGAAGGTCATCACTTTGCTTATTCTATGAATCAAATTTACAAGATTGAGCTAACAAATGATCATCTTGCATGTGTGGTTGATCTCCTTGGTAGACTAGGGTACTTAACTGAAGTTTTTGACCTTATTAATTCAATGGCTTTCCAGTTAGATAATACAGTTTGGTTAGCATTTCTCAATGCATGTAATGTTCATGGGGATTTAAAGCTAGCGCAGTATGTTTCTAATGAGATCATTACATTATATCCTGATAATGGAGAAGTTTTGATTTTGCTTTCAAATATTTATGCAGCAGCCAAAAAATAATCTGGCTAAACTACCCTGAGACAAATTGTACTGCATGTCTGGGGCATATATCAGTATGCTACATTTCTGGAACATATAACAATAAGGTGGCAAACTACAGTAGTTAGATGCCAGATTTTCTTATGATGAAACACCATTGCCACGACGTGTTATCTCTACATAGATAACCAGCTAAAATGCGGATGCAAAAACCATCAGAATTGCACATCTCCTAACAACCAAAGCTAATCTTGGACAACTATTAAGCTCCGAAAATGCAGATTATTTTTTTATTACGATTCCGTGTGTGCTGCTAGTCCCTAGAATATGAACAGAGCCAATGATAACATTGTTTGCAGTAAGTAAAAGAGAGAAATATGTTCGATAATATGTTTGATGTTATTATGCGATGTTCGTGATAGTTTCTTTTGTGTATTATTGTTTACTCACCTTCAGGAGAATCAGAAATTGATTATGCATGCTGTTATAGTTGAGCTCCACAAGATTAGATAAGGAGGTTAAGCCATTAAAACGTTTCTAAATGAACAAGGGGGCTAGAGAATTGTATAGAATAGAGTTTTTATAGAATAGAGAAGGGAGGCAAGCAGACGAGTGGTAGGCAACATTCCTTGCTCAGAGATCTGGCGGAATCAGCACTGACCCCTTCTTGGGCAAGCCTAAGGAATTCGTTCATGACTTGAAAAAACGGCTTTCCTAAAGTAATGGAATTGAATTGAATTGGAAAAATGTGAATTGAATTGGAAAAATGGCTTTCCTAAATGTAAATTGGTATGCCATTCTGGTATAGGACGGGCGCTCCAAAATGTGGTTGTGTGCAACGTTTTGAAGTATAACAGTTGGGTCGCATTCTATTCCGGTGCTGTATTTTGGTGCAGCCACGCCCACTGAAGTCCACTGAACCAATTATTCTGGAACCACATTCGGTCTTCTATCTCGACTGACACAAGTAAAAAAATATGAATGGGTTGCCTATTTTTCATGAGTGTAATTTGGCCCTTCTACGTTGCACTCTGTTACAATATTGGAATGTCGGTGGCTTTGTCGGTGGTTCCTCTTTCCCATCGTCCCTTCCCAGACCAAACATCAACAGTCTTTCGCAGCGAAACAAAATTGTAGTTTGTTCTTGAATGCTCAATCACCCACTGTCTTTTTTGCCCAAGATATCAAATACTTCTCGCCCAGAATGCTCTGTTTCACCAAGAATACTCTGTTCTTGAATGCTTAATCATAACAGGAAACTGTGTTTCGCCCAGAATAATCTGTTCTTGATACTTTGTTTTTATTGGCATTTTTGGTTTCTGTTCTTGCGTTTGATAGCTTAAGCAAAACGGGGTGATACTCTTGCGTCCTATGCTAGCACGATCTGTTAGTAATGCTAAAGCATGATCTGACCCAGAACCGCTGCTATGAACCCGCAACAAAGGAAATAGACAGAGACCACATATTTGCTCTTAAATCACTGATCACAACAGATTTCTTATAATATCCCCTTCAAAAACAACCTGAGATGCCTGACATCCAACTTTGGGGCTTCTATTCATTTTAAACCTGTTAAAATTTAGCCTTGAAACAGGATCTTTTGCCACAAAGGGGTGCTGCTCTGCGCTCGAGCGCAGGAGAAAAACAGAGAATAATTGAGGTACTAAGCTCCCCCATTGTTATATTGGTAGAATGTTCTTTTGGTTCAAATATGATGGTTGATAAATAAGGCACTCGATGAAAAGCATGAAAGCACTACTGGAAGCTAGGCCTGCCCAAATCCAAACACCTAGCCATGAAGATCACCCTGTATGCTCATTCTTGCCTTAAAGATCACCGTGTATGCTCATTCTTGCCTTAGCACTAGGCTTATAAATTAACAGGAATAAATTAGAGAATTATCAGCCTACCTTATATCAGAGATATGCATTTGCTAAAATCTACAACCATTGTAAGTTCATATCATGACTCCTTCCTATCCAATAAACATTAATCCCATTAATTAATGGCAAACTTCCTGCTCCATGTTGCATTATACTCCTTACATCTACCAACAGCCATCCTACGCTAACTAGCAAGGAGCGCCTTCTTCAACAGCATAACTGTGATCACTCTACAATATCTGCTCTCAACAAAGCTAAGAGTAGATCCCTATATATCAGAAAACCAGCACACATATCTGTTAAGAACATGCAAACGGCAAGCTCACAACTCCTGAAAGTGATGGTTAGTTCATATTTTGGGCCAAACACTAGAAGCAAGGTCTGTCTCAGGATGTTATTCTCTGTTGTTTCCTCCAATTTCTTTTGCATGTCTTCTTGTAACGAATCTACAGACTTAGAAGACCCAACATAGTATCGCAACCATAACCAAAAAATGACAGAGAAGTAGACCAGTTTTGAAAAAACGTTTGCTGATTCTTATTTGGAGCAATGCAGATACAACACCATTAGTGCATAATACAACACTAACAAATAGGTAAACTAAATTTGTACAAATAGACAAATTTCATAAGAATATGGCTGCATTGGATCCTAATGGAAAAAACAAGGATACATTGCTCCAATTGGTTCCCAATGCCGAGAAGAATCCTGTTGCGAGCCCGCCGAAAGACTAGCCATCGCATGAAGCACGCAGGAAGTAGCAGGTTGCAAGTCTAAGACCCAGGGGTGAAGTTGGTGGCATAGGCCCAGGCATTGTTGGCGACCGGGTCAGCAAGATGGTCAGACAGGTTCTCAATAGGGCCCTTACCAGTGACAATGGCCTGAACAAAGAATCCAAACATGGAGAACATAGCAAGTCTGCCATTCTTGAGCTCCTTCACCTTAAGTTCAGCAAAGGCTTCTGGGTCATCAGCAAGACCGAGTGGGTCAAAGCTACCGCCGGGGTAGAGGGGGTCAACGACATCACCAAGGGGACCGCCAGCAACACGGTAGCCCTCAACTGCTCCCATAAGGACGACCTGGCAAGCCCAGATGGCCAAAATGCTCTGGGCATGGATGAGGCTAGAGTTACCGAGGTAATCCAAACCCCCCTCTTTGAAGATCTGAGAACCGGCCTTGAACCATACAGACTCACCAAATTTGACCCCGTTTTTAGCCAAAAGCTCAGGGAAGACGCACCCAAGGGCACCGAGCATGGCCCAACGGGAGTGGATGACTTCCAATTCCCTGTTTCTGGCGAAAGTCTCCGGGTCAGCGGAAAGACCAGCAGTATCCCAACCATAGTCACCGGGGAATTCACCGTTCAAGTATGAGGGAGCCTCGCCAGAGAAGGGGCCCAAGTATTTGACTCGGTCAGGGCCATACCATGGGCTGCTGCTTGACACTGCCTTGGACGCGGTCTTCCTCATGGTGATCCTGGCCTGGCCGCTGCCGCCGGTCTTCGCGAGGAACTCATTCTGGGGCTTGAGAGCAGTGCCTGCAAGGGCGGATGGTGCTCCAGCTATGGCTGTGGCTGTGGCTGCCATGGCGCTCTTGAGAGCTTGATTTGCTGCAGAGAAAATGAGCTCTTCCAAATGGAGCAGTTGGGTGCCTTTGAAGTTGGGTCGGGGTCCCTATAAAGCCCCCCTCTCATATCTTACCTTATCTTCTTATCCCCCCCCTTTGGTAACCTATTGGATGAGAGGCAATTGTCCATGTTTGTGGGTTCCCCCCATCTGGCCCCTCTCTCTACCCAATCCTCCATCTTCTCCACGCCCTCCTCGCGTGGCGCCTCTCATCTTATGACATGTGTACGCATCCATCTTATATGCCATGCCGAAGGCGTTCAATCTCAGAATCTACCTCTCCAATTGGAGTGCTCCTAGGTTCTCTTCTAGGTCTTTCTAGCCCTTCCTCCCCACCAACCATCTCGAATCAGTGGAGCTATTGCATCCACATTCTTGGCTTGTGGAAGGATATTTTATCCACATTCTCGCGCGTGGTATTCCTTCCACCAGCCATCTGGCATCCTACATGGAAAGCTTGTAAGTGCTTTGAAGTGAAAATTTAGAGAACATCATCATGCATTGAAGGCTATGAGTGCTAAGAAGTTAAATATTAAAGAACTTGTCTAGATAGTTGGCAAATCTTTTTCTTACTTTATGTCTTTATCTCAATTCTACAGGGTCTCTAAATAGCAAGAGATAAACTTCAATGCCCGGTTGAATTGCAATTTATGACTTTATCTTAACTAGATAGTGAAAGGATTTTAGGTTGTTTTCAAATGGCCATTTCTTAATAAATTTAGTTTAAATGTATAAGCCAACCATGCCATCTCCGTCAACTATTTTACAGTTTCCTTACATGATTGTAGGGATCGATTTGAATGTTATATTGGCAGTTCCAACACTACCATGCCATATCCATCGTCTATTGTACAATCTTCTTAAATGATTGTAGGGATCAACTTGAATGCTATGTTTGAATAATTGTAGGTATCACCTTGAATGTTATGTTGACAATGCCAACTGTTAAACCTATTTTGGTAAAGGGCATGTAACCTCTGTAACTTGTATATTCACGAATTCAATATATCCTCCGGTTGATCATATAGATGCGGGTCTTATTTTCATCTTATAGTAATGAGCTATATTTCATATCTTGTACTTACGTGTACCTCAATTATCCATTTCAAAGACATGTCAACATGTTTAGGCTGATCATACAGATGTGGGTCTTATTTTCAATTATCCATTGCAAAGACCATGTCAACATATTTAGGTTGATCATATAGATGTGGGTCTTATTTTCATTTTACAGCAATGAACTAATGAACTGATTTCATATCTTGTACTTACATGTAACACAATTATCCATTTCAAATACCATGTCAACATGTTTAGGTTGCCTTGAGTATATTGTATATCCCATCTACATTCTATATTAAACAATTTAGATGCTCTAAACGAGTTAAAGTGTAATGACACTACCACAATTTTTTTCCAAAGAAACTTAATACACCACATAAATAGCAAGCTAACTTGCAATTTCAAGGGGAAGCATAGCGTATAAAGAGCTGGTTCATGGGAATTAAATTGAATAGATGTATATGAGCCCATAAAATGAACAAATATACATAAACTCATAAAATCACGAAATATTTTATTTTATTACCCTTTTTCCTTTACAACCGCAAGAGATGTTGCAAACATGCGTAGGGAGGTGGATATTAGGGAGTGGATATGAAACCCGTCTGAATAGTAAATAATGCAGTTCTTCCTTTTAAAAAGGACAACAAAACAAAAAGAACTTGTCTAGATAGTTGGCAAATCGTTTTCTTACTTTATGTCTTTATCTCAGTTCAACAGGGGCCTAAATAGCAAGAGATAAACTTCAATGCCTAGTTGAATTGCAATTTATGACTTTATCCTAATTAGATAGTGAAAGGATTTTAGGTTGTTTTCAAATGGCCATTTTCTTAATAAATTTAGTTTAAAAGTAATAGTGTTTAATTTGAAAATATGCTATAAGCCTACCATGTCATCTCGGTCAACTATTTTACAGTTTCTTTAAATGATTGTAGGTATCAACTTGAATGTTATATTGGCAGTTCCAACCCTACCATACCATCTCCATCGTCTATTGTACAATCTGCTTAAATGATTGTAGGGAACAACTCGAATAATTGTAGGGATCAACTCGAATGTCATGTTTGAACTAGCAACAATGCAGGCTTGGGAAATGGGTTGGGTTGGATTGGTTGTAGTTGGGTTTGGTTATCGCGTTTTTGGCATATCCATTCTGCGTTTGTTTGGTGGAGTTAGATGGTGAGAATTCAATTAGCAATTATTAGATTGCATTTGGAACTAGTGTATACGATGTACATGTATGACTTTGTCTTATGTGAAGAAGATTCAAGTTAGTGCTTGCAAGATTTACATAGTAAATGCTCTCTTTTCTAAGTTGTTGCAGTCATGATCTCCTTGCCTTTAGAACTCCTCATAGTTGCAAGATGTCATCATAAAGAGTTAACCCTAATATAGCATGCCATGCTTTGTGCCGTATCATATCATGAAATGGCCTAGTGATCAAATCACAACCCTCTATGAAGAAAATATAGTACTAAGAAATGTCACCAAGTTTTGATCTTACCAACGTGGTATTTTTATTTATGCTATCTTCAAAACGGGGTGCACATGTTGGGGGTTGTTGGGCCTTTGGAAAGGGAAGGGTGGAAGTTGGTTATGGGAGAAAAAGATAGTGAAAGGGGGGGATTTGTGTTGTCAATGGACACGAAAGCACCCAAGCCTTTGAGTCCTTGTTAATGTTAGAAATATCTTTTGTGTGGGAGCCATTTACATGGAAAATCTTGTAATAACCCTTGCTCACCAAAAAACAGAGGAATTATTGTCTTTGTAAAGTGTAATGCATTGGAAGTGACTTTTGAAAGAGTAATGCATGAAGAGTGGCTTTTATTTGTTCAAAGAATGATTATTTCAAATTGTATGGAACTTCTTGGTTGGAAAGATGTTTTGCAATGCAATGCAATTTCATTCTTTTGCAGTATGAAATAGTAGTATGACTATGATCTATGGATAAAGTAGCATAGTTTTTGGAGTCAATTTTAGCATTCATTTTTACATCATCAAACCTTAGGACATTTATTTGTTAGAATAACATTTGAAATTTTAACTCATTGTTATCAATAGATAGTAGATTGAGAAATAGCAGAAGCCTGATTTGCCTAATGAAATTCCAAGGCATCTTGCATGTTTCGCAATTGTCAATGTAATTGTGTGTTACCAAAGCATTGTATACGCCCGTAAATGTGTTAGTATATACATGGATGGAATGAGTGGGAACAAACATATATTGTAGCTATTTTCTATGTAGGCCATTCAACAAAGAAAATTTCTATTTCACTATGGCCAATCAAATGTGTCATATCCCTGTACTTTTTTAGCTCATTTCAGAGTCCTATGAAAAGACATTCTCGCATATATATCTTCTAGTGTTTATCTACTAGTGATTTATGGGTGATTCCTGACGAAAACAAATAAATAAATTGTTTTGCCACTACATTTTTTCGGCTTCAAATTGCACACAACTCGCTCAAATGAAAGAGACGTTCGAAAAACTCACACCTTAGGATTTGTGGACTAATGTACCAATGACACATTGGTGAAGATTCTTCTCATTGTTTACAACCTTTTGCCTAATGATGAGTTCCAACAACACAATTCCAAAGCTATAAACATCTGACTTCTCATTCAGCCTGGATGTCTTTGTATACTGAGGATCAATGTAGCGGCAACTCCAAGGTCTAAAAGATGGGCTTCAAAATATTTATCAAGTGATATATTAGAAGATTTTACATCACGATGTATTATACGAGGGTTGCAATCACGATGAAGATATGCAAGCCTTTGTGCAGATCTAGGTGCAATAGTGAGTCATCTCTTTCAAATCAACCTTGACCTTTTGAGCATGGCTAAAACAAAATTCAAACTCAATGCTATGCAACAGAACAATTGTTATACAATTCATTTCAGTATCAAAATAAAAAACAGAGGTTTATCTCTGCTAAATTGTAAAACAGACAGAGACTCAAAATTTTTGGATCGTTCGGGCCCTAATAAAGCAAATATAAGTATTATATTGATATATTTATTTAGGACAACCTAGCTTTTTCATTATTCATTCATTATCTGTAATCTGAATAGTGCAATACAAGAATCATGTTTATAGAGGATCAAATGCAACGCACCATTCATTCCACCCTAAACAATGCACAACTTTTCTAGAAATACAATGCACAACTGAGCATGTGTCACTTTCATTTATAGAATGTAAACAAATTGATTTGGAAATATAATCTCAAGAAACACATTTCAAAGTAATCTCAGTTCCCTAAATTGCATACCAAAAGCCACCCAAATATACGCAAATACATTGTAATATAATGGGCAAAACAACAGTAACATCATAAGGTCTGCTGAAGGTGCCCAATATAAAACCAGTACCACTAGTTCAAGAAAATCAACTGTCAAAATAGTTTAAAATACCTGGTAATAGAGAAGTTTGTAGAGATTTAACTGGGATATACAAGCAATGTGCATAGAACCTATGGTTGTCAAATTATTTTAGAGGGAACAAACTTGGGCATGCCGTAAAGATTGTAAAGATTGAAAAGGAATTGCTTTCTCATGGGCCTATTTGGAAACCTCTGATAACTGAAGCTCGAGAAAAATGCTTTATATAGAACCAGCTACAAGTGCTTGATTATAATCATGGAAATAATAGTTCTACTTTATGAAATCACACAACCATCTGAAGGCTAGGATACGCAGTAGAGTTATGACCATAAGCTGGACTGCAAAATGTCTGGCGATTGAATTTGACTTTGTTGCAGAAATGACAAGGATGCCTATTATTCCTATTGACATCACTTCAAGAACCTGCCATTACGGATTAAGTATTCAGGGCATTAATGCAAAACTTGGCAATGCTTGACAAGGTTCTCGTACCTGCCATTGCAAATTAAGTTTTTGAAATATGTCACCAAACGCCATGAAACAGACATCAACTAGGACAGATTCTTCAGCCATATTTCATCCCCCAGGACCAAACTTGGAAGGGATTACAGAGGAAAGAACCCGCTTGTACCATAACCAAAAGCAACCCTCCTGCTGCAGCGATGTGTACAGAGTTCCGTTGAAAAGGATAGAAGAGATATTTCACAGAATTCAATCGTACTTGTGGTTGAAACACCAGTATTATTGCTTCAACCGAAGACATAGGTCATTAGCATAGCAACAGGCTTAGCGAACCCTTCTGCAGTAGTACAACTCGACAACTGTATATCTAGCATGAGTGCATGAAGCAGACATCAAACATCCCAAAGGGTAAAGCTGCATCAAACATCCTGCATGATAGGTGTGGCTACATTATGGAGCAAGAGTGGCTGCATTCTGGCTATAAAGTAAGGCATTTCAGCTTGAAGCACGAAATTTTTTTACACTGGAACAACAGCTTTGATAAAGCAAGAAAATAGTTATATATGGCACCTACCATAGATTCACATCATGGCAGATGGAATGGTATTACATATTGGATTAAATAAAATCGTGCTTGTTCTTGAACACGACATTGAAACACAAATTTGAATCCATCCTTCTTAGCCGTATCAGATCAGATCCAATGCTCTTGCCTTAATCATGCTAGATATTCATGCCTCAAAGTGCCCTGCCATGTAAGAATATGCCTGATTTAATGCTTCGCATCATAGCCTATACAAATAGCTCCCTGCTTCCATCTGTCTCTCAAGGCCATGATGGATGTCACTTTTTATCCCTTTATAATAACCCTTTATAATAACCAAACATTCTATTCTTGTGGTAATTAAATAGATTTGTAGCATGTTCTTATGGATCCAAGCCCGCGAATAAATAGATTTGGACGCGGCATGTTCTTATGGATCCAAATGAACATAATAAGCAACACATCCCTCTGGATTCATCAAAACTAGGGGCTCTGGCAAAAGAGATATAAGCAGCTAGAAGAACAAACAGAATAAAGAGTTTTAGAGGATATAAAGCAGGAAAGGCAACACATCTAAGAATCGCATCGATCCGAGACATCGGCGACATTCTAGAATGGGGCGAGCATGCATGTCTTGCATGCATGCATGCGGCGCATGCCCTCTCTGGTTGGGGTTTCGCTATTTTAGGCGCGGTTCTGCATCAACGTCTCATCGGCGCTTCCTCTTCTCTCAGCAGTACCTTCTTCTCTTTGAACCCACCCTCCCCCCCCTTCTTTGTTTATTTTATTGTGCACAAATTTCTGTTTATCATGTTTTTCTTCCACCCGCTGGGTGATGCTTTTTTTCCACCCCCTGGGGTATGTTTGTGTTGTCTCGTTTGTTGTGTTGGTGATGTGCGATACATCTGGTGGCCGGGCGAAAGCATTCGCATTCGACTTCTCCACTTCTCCATGGGGGTTTTGGGAGCGATTTCTATGCCTTTACGTTTGTCCAAGCCCCTTTATCGCGAAGGCTTATCACTAGGGTTTTTCCTCGAAAACCGAAAGGGCGATGGTTTTTAATCCCTTGATAAACTTTCGATATAAGCGGCGGTACATCAACCACTCATCTATTAGCATTGTATTTTTTGGGGTCCAAATGATATAATTGGATTTTCCCTTTATTTTTCGTGGGTAGTTCGCATGTGTGCGGCTACCCACTGTCCACCATTGTAGAAAATCTGCTGAGATGAATGAGAAGCCTATCTATCAGGTTTGTTGGTTTCATGCGAGCCCCATTCTAGAATTACCATTTCTGTGCAAATGCCGTTTTTGCTAGATCTCAGACTCAAAGAAGCAAATCTTTCGCTGTGGGATTTGCAGCTTGCTACAAGTCGTCCTTTCTCCTGACAGCCCTCTTGCCATGGCTCTTTGCTCCTATATCAGAATGGGGTTCTTCCATCCTTGCTTTAGCTGATTTGAGCCATTCCATCATTGTCTTTAGTGATTTGAGCTATCACTATGTTTTCTGATAACCCTAGAAAAGAAGAGCTCAACATCTGCATGCTGAGTTTGAAAATTCTTCTAAAAATGGGGCATTAAAAAGGGCTTCTATTGTAAACCCTTGGATTAAAAACTCGTAGGGTCTCTTGGCCATTGAGATGGGTAAGGGGAGCAAAAACCATTAAGAATGTGGAACTAAAACATGAAAATATTGAGTGAACTCTAGATATACTGATCAGTACATCTCATGGAATACACGCTCAAAACCATATGAAAACCATATTAAAAAATGTAGAAAAATGCGAAAGAAACCTCCTATTATTATGCTAGATATTCCAGTACCACTAACCCGTAGTGAAGAGTCCATGGGCATTGCTTAAATGAAGATTCATTTTCAACACTTGACTGGCAAAAAACAATCCAGTACTTCTGATCCCTAATGAAAAGTCCATGGTCTTTGCTTGAATGCCTATGTTTCCAATTCTCTATTCATGCAAAGCCTAGATTAACTTTTAGAATTTCTAACCTAGAAGATTGATTAATTTTCAACACTTGATCAGCCTCGTTGGTCTCCTGACGATAAGAGAGCAACTCTTGCTCCCTCATATCGCTATTCTTATATGCTCAGAATACAAGTGGAGAGGTAGAGAGAGGTCTAATGTGGATGGAAAAGAGAAAAAGTAGGGGAAAGGAACGCACAATAAGAGGTGTTAAGAGTTTAGAAATTCGAATTCCATTCATTTTATGCTCAATTGTAGATAATGCCATAACGCTCGTGTGCTCTCCTTAATCCTTTTGGGCTTTTTGTCTTAAGAAAAAGTCTTTGTGAATTTGGAAAGACAATGCAAACAAAGCAGTATTAAGTAAGTTACTATCCCACCCTTTTTTTTTTTTGAGAGTTGAGACTTCAATATTCCATCTGTCTGATGATTTACCTAAGTTGACCTTGGAGAATAGAGATTTTGCTAAGAGATATAGAGAGAAAGCACGACAAAGAGATAGGGAGAACTATGGGAATTTGACTGAAGATGATAGGAAAAGAATACAAGAAAGAACTAGAGAGCATGCAGACAACATTGAGGTGGAATGATAGAAGAAAAAAAAATATAACATACAAGGATAACTAGGTCAACAAAATAATACTACAAGTTTGAATAGTTCGATTGAAGAGTGTAACTTAAATTTGGTTGAAGAGAGTATAGAAAGAATACGATATAAAAGAAGGGAACGTCATGCCAACTTATCAAAAGAGTAAGTTGGCAAAGAGAGAGAGAGAAAGCTATTTTGCTTCAGCATGCTTGGATTGAGTGGTGGCTTTGTAAACTTTGATTCTCCTTCTTTCGTAACCACTACAGGACGAACATATCATCGGTTGCGACCCACGGCAGAACTAGGACACTCTTTCTTTTAATGAAAATAAACAAGCTATTTTGCTTCAGCATGTTTGAAATGAGCAGTGGCTTTGTAAATTTTGATTTTCCTTCTTCGGTAACCATTATAGGATGAACATGTCATTGGTTGCGACCCACTACAAAATCAGGGCATCCAATACATTGATATACATATGACGAATCTGAACGATATGCACAAGCTTGAGACCGGAGAGTACCCTTTCAATGGGTTGTTATTGTTGGTTGAATTCTTGACCAAGTAAAGCCGTTTATGCAAAGGCTATAATGGATGGGAAGTGTGATGTTCCACGTATTTATATGCCTTTTTAGGTATAAATACATGACACGCCACTATGAATAATTAATGGTGCATTAATTATTTATAAGCTAAGGTTAGCTATGTTAAGTCATAAATATTAAGGTGGAAATCTAACACTAAATCCTAATTTGAATTTCGGGCTTAACCTAATATTAAAAATGCCTAAATATTAAATTAGTCATGGATAAATAATCTAGCATTGCCACCTGACCCAAATCGATTGGGCAAGGCAGAACTGCTAACTTGGGATACCCAAATTGGGGCGCCCCAAATCAATTTGGGGGAAATTCGTGGAGGAGGAGTTGCTGCTCACCTTGGTTCCATCTAGAAGGATGGAGAACCAGAGAGATAGCTATGATTCCGGTTAGTACGTAGATAGCTTGGACTTCTAGACAGTCGTGAGATTAACCCTTGTATGAGTAGTTGTTTGATTAGTCTTTATTTCATGTTCTATTTGATATTAAGGATGGATTGATGTTCTGTGATTCTTCTGTTCCTGTTCCTCTTGTGCTTGTAAGGGGGGTAGAGACTTAAAGGCTACGTAGAAGTAGAGATGCTCCTAGCTAGAATCCCTTAAATCCCAATAAACACGGCCTATGCAAAAGAGCCAACCGGGCTGTGGATGCTACATTGTCATTCAGCACCAGATAACGAGCATGATGGTGAAACGGCGGTGGAATCTTGCCTAGTTTGACTATATGATTCGTGTAGTGGCTAGGCTTATAGTCGGTCCCCGTGTAGGGCCGGTATGGGTCTGACACCTCCTGGGTCGCAAGATACGTACTTAAAGGGTCGTCTTGGGCTCGATGGGTGCACCGGGGCGGCCTATGCATTGGGCGCGTGTTCATCTGGTGGCACGATCCTCTAGCCATCCATGGAACCATCATGTTCTGGGAGTAAATTCATTTCCTCCCTGCCTCGTCGAACCGGGGAGATGGAACCTCGAGTAGTCTCATAGGATGAATCCATGAGATTGCATCTCCTGAAGGCTATAACCATGTCATAGCATGATTCAGCGTATCTCTAATGTGTGCATAGGAGGGGCGGATGGAGTGGTCTACCCTAACCATTGTTCTATACCAGCCAACAATTTTGCCATTATTCTGGAGGCTCCCGGGAATTAGATCCTTTATTTGATGCATTTGTTATTTTTGTCTCTATTACGAGGTGATATACTACTGATTGGTGGGTGGTATATTATTTTATGTATTATATGTCAGGTGCTAACTTGTATTTAGGCTTCTGCTATATAGGATTCCCATAGAAGGCATGGGACGAATGACACCTCTGTGTCCTTGCCCTGGGTTTTTGGCCATCCTAGGTGGCCCGAGGTAGACGGAGGGCCTTTCTACGTTGATGAGGTCGCCATGGAAAGGGGATTTTCTATATTTATACGATGGGAGCATCATATAGGTTCGGGGAGCGTCATAGGAAGGATGCATCTACCATCAACGTACATTATCATTCAAGGGGTGATTGCAAGCAATGAAATTGTAGCCATTGCGGATGCCAATAACATAGTTGATATCGCTCTTCGGGTCCCTAGATTTTGCAGTATTGAACCTATCCATGGATCAAAGAGAAAATATCACAAGCCAATACACACCAGGCGATCAAACTGCCAGGCGACCTCCTAGGGATAAAACACCGGATTACTTGACGGCACCTTGTCTATCAGCAATAGAAGCGGCGTAGGGAACAATATCAGATGGCATAATAAATAAGACTCCTGCCATCAAATGATTCCTTGCCACATTTAAACATAAGATCATTGTTAGATCGATATTTCTTGCATCTTTCAGATGTCGAGTTTGATACGTTTAGATACATTCAATATTATGAACAACACACATTGACTGTATACTGTGACGTTCCACGTATTTATACGGTCTACTATACGGGACACGTACAAATACAAGCACGTCACTCCCTAAAGGTACGCTACCATGGGGGTATGGGAACTTAATTGCAACCTAGGGGGTTACCTTACAAAGGATTAAATTAGCTATGCTAATTTAACACATTAATAATAATAACCTATAACCTAGGAAATTAGGCTAATTACCAATTGGGAAGCCCACCTGCCCCAATCGATTGGGCGATGGGGATTGCCAAGTTTGGATGCCAACTTGACCCCTATCCCCGGGATTGACTCCTGAAGATCGACCAAGGAAGGCCCGAGCCGAGCGCCATCAATCACTGCGGCAGAGAACCACCATACCGGTCGTCCCCTCGTGGAAGCCACAAATGAATCTTCAACCGCCAGAGATGGAGGGAAGCCCCATGGGAATGAGTCCAGCCAGAACTCAGGTAGGTGGCTATGTGAATTCTAGATAACGCGTGATTAAGTCCGTTTCTCTGTTCTCTTTGTAATTCAATCATAGAAACTAACCCTTGTTTGTACAAGCAAGTACTCTTTATATTCAATTATGGTTTCTACTCTGAAAGGATGGATTGTTAGCTCTTTGTTTAGTGTGACTCAAACGGGGATTAAGGGGGTAGAGACCTCTCGAACCGTATTGTAGTATGCTCCTAGATAGCGCCCTGTAGAGTCCCATTATTTGCGGCCTGTGCACAAGAACCCACCGGGTCCTAGATGCTGATAGCCGGTCACGTAGAGGGCCGGGTATGGGTCTGACACTCCCTGGGTGGGAAGGTGTGATCCGTATGGAGCACCTTGCACTTTGAGTAGATTTAGGGTGAGTAAGTTGGGTGCGGATGCGGGGTCGGCCGATGCGCACGTATTCTCTAGCTCACCCATGGAACCACTGTGATTACGGGAAGGGGGCGCTTCCCACTGCCACCTCATCGGACCAGGCGTCATGAACCTGGAGTAGGCTCAGAGGGTGATGCCCTGAGTTTGCGTCTCCGGAAGGCTATAGCAAAGCCATAGCATGAATTGACCCATCTGCAAAGTGTGCACAGGAGGGGCGGATGGAGTGGACAACCCTAGCCAATGTTCTATGCCATAACGCCATGCCAAGACTTCGGTGCCGCTGATCTCTTGAGGCCCAACCGTCGGTCGATTCCCCACGGAGTCCGGAGGGGTAGAACCTGGGGTTTGGGTGTTTTCTTAGGATTAGATGCATATTCTATGCCGTTGGTATTTTGGATGGATGCGCCACCCTTCGTGGTGGTTATTTATGTATATTCGTGCTGTGTGCTAACCCTTGTATTCATGCTTCCGCGACGTAGGAGTCCCATTGAAGGCGTGGGCCGAATGACCCCTTCGTGTCCTTCTTCGGGCCTCATTTCATAGATGGCCCGAAATAGACGGAGGGCCCTGCTCATGGTGAGATGATCGCCATGGGAGGGAAAGTCCCCCGTATGTATATCGTCCGAGGGTCATATATATATCCGAGAGCGTCACAGTGGTATCAGAGCCGTGATTTCGGTTGTTCGAAATCATAGCACTGGCCAAACACTAACTCGTAGCACGGTAGTTAGGAGGAGGCTAAGTCAATGCGTCGTTAGTTCTCTTTGTTGTTTGGCTTGGTGTTAGGTTAAGTTAAGAAATTGTAGCCTTGAAGTGGAGGGGCCAAGATTGGAGGCCTAGCAGGTGCCAGTGGGTAGCTCAAATGACAAAGATGATGGCTCCATTGGATTGGGCGTACTCGAATTACCCTAAAACAAATAACTCTAGGCTAAAAATGGTCAAGGGCGGGCCCAAAATGAACTTCGGGCCCCGCTTGCTTTTTGTCACTTTGCAAATCAAGATCGGTTACCGAAATCTTGTCGGCGCCCGACCCGTCAGACTCGAGTCAACGCGGGCCCGCCAGGTCAACTCGGGCGCCGCTTGCATTTCGACGACACCCAGTCGAGGCAGAAACCCGTATAATGCCATCGGCGCCCGACCGTATGTGGCGCGTATTTCCGCCGTATAATTTTTTTAATAATAAAATTTTGAAGTTAATAAGAAAATTTTTTTGAAATTTTAAAAGTTAATTGGCCGTTTAGCAAACCATTTCCTGTCATTTGCTTTTGCTTCCGCCCAAACGCTGAGCCGCCCTCCGCCATCGCCGCCAGACCAGACCTTGCTCCTGCGCCCTTGTGCCTTGTGCATCTTAGCGCCCCCTTTGCCATCCTCTTCGCCGCCAGCGCCTCACTATTCCCTATGGCCATCACCAAGAGCGCTCCAGATCCAACCACCATGAGCATCGTGGAGATCTACGCCATGATTGCTAAGCACATGGCTCTTGACCCAAAATTTCTCATCGACATCTTGTTGGATGAGCTGGTCAATAGGTTTGAGAACAACGATAGGATTCCATATCCTGTCTATCACTTCTCAGAGCCATTCCTCATCCGGCTGAACCTACGCCAGCTCCCATATACCCTTGTTGAGCAACCTGATATGGTAATGATGCTCATCAAATTTTATCCTCCCGAACAGGAAGGCCATACGGAGGAGGAAGATGTCAGGACGGAGGCCGACCGTATTAGGGGTTTTGCCAGGGAGGACGACCACCGGGAGATTGAGCGGGCTGACACAGCAGCCCGGGGTAGGGAGTACCGGTACCTCGGGGACGGCTTTGCCGTCATCGATGGCAGAGCCATTGAGGTTCCCCCATACCAATGGCATGAGGGTTCCAACAGCTTTGTATGGGGAGAAATCCCCGACATCAGCATAGACTATCTGACAACTATTCAGATAGATATGGGTCTTCGGCCACAAAGGTACCACGCTGAACTTAATCGCCGTGCCGCAGCCCAACTTTTTGCTCAGATCCAAGAAGACCTAAGGAGAGCTCGGGAAGAGCGCGAGAAGTTGGAGCAAGAGGAGCGGGACCGACAAGATCAGCGGGACCAACAAGAAGGAGGTGCATCTGGGAGTGGCTCGAACCCAAAACCGACGCATCCGACCGTTAAGCTCCGGAGGAAGGGAGTTGCCCATAAGGCCGGCAGTCAATACAAGGATAAGTTAAAGACTGTCGGGGCTTTTGGGAAGAAGACCAGCTCCGACCGGAGGCAGCAGAGAGTGGATAACTCCCGGCCGGTTGCTGGGGCCAAGACGGTGCCAACATCGTCGGGGCCTGGGCCACAGCGGAAGCCTCATCGGTTCCGACCGGTACCGCGGGCATTGGGGAGATCCGCAAATTTTCGGAAGTCCACGGACCTTCCTGATCAGGAAGCTTCACCTTTTCAGAGGTGGTACGGAGATCGCACGGCAATTTAAGACCGATCTCCGCTTTCCGCACCTTTGCAATTTGGCGCCCAAGAGGTCAGCCGAAGCCTACTTGGTAGCACTTTTTTGGTGATGCCAACCTTTGCGCTATCCACGCAAAGAGGGTCACCATAATGCCTAAGGATTTAGCCCTCGCCCGTAGGATACGGGGGGAGCAACCTTAGCCTAATTGCGGGGATCCGCATTTGTACATATTTTTTTGTGATAATTAATAAAGAGGCTTTTATTTTGAATTAAAAGTTTAATGTTTTTTTTATGTTAAATTTAAAATAAAATGCTGACGTCAGCTTTAATAAAAGGGTTTAAAAGGGGACTGTAAGGTTATTTTAAAACGCTTCTTTTCCTCTCTCCTTCCTTCTAGCGCCATGGCTGCCGCCGCCGACCTTGCTGCCTGGTACCTTGATGGAGAGAAATGGGATCCACAGGTTCCCTTCGACCTGCTGCAGCCTTTGCTATGCCAACGCGTAGATCTCCTTGCCAATATGCAGCGGCATCCGGACTACGCCGGATTCCTTGACTTTTACATGGAGGAAATGCTTCCTCTGTGTATTCCTCTGGGGGATCCTCCCCACTTGTATTTGGAGCGGGAGATAGTTCGGCAGATGCTAGGCGGGGACACACATGCTTATGACGTCTTGAAGGGGAAACTCCGATGGGGTAAACACCTACCAGTGGTCCAGCATCAGGGGCAGCAGTATCTGGAAGCTACTTTCGCTCTAGCCATCCTCATGGACCAATACGTTGAGGATGAAACCTTGCCGGCAGAGAAGGGCAAGCTGCCAGAATCCTCCGAGGAGGGGGATGACGAGCATATAGGGATGGGCGACTTTGCCCGTTGGAAAGAGCTAGCAGAGGAGCTACCACCGCGCCGTGACCAATCGATAGGCTTGTCAGGGTTAGACGGCCTTCCAGTTATTTATCACCAGGGGCAGGAATACCTTCTCTTGGATGATATTATCTGGACGTATCACGTGGTGGCCGGATTTAGACGCAAGCGCAAAGACCATGTACTTTACGAGCTTGCGGAGTATTGTATGGATGATTTCATCGACTTCACTTCTACCGAGCTTCCTCCGGAGGTGCACCAGCTCCTTCAGTTCCGTCAGGAGACTCTAGAGCCGGCGGAGACTCTATTACGTCTTCGTGACTTCGTGATGCAGGAACCAGCTTCGCAACCTGCACCAGATGCCTTCACGGCTATGGGACCTCACGTCCCAAACATTAATATGGTGGAAGTTCCCTCCGACTCAGATGATGAGGGTGAAGATTTATACCATAACCCTGCGCACAAGAAGGAGGAGCAACAGGAGCTCAAGGAGGAAGAAGTCCCCATGGACCTGGATAAAGAAGTGGCAGCATCTGAGACTTCGCAAGGGAAAGTGCTGGGTAACCATCTTACCCGTTTCTTTTTGTCGGCCTTCAAATACGGGCAAGTCCTCTTCATAGCCCGGGATTTAGGGCCAGAGGCTGAAGCTTCATGGTGGGCCCTCCGTGCACTTTCTACACTGGCCGGCCACAAGAAGCTTCCCTATCGTACGTTTACGTATGTACTCGTACGACGGGATCTTGCCCTTACGGCCTTGGGCCAGGATATTGCGCCTTGGATGGGCATGAAGCTCCTCACGGCAGCCCCATTGGCCGTTGCCTATCCACCGGAGGTTGCATCTGTTGCGGCGGCCACAGTGGACCCTGGGGTAGCTCTGCTGCGACACCGACCGCCTCCACCACCTCCTAGGGCTAAGGATAAAGAGGCAGGGCCTAGTTCCTGAACTAAGGGTGCTATATAAATTTTGTTATATATATATATATACACATGTATTTATGAGATTTTGGATTGGCAATTGTTTAAACCATATTGAAAAATGGTGTACCTTATCTACTTATTAAATACAAAGTTTTCTTGATGAGTATAACTAAATTGTTCTTTTTATGACATCCTCTTCAAAAGTATTAAAACTTTAGAATATAATGGAATTACAAAATGTTCCAACTATGTTGCAGAGGAAAACATTTGGGAGTATGAGGAAAGAATCACCGATATGGTTAGGAGGGACGATCCCGGACCACCGGATCAAGACTATGGCCAGAGATATGGTGAATATCCAGAGTGGGAGGAAGGCGTTGACATCGAACCACCGCCACCAGGAGAACCCTACGACCCCGATAAAGGGCTGGAGATAGTTAACATCCTCAGGGATCGAGCTTTCGAGGATCTGAAGATGACCCTGTGTCGTACCTGGGACTACTGGAATATGACCAGGCACGAAGCCTTCGAGGACGCCAACGACCATCTTTGGCAACTCTTTTATGCGATGCGAAGGCTCTTTAACCTTCTGATTATCAGCCCAACATGGGAGTACCAAGCAATCATTGTCCAAGCCTGGGCACGCTATAAACTCGTCCGAGCTGTACGGGAGAGTACCCGCTACGCGATCCTGTACCCCTTCGCCAACCCCTAGGCTTGGTCTCTTCTGTTATGTTTTCTTTGTTGCTGTTACGCTGTGTGCGGATAGAATTTTAAGAGTTTCCACTGTATCATACCTACTTTCGTCTTAACCCATGTACCAATATACTTGTTTTGTACTCGACTTCAATGAAATAAAAACATTGTTTTCTGTTTGTATATTCTTTTGATCTCAATTATTTTAAAAGGGATTATACATTAGTATAAATCTGCTTATATATTCATGAATGCTCCCTATAGACGGTGTACGTAACGCCGCTTGGCAAACACCCTCCAACGCCAGTAGGCTCACCCCTGAACAGGAATTGATGTTAATGAAAAGGCAACTCGGTGAGTTACAGGCTTATGTGTTGCATACCAATCCACTGCCACATACTCAGGAGGACGGACCGGAATTACCTCCACGACCATTGAGTCCACCTGCACAACAGCCATCTCCTCCCAGAGCTAGCCCTGTACCTGTACAAAGGAGGACTCATGCTAAGCGTCATCGAAGTTCCTCTAAGGATAGCGCCGCTTCCTCACATTCAACCACTTCGGCTTCTTCCGGATCCTCGCTATCAGACAATGACCATTCAAGGCGTAAGGATAAGGAGTACCGAAAAACCGTTGATACAGCCATCACTAGTATATGGAAAAACCGGAAGTTGGCTCAGTTTGATGGGAAATCCAGAGGAGGCTTGAATGCGGAATCTTGGTTGGACGAAATGAAGGAATTCGGGAAGTCCTATGGAATGACAGAGAAAGATACAGGGAAGGTCGCCACCACGAACCTTACCGGAGCTGCCCGGTGATTTGGTGGAAGGGTTACGCCAGAGCTAAGCACCCGGACAGAGCGTGATGCAAGTTCAAGAAGTTCGCTAAGGCTTTTTTAAATCGCGACATTACGTGCCTCGTGCGCACAAATGCCAACAGATTCAGACCTTCTACAGGTTGGAACAGAAGGGCATGTCAGTGCAGGCCTACACTGACGAATTCATGCGTTTGAGGTTGTATGTACCAGGAATGAATGAGAAAAGGGCAGTAGAGGGCTACATTGAAGGGTTGGCCCCATCCATTAAACGTATGGTCAAGGCCATAGACCCAAAATCAGTAGCAGAGGCGGAAGCTAAGGCATTAAGCCTTGAGGAAGACACGCCAAAGAACCAGTATCTGCGACCTGCTCCTTACTCGCAGCCACGGCCGTCCACACCTTACAAACCCCGTTCGCCAAGTCCGGGGCCCTCTCAGCACAATTCTTATGGCCGCCAGGAGAAGAAAGTCGCCTTTAGCACGCCGGATAAGCAGAACAATGCTGGCAAGGAAATACGGGGCCTCTTACAGTCCATTCCTAAAGAGGCCAGAGAACAGCTCCGCCGGGATAAGGCATGCTACCGGTGCATGAGGCCTGGACACTTCATGCAGAATTGTCCGTACGTCACGCAGACTGCTCAGCTGGCCATGGCCGACCTGGATTGGGAAGATTTGGAGTCCAATCTTGCTGCGGAGGACGAGGCTCCCGAGTACATTCATGGTGCGTCTCATATTCTTGCCGCTATAGAAACAGGCAACGCTGAAAGTCAGCCTTCTGTTATATCTACAATAGGCCAAGTAGACAGTAAGCCCTTCATAATTTTGATGGACACGGGTAGTACGCATAATTTTGCTTCTCCTAGAATGGCCCAGGTACTGCAGCTGGAAACGTTGAGATCCCGACCTAAGCCAGTCACATTAGCTAGCGGTAAGATCAGACACACTAATGGCCGCCGTATTAACCTTAAGATGCAGTTGCCAGGTGCACCAGTTGCCTTGGGTGCCGAGTTAATGGACATTGGCAAATATGATCTTATTGTGGGAATGGAGTTTTTAGCGTCTGCCAGGGCCCACATAGACTGCGAGAAGCGGGAGGTCACCTTCAACGCCGCTAATGGAGCACGTGTGACGATAAAAGGTGATTCATTACACTCCGCCATGCAGTCAATGTCAGTAAAGCAGCTAGGAAAGGCTATACGCAGGAATGAACTCCTTTGCCTCATTAAACTTGCTTCCATTGAGTCGGACTCCAAACAGCAGCAAGTAATTGACGTCTTACCATCGGACATTGCTACCCTTCTTCGAGAATTTAGCGATCTTTTTCCAGATGAGATCCACAAGCTTCCTCCTTTCAGAGGGGTGGAATGTGAGATAACTCTTGAACCGGGTACTAAGCCTACCAGCAAAGCCCCGTACCGAATGAGTCCTCCGGAGTTAGCAGAGCTTAAGAAACAGCTACAAGAGTTACTGAATTTGGGGTTTATTCGGCCCAGTGTTTCACCATTTGGCGCTCCTATTCTTTTTGTCAAGAAGAAAGATGGCTCCTTAAGGATGTGTATTGATTATAGGCAACTCAATAAGCATACCATCAAGAATCGCTATGCTTTGCCTAGGGCAGATGATCTTATGGACCAGTTACAAGGAGCAAAATATTTCTCAAAGATTGATTTGCGCTCTGGGTACCATCAGATAAGGATTAAGGAAGAGGACATCCATAAGTCTGCTTTTCGTACCAGATATGGGCATTATGAATTCACTGTCATGCCTTTTGGATTGACCAATGCCCCTGCAACGTTTATGCGGTTGATGAATGACATCTTCCGCCAATACTTGGATGACTTTGTTGTCATTTTCTTTGATGACATTCTCATCTATAGTAAAACCTTGCAGCAACATGAACAACATCTTCGATTAGCTTTGCAAAAGCTAAGGCGCCATCAGCTCTTTGCCAAGTTCTCTAAATGCAAGTTCGCCACTCCGAGGGTAGACTATTTGGGGCATATTATTTCAGCAGAAGGAATTGCTACAGACCCAGCTAAGATAGAAGCAGTAAAGGATTGGCCCATTCCAGCTAATGTTTCAGAGGTCCGGAGTTTCTTGGGACTCGCAGGATATTATCGGAAATTTGTTAAGGATTTTGCAACAATTGCCGCACCTCTTACTAATCTCACAAGGCATGAGAAAGTAAAGGATTGGATGGAACATTGGAAAACAAAAGTCCAAGTCGGCTTCCAGAAGCTCAAGGATGCCTTAACATCTGCACCAGTCCTTACCTTGCCTGATCCTGAAAAGGATAAATCAGTAGCCACCGACGCTAGTAAAATAGCTACTGGTGGAGTTCTAATGCAGGAGGGGAGAGTTGTTGCTTACGATTCAAAGAAGATGAATGATGCAGAGCAGCGATATCCTACCCATGATCAGGAGTTACTGGCAGTTGTACGTGCTCTCCGTATTTGGAGACACTACCTTCTTGGTAGAAGATTTCAGCTGGATACGGATCATCAAAGTCTTCGCTACCTATCCACCCAGCCAAATCTGAATCTCCGTCAGCGAAGATGGATGGAATTCCTCGAGGAATATGACTTCGAGATTGTATATAAACCAGGGAAGCACAATGTGGTTGCGGATGCTTTGTCACGTCATCCCTTCATAACCCGGACCCATTGTAATGCCATTTCCACACTCACCAGCGAGTTTGGGAAGCAAATAGAACAAACCTTGGCCACAGATCCCGAATTCTGTAATATTTGGGAAAGTTTGGGTAAGGAAGCCCGTACCGATAGAGAACGTGAAGCATTCCGTTCATATAAGAAGGAGGGCAATTTATTATATTACAAAGATAAGTTGTGTGTTCCAAATGACTTGAGGGTGCGAAAGCTGATTCTCCATGATACACACAACAGCCCTATAGCAGACATGTTTTATGAAAACTTATTTTAAGATCCGCTCCAGCTATTTTTGGCCTTCCATGAAGAAGGATATTGCTAGGTACATCAAACGAGGTCGTTTGTCGCTAAACCAAGGTCGAGCAATTAAGAGTTCCCGGGAGTTGCAACCTTTGGATGTGCCCAACGCCAAGTGGGAAGTCATAACCATGGATTTCATTGTGGGGTTCCACGACTCTCCGGGTATGATGCCTTAATGGTCGTGGTCGACAAATTATCAAAGATGGCTCACTTCCCGCCATGTCGCACCATCACTTATTACCGCCGACACCGCCTTGCTCTTTGCAAAGGAAATTTTCAAGGTTGCACGGGATGCCGAGAGTAATTGTATCGGATAGGGATCCTAAGTTTGTCGCTGCATTCGGAAGGATTTCTTCGCCACCATCCGCACCAAGCTTGCCATGAGTATAGCCTACCATCCTCATCCATGGTCAAACGTAACGTGTCAATCGTATTATCGAAGATATGCTAAGAAGCTATGTATGGAGTAAACAAATCACAATGGGCGGATTATATTTACTTGGTAGAATTAAGCCTACAACAATTTATAAAAGCAGTCTTCTAGAATGTCTCCCTTCATGATAAATTATGGCTATCAATGTCTTACTCCGCATACCGCGTGGCATAATCCTGTTTCTAAAGTGGAGGTCTCTCAACAACTCCTTCTAGAAATGCAGGCCTTGGTGGAAGAAGTTCGGGGTTACTTATTGGCCGCACGCAGTCGTCAGAAGAGTCTAGCGGATAAGCACCGAACCCCACGAATCTTCCAGGTGGGCGAATCAGTTTGGCTTAAGATCAAAGTAAAACAAGCCAAGCTTAAAATTGGTAACTGTAAGAAGTTGGCACCCAGATGGGCTGGGCCGTTCAGGATTACTGAACGTGTAGGAGAACAGGCATATCGCTTGGACTTGCCACCCCGCTTGAAAATCCACAAGGTCTTTCACGTGAGTCTTCTGAAGCAACACACCCCTGATCCAGAGGAGGTTTTGGATACCCCTACCCTCCTAGAAATGACTGAAGAGCAGCTGGAAATAGTGCCCGAAGCTCTTCTTGATCGAGCTTACAAAAACGTAACGGAAGGACTCAAATGTTGCAATACTTGGTCAAGTGGAAGCACTTACCAGTTGAAGATGCTACCTGGGTGATGAAGATAGACCTTGAGAAGCACTATCCGGACTTCATGCGGCAATCTCAAGGCCGCACCATCAACGATGCTATCAACCCCGCTCCCGGCGGTAAGCTTGAAGGCTTGATTGACCGAGAATCATGTTTTAGAGGGGTAGACGCATCGTATATGATAATAATAACCGATGATGAGATCACCTTCGTGTTCTCTAGGACGTGGTTTATTGTTGATGTTGACATGACCGCGAATTGCTAGAAAGGCATCTAGTAAATAGACTGCGTTCATTCCGGCTATACGGGGAACTCTACCATTCCTTATGCCACAATGAATTGCAAGCCGTACACATGATAGATTCCCTTCTAGATATTTTTTTTCCTTTTATTTGTAGGGGGTGGTCCCTTCAACCACAACTTAATTATATTATTAACCTACGGGTATAGATCTGTTATAGCTGTAGTATAGAGTGGGCAAGAGCGGGTAGCAAAGCAGGATCAAACGCTTCAGTCAAGGACAGAGATTATCCCTCGTCACCTGCCTTGTATAGAGGGTTGCTGATGACCCAACTTTTCCCGTATTGGTTTTGTCTACATGTGTGATTTTTGCTGTCAGAATGTTTTAAATTGGACTTCGGTCCTAAACCCCCTTCATGATAAGTTTGTATCGAACACCCTGGTGCTTCTACTTTGATATTTTAACTTCAATGTATTACTGTCCGAATTACTATAATCTCAACGTATTAATGTTATATTTTTACGTATTAACTTCATTTTCTAATTCAGTGCTTTACGTATATGTATTCAATTAGCTGACCCCAATGCTGAGGACAGCATTATTTTTTTAAGGAGGGGAGAATGTGACATTCCACGTATTTATACGGTCTACTATACGGGACACGTACAAATACAAGCACGTCACTCCCTAAAGGTACGCTACCATGGGGGTATGGGAACTTAATTGCAACCTAGGGGGTTACCTTACAAAGGATTAAATTAGCTATGCTAATTTAACACATTAATAATAATAACCTATAACCTAGGAAATTAGGCTAATTACCAATTGGGAAGGCGCCACCTGCCCCAATCGATTGGGCAGCATGGGGATTGCCAAGTTTGGATGCCAACTTGACCCCTATCCCTGGGATTGACTCCTGAAGATCGACCAAGGAAGGCCAGGAGCTGAGCGCCATCAATCACCTGCAGAGAACCACCATACCAGTCGTCCCTGTGAAGCCACAGCTGAATCTTCAACCGCCAGGAGATGGAGGCGCCCCATGGGAATGAGTCCAGCCAGAACTCAGGTAGGTGGCTATGTGAATTCTAGATAACGCGTGATTAAGTCCGTTTCTCTGTTCTCTTTGTAATTCAATCATAGAAACTAACCCTTGTTTGTACAAGCAAGTACTCTTTATATTCAATTATGGTTTCTACTCTGAAAGGATGGATTGTTAGCTCTTTGTTTAGTCTGACTCTGAAACGGGGGGATTAAGGGGGTAGAGACCTCTGAACCGTGTATTGTAGTATGCTCCTAGATAGCGCCCTGTAGAGTCCCATTATTTGTGGCCTGTGCACAAGAACCCACCGGGTCCTAGATGCTATGGTCTGGCTTAGCACCAGACAAGGAACACAGTGGTGACATGAGGGGTGGGGTCTTGCATGAGCATACAAGGCTCTGAGACTCCTACAAGGGCTAGGCCCGATGGCAGCCACGTGAGGGGCGGGTATGGGTCCGACACTCCTGGGTGGGAAGGTGTGATCCGTATGGAGCACCTTGCACTTTGAGTAGATTTAGGGTGAGTAAGTTGGAGTGCGGATCAAGGGGGTCGCCGATGCGGCACGTATTCTCTAGCTCACCCATGGAACCACCGGTGATTCTCGAAGGGGGACGCCCCCACCTGCCTCATCGGACCAGGCGTCATGAACCCAGAGTAGGCTCGAGGGTGATGCCCGAAGTTTATGCTCTCCGGAAGGCTATAGCAAAGCCATAGCATGAATTGACCCATCCAAAGTGTGCAATGTGGGGGGCGGATGGAGTGGACAACCCTAGCCAATGTTCTATGCCAGCTAACGCCATGCCAAGACTCGGTCTGGCCGATCTCTTGAGGCCCAAATTAAATCGATCCCCACGGGAGTCTGAGTCGGGGTAGAACCTGGGGTTTGGGTGTTTTCTTAGGATTAGATGCATATTCTATGCCGTTGGTATTTTGGATGGATGCGCCACCCTTCGTGGTGGTTATTTATGTATATTCGTGCTGTGTGCTAACCCTTGTATTCATGCTTCCGCGACGTAGGAGTCCCATTGAAGGCGTGGGCCGAATGACCCCTTCGTGTCCTTCTTCGGGCCTCATTTCATAGATGGCCCGAAATAGACGGAGGGCCCTGCTCATGGTGAGATGATCGCCATGGGAGGGGAAAGTCCCCATATGTATACGTCCGAGGGTCGTATATATTCTGGGAGCGTCACATATACAATCCAACATGGGCAAATGATTCTGGAAATCATTTGGAACAGGACCTTAGGGGTTCACGAGGAACATAGTGAAGTGAAGGGTCGAGCAACCAATTTTATGCAGGATATGATTGCTATTGCCTCAAGTGGGAGAAGTGTTCTATGTAAGACAAATCCTCTAATATTGCCCTGCGAGGACATGGGATGAGCTGAAGATCATCAACGAACATCAATATGAAACATATTAGCAAGCTGACAAAACAACATGGTTACTTGCAACACATAATGGGGCAATATTAGTCATGGAAGTCGTCTCCCTATCATTGAGTCCCACACAACTGCGATATATTTGCAATGGCCAATATGGACTAGATTCAAAATACCAATGAGTGTCGACTTTACTAGACGAATATCCAAATGATGAGACAATTGCCTTCAACGAATCCCGTCATTTGATCAACAACATCATAACACAACACAATACCAACATCATGGCATTCAGTCTCCAAGTACAACCTCATCTTGGAAGAAATGTAACGCACAAAAAAAATTTCGACGATGAGAGGTATCTAGATACCGTGATGCAAATGACAAGCATAATGAGTATGAGCAACAAAAAATATACGAATTCATTCAAGAATGTCTAGAATTACCAGAAAGCAATCAAACTTTGTTCGTTGATGGAAAAGACGATAGAGAAAAGACATTTCTATTGAATTGCATATGCCTGTCCATATGAGGCAACCAAGGTATGGTGCTCCCATGCGGTACAATAGCATTAGCAGCTCTCTAATATCCGGGGGGGGGAACGACCCACTTGATGTTCCAAATCTACATAGAAAAATATAACACAATGTTTTACTCAATGATAGAACACAATTCTGGGATAGCAGAATTGCCTATTGCAGCTAAGGTCATTATTTGGGATGAAACCCCAATGGCCAACAAAGCTGCCATAGAAAGTGCATCATTCATTGCAACGACTATGTGAGAACAATCTTCCCTTTGGAGGCGAACAATTATTGCATCTAGCTATTTGAAACAGGTCGCGCCTTTTATCAAGGGAGGGGCAAGAAATGCAATATATAACGCATCCATAAATTCTTTGCCATTATGACAAAGTTTTCATGTGTTCAGATTAGAACAACCGTTAAGTAACATACGTGATCCCAAACTAATGTGTCTTGTTGATCATACAGGAGAGAATAGGAGGAATCCACAGTCTCATTAGATATCTTCAATATAACTATGAGCATAGAAGATAGCATCAAATTTCTTTATCCATACAACGTCCTTTAAGATTCAGCGATATGCAAAAAATGCTACATTACCAATCAATAAGAGCATTGCTAATTTCAATGATAGCGTTCTACTAGAGTTCCCAATTATAACAATACGTATTATAGCCATGATAACATCATTGAACCAAGAACTCAAACTTAAGGTGAGCGCCATATGCCACATTATGAAATGCCTAGGCATGGAAAAGCGCCTGGTGGAAAATGCAAGAGTTATGGTCGTATCAATACACACAAAGTTTATAATAGTAAACATATTAGATGAGGCAACTCAAGAGGATGGATGCACATACTCAATATCTAGAACCGACTACTTTTTAACTAGAGAATCGGCCCTGGACCATCCATAGGTGGCAATTACCCCTTGATTGTCTTATTCAACTACCTTCAATAACTGCCAACTGCGCATCGATGTGTTTGCACATGGCCAGTTATACATAGCGCTCACTCGCATGCGAACAAGAGAAGATGCGCTCATCCTCCTCTCACCAGAGAACACTACGAGGCGCACTAAAAACATCATCTACAAAGAGTTCGTATGCTGATAAAGTATGTTTTTCTCAATCTCCTCTACACAAGTCACTCAAGAGAATGATAAAGAACCGGACTTCAAATAAGGTATGTTCTCTTCACCTTTTACATCTATCACTATAATAAGGTATGTTCTTTTGTATCACCATTTCATTTTCCTCTATATTCCTCTACACAGGTCTTGGAAAAAAATGATAAATAATTAGGCTCCAAATAAGGTATGTCCTCTGCGTCTTTTGCATGGCAACCACTATATGTCCATATGATATATGGCATGTTGTTCAATTAGCATGAGATTCCCCTCATCCATGTCTCGTCAAACTAAAATAATGGGTAATAATAGGAAAAGATATCCATCACAACGGTGGCCTAGTAGTAAAGCCATTCGTTATGGGCGACCGACAACTAGTTCAAAACCCGCTGACTAGGTGGTTTTAAAAGACAAAAAAAAAAGGCAAAAGAGATCCATCATGATGGTGGCCTAGTGGTCAAGCCATTGGATGAGTGACCCCCAACCAGGCTCAAAACCCACTGATTACCATTGGGTGGTTCAAAAAAGAAAAGAAAAATGTGTAAAAGATATCCATCCATCACACTGGTGGCCTAGTGTTCAAGACATTGGTTATACATAGCCTCCGTCCAGGCTCAAAACCCACTGACTACCATTGGGTGGGTCAAAAAAAAAGGGAAAAATGTAAAAAGTTATCCATCGCGTTGGTGGCCTAGTGGTCAAGCCATTGGTTATGAGTAACCCCCAGCCAAGCTAAAAATTCACTGACTACCATTGGATGGTTCCAAAAAAAGGGGTGTAAAAAGATATCCATCGCACTAGTGGTCTAGTCGTCAAGCCATTGATTATGGGTAACCCCTAGCCAGGCTCAAAACCCGCTGACTACTATTAAGTGGTTGAAAAGAAAACAAAAATGTAAAAGATAACCATTGCACTGGCTGCCTAGTGGTCAAGCCATTGGTTATGGGCGGCCTCCACCCAAGCTCAAACACCATTAACTGGCATTGGATTGTCCACATGTCCATTGGCTAAAATATATGCAATCCACATGTCCAAAGAAAATATGCTAAAACATATGCAATCCACATGTCCAAACCACGCAAAATGTACACTAGCAATCCAAGCCAGTAATGTGCATAGTACGCATTTATCTTAGGGGCATGAGAACTCGAGGTAACCACACGATCTGAAATGTAGTATGCTCATAATTCAACGATGGTGCTGGGCAAGTTTCTCTCACAAATCCAATACTAAACAAGGTCTGGAACATATGTTACAGGGTTGGATCTAGAGAAATGTATATATATCTTAGATAGTTAGTGCAAGTGGTGTGCATTTGAGTTGGAAAGTCAAGGAGCCAAGAAATGCTTCTACTTTATTGATATTTTCTAAACCAACATTTTTGTTTTTTTCATCCATTTGCGGCAGCATGGAGGAGCGGCTATGGTATTGGACCGCACTATGGAGCCAGTTTCCCTTCGCCGGAGTGGCGATGGCGGCACTGCAGAGGGAAGCTGCGCCTTACGGGCGGCACTGGCATGGCGAGGGCCGATCACTCAACCCCCGGCTCGCATGGATCCTTATGGAAATCCCGGCGCTCGTCTTTTTTCCGTATGTATTCTTTAAAGGAGACCATGCCAATCGGCTAGTCCCCATCCTTATGCTCTTATTCTTTGAAGCTCATTACTTAAACAGGGCAATAATATATCCTCTAAAGATTAGATCAGGGAAGAACATGCCATTACACATGATAGCCCTATCTTGCATATTTAATTTTCATAATGCCTACATACAGGCCAGATGGGTGTCTCATTTTGGTTCATATGATGGGGGATGGATCTGGAGCAAAAAGTTTGTGTTGGGATCTATTATGTTTGTTGTAGGGATGGTGATCAACATATGGGCTGATTCTGTGTTGATTTCTTTGAGGGTTAGGAGTGGGAATCAGAGAAGATATGACATGCCTGAGGGTATGCTATATAATCTGGTAACATGTCCAAATTACTTTGGTGAGATGTTAGAATGGTTGGGATGGGCCATCATGACTTGGTCTGTTGCTGGATTGGCATTCTTCTTTCTTAGTGTTGCCAATTTGGGTCCACGCGCTATGTCGCATCATCGGTGGTATCAGATGAAGTTTCTAAACTACCCGAGGCATAGGAAAGCTGTGATCCCCTTTCTTCTATAAGCTCAGGCATTTGAATGCACAAAGTCTATATGTTATTTTAATGGCCTTCCATAGTCTTTAGATTCTCACGTGCTTTATTTTCTGTCCAAATGTATAGTCTTCCTGACAACTTGCAAAGTCTTGATCTTTCCATGTGTGCCCTTTAGGGCTTTGGGGACCTACATGTTCAGACACGACAATTATTGGTAAGAACTGGTCATCTTTGCAATTGTTTTTCTTTCTTTGCCTACTGTTTTATAGTTTCATGATTCTGCTATCTACGCGGACGCCACACTTTTCTTACAATACTTCAATTAATACTGCTACTCTGAGGAAAAACACATCAGTTTTTTCGTGATGCAAGTAACAGAACTAACCCTTAATAGAAAATATAATTCAAAGAGGCGCCTTGCATATGGAATTGTATTTCTTTCTATTGGTGCTGTGAAACTTTCATTATGTCTTCATGTTTGCTACAAGATTGCGAGCCTTTCAGAATTTGGTTACTCAGGTTAAAGGAGACGTCTTATGCTTCAGATAATTATCTGTATGGGCCTTTACGAAAGTTAGCCCAGCAGAAAAGGGAGCCACTACAATAAAAAAAATTAATTTCTACCAAGCTTTTCATACTTATGCCCACGCTTGGGGTGGTCCTTGGGTGTGATGTTGTTGGCGTTTAGTCCCACACCTGTGGGTTCTTAAAGGAAAGGAAATTTGGATTGGAAGTTCGAGAAACAATGATTTATCCCTAGGTTAATTGTTGAAAAAAGAAAGCTTCGCTTGTTTAATAGCATACTTTATATATGCTCCCACGTGGTGCAACCTTGATTTAATATCATGTCGCTATATTAACTTATCCAAGGCATTTGGCAATCCAATAGTTAGAGACTAATTCTCTATGAACACGAGTAGAAGTCAAAAGCAACCTTGATTTAATATCATGTCACTATATTAACTTATCCAGGCGCATGACTTGAATTTGTTTTGTCTCATATGTATACTTGTACAGTTTGACAACATTTTTATTATTGCCACGGTTTTTCCCTCGAAAATTTTAGGGGGTGGGGGTTTTTAACCTGGGCAATAATAGGTTTGCTGCACTCTCTCTTTTGGGTCCATAAGCCGATTGGTCTTCGTGGACAATAAAAGCTATTCTAATCTATTCTATCCTTATATTATCCTTACATTCTTCATATCTAATAGCATCGATACGAGCCATCGGATCGCCATTCTGGGAAGGGACGAGCTACTATATCAGGCCATTTCCTCTTTCGGTCCGGTTATCGGCATCTTCTCACAGCAGCTCTTCTTCTATTCTCGTTGCTTCCCTCCCTTCCCGCCCTGCTGCGTGGGGGCATGAGTTTACTTTTTCTAACCATTCACGGGTATTTTTTAGGGGTTCTTTGTATTGCTTGCAGGCTTCCGCCGTCTTCTGGGGTCCTGCTATATTTATGTTCGCCATCCACCCACTTCTTTCGGTTCTCTAGGCAACACATTCACGGATTCCGACGTCTTCTGGGGTCCTGCTATATTTGTGTTCGCCATCAACACATCTCCTTCGATTTTCCAGGCAACACATTCAAGGTTGTTGGCGACCATTTCTCATTAGGGTTTTCCTCGAAAACCTGAAAGGGTGGGGTTTTTTATCTCGATGAGAAGTTGTCGCCATTACCCTTCTATATTGTCTGTGCACATTTCTTTTTACGGGATAGTCCGATATTGTTTCTATGGTCAGCTACCCCTCTCTATTCTTCAAAACATTGTATACTGCTGCTGTGATGAATGACAAGCCTATCTATAAGGGGTAAATGAAGTTTTTTGGTTCCATCACTTTAAATAAATAATTGTATGATTAATAGATTTGGACTTGCTTTAACATTGTTCTTTAAAGATGTATTTAGATTAAGAATGAGAATGAGAATGATTTTTTATCGTCCACTGAGGCCAATCGGCCTATGGGACCCACAAGGAGCGCAGCAAACTTATTACTGTCCGGGTTAAAAAACCCCCGCCCCGAAGGGTTTTCGAGGGAAAAACCGTGGCAGTAATAAGAATGCTGTCAAACTGTACAAGTATACATCAATGTATGTATACATGTCAAGTGTGTGCCCGAGGACATAGCTGATCTCGCATGTCCATAACCTCCTGAAGGTATGATCCCAGCACCCGTACGGATGCTGTGCTCAATGTCACATGTAATGGCTGGCCAGGCCTGACCAACTCAGCATAACGCGTCCGAATTTGATCATATGCTGGGCAACTTTGAAGGGTATGAGATTCATCCTCAATGACTCCCATGTGGCAGCATTGACAGAGCCTGTCCTGGCGTGGCTCACCAATCCATCTGCCCGTCTCAATTCGAAGATGATGTGCCCCTGTGCGAATGGAGGCAATGAGTCTGCGCCTTTTCATGGGCAAGTGGGTACGCAGGTAGCATTGCGGGCCTCGTTCCAATGTGGGATTTATGTGGCGCTGATAGTGTGCTGTCTTGACATGTTCAAGGGCATTGGCATCCCAAAGCTTGCTGAGGAAGCAAGCGTCAAGATATTGCCTCAAGCTATGACGATCTGCCTCTGTTTGCACATGCATGCACCTGTGCTCCTGCACATTCCATCTAGCCAACCATTGAGTTCTCTTTTCCCTCCAGCAGGCCTTGAGGCGCTGCGGCCCCATTGCCATGATATAAGCTAGGTTAGGGAGACGAGCATCGTCCATATTGACCACCTTCAAAGGGCGATCAAGGGCCGCCCTTTGAAGAGGCAAGAATCCTGTCTTCTGCAGTAGAATTTGATATGGGACTGTGGACTTCACCCCTAGTGCTCGTACTAAGAAGGCTTTCTGGACCTACTCCAAGTCATTCCAAGTAGCAAGTGATACTACTCGGCCCCATACTTCCACCCCGTATAAAAGGACAGGCTCTACTAAGACCTTGAACAGGTGTGACTGATGGGCCCAATCATACAACTCTGCTCTATGACTATTGTTTTGCATTGCATATAGTGCCTTCCAGCCTGCCGTCACTCGTAGCCGTATGGATGTGTCCCAGTGCATAGTAGAAGGAAACTCCACTCCCAAATACTTGTATGTGGATGCAACTTCCACATTCTGGCCTTGGTAACTGAAGGAGGGGATCCTCGGCTGACGTGAAGATGATATAAAAACCACCTTAGTCTTGGCCAGGTTGACGCGCATATCAGTGGCTTGGCAGAATGTGTCCAGGGCATCGAGATGTCGTTGCATGTCTGCTGGTGTGTAAGCTAGGAGGTCCACATCATCAGCATATATTAACACAACCACCCCAATTCTGGGTCCACACCTAAAAACAACAGTAATAAAAAGACCACATGTCATTGTTCCAAAAAATCTACATGTGGTTATATGGAGGTGTGGTTTATTGAGGAGGCGGTGTAGTTTTTTTTATAGAGCTATGGGTTTTTTTTTTTTTTGAAGGTGTGGTTTTTTTTTGAGGTGTCGTTTTTTAAAAAGAGGTGTTGCTTTTTTTTTTTTAGGGAGTGTTGTTTTTAAGAAGGTGTTGTTTTTTGAGGTGTAGTTTATAACTAGGTGTAGTTTTTAAGTAGTTGTTTTTTATGGAAGTATAGTTTTTTGAAGTGTGGTTTATAAGGAGGTATAGTTTTAAGTGGTTGTTTCTTAAGGAAGTATAGTTTTCTGAAATGGTGTGATTTTTGTAATTGAGGTGCGGTTTATAAGTGGGTGTAGTTTTTAATAGTTGTTTTTTAAAGAAGTATGATTTTTTGAAGTGTCGTTTGTAAGCGGGTGTAGTTTTTAAGTGGCTGTTTTTTAATGAAGTATGGTTTTCTGAAGTGGTGTAGTTTATAACTGTATAGTTCTTAGAAGCTATTTTTAAAGAAGTATGATTTTTTTTAGGTGTGGTTTATATAACTAGGTGTAGTTTTTAAGTAGTTGTTTTTTAAAGTAAGTATAGTTTTTTTAAGTGTGGTTTTTAAGTAGGTGTAGTTTTTAAGTGGCTGTTTTTTAAAGAAGTGTGGTTTTCTAAAGTGGTGTGGTTTATAACTAGGTATAGTTTTTACGCAGCTATTTCTTAAGGAAGTATGGTTTTTTTTAGGTTTTCTTGAGGCTATTTCTTAAGCAAAGCACCACCACCTGGAATATTATTTGTGTGCTCAAATTTGGAAATGTATCGTATTGTTTTACATTCATGAAAAATACCTTCAAAGGTTTGATCCAAGGTGGCTCAAACATGCCACGTGGGCTCCAACATGCCAAGGTGGCTCAAGCATGCCACCTAGGCACCAACATGCCACCTAGGCTCAAACATGCCAAGGTGGCTCAAACATGCCATGCGGGCTCCTACATGCCACCTATAGGCTCCAACATGCCACATGGGCTCCAACATGCGACCTAGACTCCAACATGCCAACGTGTCTCAAACATGCCACCTAGGCTTCAATATGACACCTAGGCTCAAACATGCCACGTGGGCTTCATGCCACCTAGGCTCCAACATATCAAGGTGGCTTAAACATGCCATGTGGGCTCCAACATGCCACCTAGGCTCCAACCTGCCAAGGTGGCTCAAGCATGCCGCCTAGGCACCAACATGCCACCAAGGCTCAAACATGCCAAGGTGGCTCAAACATGCCACGCCGGCTCCAACATGCCACCTAGGCTGCAACATGGCAACGTGGCACCAACATGCCACGTGAATTTCCAACATGCCACCTAGGCTCCAACATGGCAAGGTGGCTCAAACATGCCACCTAGGCTCAAACATGCCAAGGTGTCTCAAACATGCCACAGGGGACTCCAACATGCCAAGGTGGCTCAAACATGCCACGGGGGCTCCTACATGCCACCTAAGCTCCAATATTCGAAGGTGGCTCAAACATGCCACGTGGGCTCCAACATGCCACCTATTCTCGAACATGCCAAGGTGGCTCAAACATGCCACATGGGCTCCAACATGCCACCTAGGCTCCAACATGCCAAGGTGGCTCAAACATGGCAAAGTGGCTCAAACATGCCATGTGGGCTCATGCCACGTAGGATCCAGCATGCCAAGGTGGCCCAAACATGCCAAGGTGTCGCAAACATGCCACGCCGGCACCAACATGCCACCTGGGCTCTAACATGCCAAGGTGTCTCAAACATGCCAGCTAGGCTCCAACATGTCACCTAGGATCCAACATGCCAAGGTGGCTCATACATTCCATGTGGACCTAGACTCCAAGATGCCAAGGTGGCTCACACATACCACCTAGGATCCAACATGTCACCTAGGCTCAAACATGCCAACGTGGCTCAAACATTCCACGCGCTCCAACATGCCACCTAGGCTCGGACATGCCAAGGTGGCTCAAACATGCCGTGGGCTCGAATATAACACCTAGGCTCAAACATGTCAAGGTGGCTCAAACATGCCACGTGGGCTCCAACATGCCACCTAGGCTCCAACATGCCAATGTGCCCCAAACATGCCACCTAGGCTCCAACATGCCAAGGTGGCTCAAACATTCCATGTGGGCTCCAAAGTGCCACCTAGGCTCCAACCTGCCAAGGTGGCTCAAGCATGTCGACTAGGCACCAACATGCCACCAAAGCTCAAACATGCCAAGGTGGCTCAAACATGCCACGCGGGCTCCAACATGCCACCTACGCTCCAACATGCCAAGGTGGCTCATACATGCCACGTAGGCTCCCAACATGCCACCTAGGCTCCAACATGCCAAGGTGGCTCATACATGCCACATGGGCTCCCAACATGCCACCTAGGCTCCAACATGCCAAGGTGGCTCAAACATACCACCTAGGCTCCAATATGCCAGCTAGGCTCAAACATGCCAAGGTGTATCATATATGCCATGCAGGCTCCAACATGCCAAGGTGGCTCAAACATGCCATGCAGGCTCCTACATGCCACCTAGGCTCCAACATGCCAAAGTGGCTCAAACATGCCACGCGGGCTCCTACATGCCACCTAGGGTCCAACATGCCAAGGTGGCTCAAACATGCCACCTAGGCTCAAACATGCCAAGGTGGTTCAAACATGCCACGCGGGCTCCAACATGCCACCTAGGCTCCAGAGTTGCAAGCACCAACATTTGCACTGCTTCAAAATTCTAGCGTGCATATACAGAATTGTTTCTCCCCCACATGAAGAAGATGACCAGATGTGCTTCTTTGTTAGCAATGGTGAACTTGCTCTATAGCAGCAAGGTGCGGGCATACTTCATCATAAAATATAGCCTGGGATTTTTGCATACTTAAACACAGAAAGAGCGACACATGTCAATCTGAATCTCAAGCACATGGTCATGCATCTGTTATTCAATAAAAAAAAAAAAAAACTAAAATTGAATGTACATATTAGGGGAAGACAATTCTCCAGCTTTTCAATGTAAATCCTAAATCCATACCTGCAGATCAGTCATGGCATGATTGAAGTATAAGTTCCCTCAAGGATAATTTCTAGTGCCCTGCATAAAAAGTCAAAATTGATTTCCAGAACCACCACATTATACATTAAATGCAAGTACACATCATGAGATGACGATTCTCCAGCTTTTCAATGTAAATTGTATTCATCGCATGTTTTAAGTATAAGTTCCCTCAGGGTTAAGTGCTAGTGCCTGCATAAAACGTTAAAATGAATTCCTAGAACCATCACATTTCCATTCCAGAGATAGATTCGGCGGTTAGTCTGTAAGTTGAAAGTTTATAAAGTGGTGTCAATTATGGCATGAATTATTATAAAGTGAGAAGTGGCACTTTCATGTATAATCTGTGAAGCATACACTATGAAATCTAAAATACAAAAGGAAGCAAAGAAGGTGGATAGGGGGATGTGGAGGTCTTTTACATTAGGCAGCCACATGTAAAATCCCCATTGCAAAATGTGATGGAAGCATCTAAGAGAAGTCTTTGCATATAGATTGTCGATTTATCTCCTTTCTCCAAAAGGAATAAAACAAACGTACAAAGGGACAAAGTTCCAGAATAAGTAACCTTATAATGCAAAAAATGCTCCAGCTTAAAGCATACTCAAAATTGATCGATCTGTCCAAAGCATTTTAGGGACTCTATTTTGCTTAAAGTATCCACCGCCAGATAAAAAAAGTGAAAGATGAATCAGTAAGTTGTCAAAAGATACCTCTTTGTGCTCCATTTGCTCTTTTTAGCAGAAAGTAGAATGTTCCTTGCTTCTGCTCCATTTTCTCTTTTTAGCAGAAAAGTTGATGTGATATATATTCAAAAGCCAGAATGAAACTCGTACATCCTTGTGCATCTTAGATGTAACATACCATCTACTTTTATGAAGCAGGAAGCACGAACCCTAGTTCCTAATCAAAATCTGAAATGTGGAAGCCTTAATCAATAAATAGGCCAGATGGCATGAAACCCCGGTTCTTGATTGATTCCTGAATTTGATTAACAAACATGAAGCCAAACAATGATAGAATAAAGGGAATAGCATGCAAAAGCCCCAGTCATGGCGAAAAGCCCCCATCATCTGTTTGTATTTGCGGTCTGAGCCACACTTAATGATAAACTTAACTATAATCGACAACATTTTGCATGTTTCTAACTTTTGTCCTTCAAAATAGCAAACCACAATGCATCTAAGATACATGAGCTAAGCATCGTTGGTGGAAGGCAGCCTCATCGCAATAACAACAAATAATAAAACAGGGGGATTAGGATTCTAAAACTTCCTATACTTGAGAGCAAGTCCATTGCATCTTCTTATGATGATAAAGCCATTGTTGCTATCCTGGCCACCTGCAGGAAACCTTTATCAGATCTGCATAACACAAATGTTCAACCTTTATGTAAGGAGTAGGCACTGCAAAGCATCAAAACGTTGCAGCTACATTGGAAAACTCTGCTAAGATAAATGCATTGGGAAACTCTGTTTAACGAAACCATTAGGAAACTCTCCCAACCAAATTAAACAGAAACTTACTGCAAAAACTCAATGGTGTCACCTTCTGCCTTCCGCAGCTCGACCATAAAAGAAAGTGGCCCAACTTCGAACACCTGAATTCAAATTAAGCATGCAGTTTTAAGATACCCAATTTAGCAATTTTTTAGATACCCAATCAGGTTTACATTGACATACAAAATGTAATACCTCTGTACAGATCAAAAGATGGCATCTCCCGCCAGTTTTTGCCTCTAGCAACCTCATCTAAAAACCATACACATAAGTCAATACGTGTTAAAAATAACCTGAGTCATAAATAAGCCCATTCCTCACCTTAGAATTTGCTTTTGAGTACTAAAACCAAGGGGTTTGCAGTTTCTTCAACCTTTCATATTATTTCTTTGGCCATGCATCTAATGTAAAATGGGTTTCCAGCTTAGATCTTTCCTATAATCACCAGAACAGAAATGGAATTCATCTTTATTGATAAGCTACCATAAAACTTGCATAAAGAGACTTGCAAAGCTTCCTTTCAACCACTGCAGATTGAGTGAAGATCCTTGGAGCTTTCTTTCTTCCAGATCGAGTGAAGATCCTTGGAGCGTTGTGCTTTTTATTGTGGCTATGGAGGTTGTTCTTGTAAGAAAATACAAATGTATACATGAATGTGAGACTATTTAGAAGGAAATAGTTTGGGGGACATTCATCAAACTCTAGTGGCAATGGATCCTCAATACAACGTATATGTTAGAAGGTTGACTCTGTAGCTACCCCTCTTCAAACTTGTACAGGAGGGTGTCTACTTGCCATATAGTCATGTAAATTTTACTCAATATAATAGAATTCTTTATCCATAAAAAAAAAAATTACCATCTTAAAGTTGTATGAGATTTATTGGGCGGGATGTTTCTTTTTCTTATAATATACTCTTTTTTTTTTCTTTTGCTATCATGCTTCAAATAAAGGTTCAAGGAAGTAAACTTGCTAGAGAGCTATTTTTGATTTATACAGTTACCAACAAATCATTTTCCATGACATGCATAGACGTGTTGCCATGTTTTGGCAAAGCAAAAAATAAACCCAACATGAACAATCCCTGACATACATATATTTAGCAAAGCATTGTGCATAAGGACTTGTTAAAAGTCAAACCAATGACACAACACAACCATTGAATCCTCCTTTGAAAAGGAGAAGCTTATAAGCCAAATATTTGGATTCTACCAATGACCTTTACCTTCACAAAATGTAGGCAGGCGAGAATCTTATATTCTGGTTATGAAATATCTTAACGACTTGTATAGATCGAACTTCTAACCAACCTTTACACCTCTACGTATGCAACTCTAGACATGTTTGCTCTTGGACGCCAACTTGTTCCAGAGCAGAGCACGTGAACATTTGCACTAATTCTTCTTCTCCATTGCATCTTTTGTGTCTTCTCTCCTCTTTAACTTTTGTTCTTTTCCATTCCCTTTCCCTAACAAAATATGACCCAGATTCACTTCAAATCCTTCTCCACGCTTGTTCTACTGCTGGTTTTTTAAAGGTTAAAATGTTGTTCCCCTATGCTCTAGCATGCCCCTAGGCTCAAGCATGCCCCTAGGCTCGAACCACCTTGGCTCAAACATGCCACGTGGCTCAAACATCCCACATAGACACAAACATGCCACCTAGGCCCAATCCCCCTAGGCTCAAACATGCCACCTAGGCCCAATGCCCCTAGGCTCAAACATGCCACTAGGGTCATAAAAATGTTCTTTTAAATGATGTATTTTTTTTAAGGATGAAATATGATTTCATACATTTGGTTGAAATGTTGTGCCCCTAGGCTCAAACATGCCCCTAGACTAGCCACCTTGGCTCAAACAGGAAGGACACGCTCAAACATGCCACATAGGCTCAAACGTGACATGTGGTCAAGCATAGACTCAAACATGACATGTGGCTCAAACTGGACACATGGCTCAAACATGCCACATAGACACGTGGCATAAGACACATGGGGTTAGATTCTTTGACTTCCGGTTGGAATCTTTATTTGTTGTTTTGAGTTTTCACTTGTTGGCCAAAAAACTGTATGAATTTTGGAGTTTCCATACGAAATCTCGCAAATACGCATTAGCTTTTATGCAAAATCTCATCGAGTATGACATACAATGGCAAAATTATATAGATGGAGGTACTAAAAGCCCATTCTCTGACTAGAAAATTGTTAGTAATCTAAAATGTATAGAACTTGTGTAACAAAAGCGTATAGTAAGGAAGCGTGACCATTAGAGTCTTAAAAATGCATGATTTATTTGTTTTAAGGATAAAGTATGATCTCAGAATATAACCGAGTGACCAAGTCTGAATGGGGTAGTTTTGATGCTCGATGGAAAAAAACAGGCATCATGGGATGGGGGCATGGGACAGTAGAGCTGTGTCAATGGTGAAATTATTAAAAATAGGCGTAGATATAATTGAATTGCATAATGGCTGAGATTAAAAGCTAAGATTTGATCCCGCATCTTGCTTTTTTTTTGGCGCTTCTCTCCATTCTTTCCCGCTTTTGATCTCCGCTTTCTATTTATTCTATTCTATTCTTCTGCAAATCTCAGTTCCGCTTCTGATCTTATCTTCACTTCCAGAAATTTCCGTTCTCTGTTCTGATCTGGTTGCAAAGCCCATGATCCCGCAAAGGCTCTGCTTATGTGGAATCCGGCCACGATAGAAAGATCCGAACCTCTCTCCTTATTCTTCCTTGTCCTTTGAGGTTTAAAATAGAAGAATTCTCGATTTTCATACAAACGTCGGAATAGCTCTGCAAGGTTTAAACTGCGGGATTTGCTTCAGAAGCAGAACTGCAAGATACAGATCTGTTCACTTCAGGCTTGGGCGAAACTGCAAGGCACAACTCTGTCCACTATACTCTTTACTGCAGGTACCCGGATTGATTGTGCTATCTCTTTTTTATTCTACAACTATGATTAAATCTATGTGAGAACGCTTGGTGTTTTATTCTTTGTATTTTTGTGAAGGATAGGAGAATCCTTTGTGGATTTTATACTAAGGATAGGAGATAAACTGGAGAAGAGTGTAGGAGGTTGACCCTTGTTTTCCTTTTTTTTTTTATCTGATTTCAAGTTCTGGACCCAATAAGCTTCTGGTTTTTACAGAAGGACCATGCCCCTTCTAACAGGGTAAGCTTTTCAAACAGGGTCTCCAAACAGGGTGTTTCAAACAGGGTTGTTCAGCCAGATCCTTCAGCCTCTTAAGATTGTTCTCATGTTTCGTCTAAGGCTTTGTTACCCTGTTTTGCCTTACAAAAAGCATCAGCTGTCTCCAAATAGGCACGAAGAATATCCTCATTATGACTGCAGAGGTTATCAAGCAGGGTTGCAGCATCTTCCTTTGCTTTAATCCCAAAGGTGGAATACCAGCAGCAGGAATGATTGCCCAATTGTTTTCATCTAGCTCTTGTGATAAGGTAGAACGCAATGAAACTGCATAGTCCTGCTGTTGTTTAGAACCAAGGACCCAGTAGAGAGATTAAAAGCTGGACACCTTCACATCCTCGGATAGAGTGCCACAAGCTACCTTTGATGCATAGGCTTGTGATTGACTTTATAAGCTCCTCTTGGACATCAACACTTGCCATTGTCACTAATTAGACTAGCATCTTTGCCTCTGCATAATCCAATCCTTTTTGCTAAGAAAGCGTTCCCATATAAGCTAGCAAGGCCTTCAATTGTTCGCTCTCATAAAAGTAAGACTATGGAAGGCACAACTCTCATGCTTTAAGAACTACCATGCCTAATGGACTTATTTGGGTTCGATTCCCGAAAGGCATTTTTTAAAAGAGAACTCAAGAACAACTCAAGCAAAAGCAAGTAATAAATTTTGCACTAGGTTTATGAATAAATTAGCATAACAATATAGTGCTTTTTTTGCCAATATTATTTAAATGGTAAAAAGCACGCGTTCTTTTTGTCAATTTTAAAATCCTATGGGTGGTTTTTTTTATTTTTCTGCAAAAACAACACGTGAAACAACCACTACTTTTAAGAAATGACGTGTTAGTTTTTTTATAACTACACCTGAAAGTATTTATTTCTATAAAACTATATGTGGATTTTATGTAAAACAATACTAAAAAACAACACCTATTTTTGAATAACCACATTTTTTTCTTAAAACCACATATCATTTTTTTGGGAAACCAACAATTGAAAACAATATAGAAAAAAAAAATAGAGACAACTACATGTAGTTTCTAGCAAAGTCGGACAAAATTCTCTACGTAGTTTTTCAGTGTAGTTTTTTTTGGAAACAACAGTTAAAAACAACATGTGGATAATGGCTAGGGTTTTGGGCGCCGTTTAGGGCGGCGGGCGGGCCGCCCCGCCCGTTGCATCTCTCCAAAGAAATAGGGTTTCGTAGAATGGAAGAGCAAAGATGATCTCTGCTAGCCGTTGGCCTCGGATCTTGGCTACAGTTGCAAGATCAGCCTGCTAGTCATCCTCGAATCTTCTGCTCGAGAAGTCCAGTGCTGGGGTTGGGCCGATGCTCTTAGTGCTTCATCTTCATAGCATAAGATTTTTGACTGGTAAGACTGTGTCCTTGTGGCTATTCTCTGGATTTCGATTTCAATAGGCTAAAGATAGCAGGCAGCTTGTGCTTTAAGACTCTGGGCGTCTTTGAGCTCCATCTGCTCAACATTTGCCTTATGTCTCATTCTATTATCAGCTACTGCTATTGGCTCAGAAGCACTATTTAAGCTTGTTTTATCAATGTGTATATTGCTCCTCTTTTGTTGCACTCACTGCAACAGGAAGGCCACGTCTGTTGTGGTTCTGACTGCACTCACTGCAGTCTTGGGGTTGGATGCAGCTGATATATTGCAGGTCTTTGTTATGGTTTTGAGTCAGAAAAAGATATTGACAAACTTGGACTATATTCATCTTGGAGGAGTTCACGATAAGGCAGCACTATAGGTAATGGTGCAAGCTATTTGTTTTACCGAAATGGGTTGTCCTTCCCTTCAGGAGCTGCAGATCTTGTGGGTGTGGGAGCAAGTCTTTGGAATGCAGATGTTGGATGCGTCTTTGTTCATTTTGCCGTTCTGTTGTGGCTTCTTGAGATGTATCTTTAGTCTTGGCTACTTCAATGTCATCCTCCCCCTTTCCCGGCAAAGGGGAAATCGAGATTCTATGGATGGGCATGGTCTTTGAACTTTCCCGGGTAATGAAAGGGGTCTGATTAAGGAGCCTTGGGCGGAGACCAAGTATTCTTTTTACACGCTAACTTATTGAGTTGTGATTCAAGTGTCCAAGGGGAGCTTAATTCCGGATCAATGAGGAAGTTGAGCATTTTTCAGTTGTGGCCTATGCTAGTAATAGGAGGAGCTTTTGGTTAGCAATTGGACCACCCCTAGTGGGCAGGCTAGCATGATCTCCTGCATTGTTGGAAGATGGAGCATTGAGTACCCTAGTACATATTTGGAACAGGGACATAATCTTACAGTAATGCGATCTTTGCGGGGATGGATTCTAGCCAAGTAAATGCGCGGAATGATAGTTGCCTTCAATGTTCTTTCAATTGCTTGTATTTTACGGTGGTGAGCTTCAAATGGTCGCAGTTGCAGATTACACATTGACCTCAATCTTTGTTCAGGTAGGGAAGGTCTATATCAGTTTGTAGACTCTGATTTTGGAATGTTGGGCAGACTTCTTTCTATTTGGTGACCAGTGTTTAGATGTTGCATATTTGGCCTATTGTGGAGCCCAAATAAGGTCATGTACCCTGTTTACTCATTAATAAAATTTAGACATCTTGACTTCAAAAAAAAAAAAACAACATGTGGACTTTTTAAGTTTTATTAACAACCACATGTATTTTTTTGACGAAAGCAACACCTGAAAACTACAACTACTTTCAAAAAGCAACATGTCGAAACACATGTAATTCCTACGTGTATTGACAAAATTCTACACGTAGAGTTTTTACAAAAAAACTACACGTATAAAAGTTTGGCTAAAAACTACACGTTGTTTCTAGCAAATCCGGACAAAAAACAACACGTAGTTTTTTGGTGTTGTTTTTTAGCAAAAAAGACACTGAAAAACAACATGTGGACCCAGTTTTGGGGTGGTAGTGTAACTGTCTGATGATCTGATAGAGAAGGTGAGCTCCATCGCCCCCATTATCAGCAAGCCAGCTCTCCAATTGATCAATGTAAAGCCCAAACAATGTTGGGGAGAGAGGGCATCCCTGACGAACCCCGATACTACTATCAAATGGTTGGCTTGTCTGCTGCAACCGACCCGAGCATCTTTCATATAGCCTGTACACTGCATTCTGCAAATCTACAGGAACCCCCAACTGTTGCAGTCTCGCCCATAGTTTTTCCCGAGGCACAGTGTCAAACGCCTTCGCAAAATCCACAAAACAACAATATAGATCCTGACGGCGGTTCCTGTTGTCTTCAATCAGAGTTCGCAACGTGAAGATGTGGTCAATGGTTGAGTGTCGGGGTCTGAATCCTGCCTGCGTGAGGGCCCGCACCTCTGCTGCCTCTGCGCCCCAGCCTCACAATCGCTTTCGAGAGAATCCCAAAGAAGCGGTTTTGCAAACACCGAACCCGACCATGATTGTTCGGTGGTGGGTCAAAGCGTGTGGGTCACCCGTCTTATAGATGGGAACAACTCGCTATTGGTCCATCGCGGCCGAAAGCCTTCTGTAATGCCTTGTTGAACAAGGCGGGTCAAGATGGGTATTATGGACGGCCCTGCCCACTTAAGCAATTCTGCCTGCATACCATCCAAGTCTGGGGCTTTTCCATTGGCAAGACATTGTAAGCCTTGTTCCACGTCCGAATCTGTGATTTCCAGCACTGGGCCTTCTTGCAAGGGTAATGCTGCATGTGCACCCTGAGGGTCGTATAGCTGTTGCAAGTATTGCCTCCACTGCTCGGGAGTGATAAGACTTAGGGAAAAATATCACTATCACTAATATATATACACATATTAGATGTGTGGTTTTGTCATCCCATGGGCATGTTCAGACATGTATTAGATGTGCGGTTTTGTCACCCCATGGGCATATTCATAGAGATTCATCTCAACCGTCTAGTCACAAAATGGAAGGCCAGGATAATGCCACCTCATTGGGGTGCATGGATGGCCATGATGGGCATACATGGGCATGCATGGGGCCATGCACCACATCCCCGGACTGTTGGATCGAAAGGGGAGGATAAATCTTAGCCCTTGATTTTTTGTGAAGAAGGTGCAAGGAAGGTGCTAAAAAGTGGATTTGCTATAGCAGATCTTAACCGTTAGATCAAAAGGTCAGGATAAATCCTAGCCATTAACTTTTTAATATTAGATTAGTTTTTTTTAAAGGAGGTGAGGTGGCACCCTCATTAATAAAAAGGAGGTGCGGTGAGAAAGCATTTATGAGCGGACTTTCTAGGAAGCTTCCTTTTGTTTAATAGCCCTCAAAGGCACGTAGCTTGCAGTAGAGGGGTCATATGAAGGTGGGGCCCACACCATTGGATTCCTCTCGTCGAGAGCTTTCTAATGAATAGTCCTTTTACAGTATTTTGTTGCAATTGGAGTCAACATGATCGAATACTAATAATCTTCTTCGAGTTTCAAGGAATCTATGGTAAGTTGAGGGAATCTAGGAGAATATATATAGGATTTTAAAGAATTAAGACGAATATCATGAGAATCTTAGAGAATCTATGGGAATCTCAAGAGAACATCTTGAGAATGTAAGGAAATCTAAGCGAATCTTGATATCACTGTCACTAATATATATACAAGTATTAGATGTGTGGTTTTGTCATCCCATGGGCATGTTTATAGATATTCATCCCAGCTGTCCAATCACAAAATGGAAGGCCAGGATAATGCCACCTCATTGGGGTCCATGGATGGCCATGATGGGCATACATGGACATGCATGGGGCCATGCACCACATCCCCGGACTGTTGGATCGAAAGGGGAGGATAAATCTTAGCCCATGATTTTTTATGAGAAAAGTGCAGGGGAGGTGCTAAAAAATGAATTTGGTGTGGCAGATCTTAACTATTAGATCAAAAGGCGAGGATAAATCCTAGCCATTAACTTTTTAATATTAAATTGATTTTTTTAAAGGAAGTGAGGTGGCATCCTCATTAATAAAAAGGAAGTGAGGTGGCAAAGCATTTTATGAGTGGACTTTCTAGGGAGCCTCCTTCTATCTAATTGCCTATGCCATTGGATTCCTCTCGTAGAGAGCTTTCCAATGAATAAATGATGTTCTATCCTAGAAGGGAACTTTATTTTATAGCAATAACCACAACATGGTGCATGTTGTTAAAAGACATATGAATATTGGATCTTAGGAAATTTTGTTCATCTTTCGGCATTCAGACATGGCAGATCAGGAGGCACAAGGGGATGGGGATGTTGAGGTGGAGGAGCACGAACTAATCTTGGGCATGGTGTTGAGCACATGAGTGATAACTTAGTTTTTCTTTTTTCTTTTCATTCTTATGTTTTTTTTTTCTTAATACATGATTTTTTTTTAGATTCTATGCTGGATAGTATCATACATAGGATTCTAGCTATGATTTTGTAGAGGTAATTATAGTTCACAATAGGGAGGTTGCTTCATACTGGCGAGTTGATGTCCGCGTCATCGCCATAGTAGACTTTGCTAGATCTAGGATCCACACGCAACGTCGTTGGTGGTGCATGGCTCTTGGCTGCACCCATTCAGTGACTCGACTGCCGACTTGGTTGGGGTTGATGCATTCTGTGCACGTGGGCGAAAGGATCTAGTGTATCTTGCTCGTTTGGCCGAGACACAGTGTAGGCATCGAGACGTAGCTAGGGTGACTGCACATGCGATCTCTGTAACTGCTGCCATGACCATAGAGGAGCAGATTACAGTATTCCCTGATAGTGTGGAGGCTTATTAGCCAATTTTTCTACAAACAAATCTCACTCTACTCGAAAATTCGCCACATCTACTAAGCGTCATAACTATAGATTCGTCTTATCCACTACCCTCCTTCTCGAAGATTTCTTAAGGAATCGCCTAATATTCTAGGCTTTCTTCATAACCTAATCTATTCTCCACATCTATCCTGGTACGTATGATAATTTTAAGAGTTATTTTTGTAGTTATCGTGTTTCAAATACTTCTAAGGATGCACTAGAGAGCATTTTTTTACAGACCTCCCTTTTAATAGATTTGTTTTATCTACAAGGATAAGTCACATTCTCATTTGCAAAGGTTAAGTTGTGGTATTGCAATATGTAATTATAGTTATAATGTGTTTGTGTCCTTGATTAAATATGGATGCCGGTGAATAAAATTTCACCACATAAATTGCACTTGGAAAATAAAGACACTTAAATCTTGGCGAAATAATATTGGCCATGATTCGCCTAGATTTCTATAAAAAATATTCATGTCTAGAAAACATTCGCCAGCATAACTAATCTTGCAACTCTATTATTCGCCCGACCTTCTAAATTATCCTTAGACAAATTTGGCCTTAAGGGCAACTCTGATCTTGATGAGGTGATATTGTCACAGTACTTGTTGATACTTCCGCATGCACGTCGTAGAGCTAAGCGCCATATGACTATAGAGGAGACTGCTGCAAGGTTCAAAAAAGGGATGGATTCCGTAGATTGAGCAAGATGACGAGGGCATCCTCCATGATTGAGTACAATGGGTTATTGCATAACTTCTATGGCGTGTGTGGTAAAAATGAAGCAATCATCAGGTACATGCTAATTGATCTTCTTGAATGAATATGCATTATGTATACTAATAAAAGCATAGAAAGTATTACCATCTAGTATCATATCTTGATGTTTCAACGAAAGAAAAATAAGAACAATCTATGCCTCATAATGTATTTCTTACATATGAACCAAATATGAATCCTATGTAGTAACACTGAACCTTGAGACTTATTCGACTTCTTGTGCAATAAATCTATGGTTTAAAAAAGCCTAATACTTGTATACTAGAATCCTTGACAAAAAAAATGTGTAAGGGAGGTATTCGACTTGTGGGGTAACAAAAGGGGTATTCGACTTGCACAATATATAACTTAGTTTAGATGAGCCTAATACCCCAAGGTGTGGGGTATAAGGATGTAAGGGGGTACTCGACTTGTGGGATAACCAATGGGTATTCAACACAATACATACTTTAATTTAGATGAGGCTAATACCCCTTGGGTATTCGACTTGTGTAATGTAGGTGTGACTTTAGATGAGTCTAATACCTCTTTTTGGGGGATAGCAGTTCTGGCAAAGGAGATTTCCCATTTGGAGGTATGACTTGCCTAATATGAACCCAAAATTAGGGGTATTCAACTTATGGAATAAGTGTGCATGCCGAAACCACGATCTAATACCCCCTATTCCACGAGTCTAATATCCCCCTGGAATCCAAGCCCAAATTGGGAGCCAATAACTGCACCGATTATTCTATCCCTTCCTTAGTTCCATTTTAAGACGAGGTTTGTTGTATAAGATTGTAGGTCTCCTCGCTTTTGTTATTAGTCATAGATCCTCAAATGTTTCATGTGGATGAGAACCGAATATTTTTTCTTTTCTTTTTTAAGGTGTGTCTTTTCATTTCAAATAGAAGAATAGAAGTTCTATTCTATTCTATTTCAAATAGAACTAACGTAAATGCATTACAAGGCAACTATAAGAACAATGTTTTCCATGTCCTAATAGACCTTTATATAAGACAGTGTAGTTTCTGTTCTCAAAAATTAGGAAGCTAATATTTCTGGGCTAAGGATAGCCATGGGGTCGATACGTATGCTCCTTTTGCATTTCCAAATTCAAAAAAGAAAAAAAAAACCAAGGGATGCCACATTTCTGTTCGAAGGAATCCGCTCCGCTCGGTCGAATGCTTTGATCTCCACTTTCTCTGCCCCATTCCGGCCGGCTTCGCTCTCACACATCACCGCCATGGCGATGCAATAAAATGCAGGATTACTTTGCTTGGAAGCAAAGTCTGGGTTCTTCGATCTTTATTTGCATGGAACTGGGCCTGATTCAATGATTTTATTGCCAGATTTTGATGAACGGAGTGATTTTTTTTATCATTTCTTCAGGATTGCGCTATGGATTATCTTAAATTGAGCTTGTTGGATTGTTTATATGGTGTGATGGGTCAGTTTTGGTCGCTTCAACGACAAATAATAAGGCAGAAAAGGATGTAGATATTAATCTGTCATTACGGGAGATGGATTTGATGCAGTAAAGAAGGCAAAAGATGCAGTGGAGGCCCAGTGTCCTGGCGTAGTTTCTTGCGCAGATTTGTTTGCTATGATTACCAGAGATTTTATGGGCCTGGTTGATACAACAGGGCAATTTGTAAGATTTCGGCCCTTCTCAAGCCAGGGTATTCCACTTTCGGCAGACAGTCGTATTCAGGGAAAGAGGCGAGAGTTTTTCAGAAGAAGGAATTGTGCAGCACAGATTTGAGCTTAAGAATCGACGAGTATTTTGACGAATCAAGCAGAGCAGTCAATTCTATGCCAAGCTAGTTCCCTATTTTTTTCTAGCACATTTCTTTATTCTGGATTTAGGTAGCTCTGCTTTAAGCTCCTTTATATTTATCAAGCTTAAGCTCATTTTTGCACTCCAGCTCGTTTCATAGGCGGTAAGTTTCTTTCTAAGCTTTCTTCTTATGGTGTGCATTTTTAATTAGATTTACTAGTAAGGATAGAAAGGTTAATGAAGAAGATGCTATAAAAAGGCAAAAGGTGGAGTCCTCATCTGGATCTAATGAGTACCATCCTAATAATGCATACAGAATGGTTGATGCTGACCAAACAAGTGAGTACTATCATGATGATGCCGAACCTGATTTGAGACTCCCTCATTCAAAGAAGGCAGTTTAGAAGGATACAGAAGGAACTTCTAGGAAAAGCTCTCAGACATTCTTTAAAACAGAAACACACATTGAACCTTCAGTCGAACAGCGTTATTATGAATCACAAGTAGAACTTAGACACCAACCTTGGATAGAGCCCTGGAAGCAGCCTGGCTCGGCTACTGAAACATCTGCCATTGCTTTGGTTGAATCCCAGCTGGGGGAGCCATTACGAGAAGATGGTCCAATGCTAGGTTATGAGTTTGACCCACTTTCGCCAGAAGCATTTGGGATGACAATAGGTATTGTCTTTTTCATCTATGCTCAGATGACCTGCAGAATATCCCAACATCGTGCGGGGAAGGAAAGCTGGACTCGGCATTTTAAGTCCTGCATCTACTTCTTATAGCACTGCACAAATTTGAAGAGTCTGTTGATTGGGAAACAGCTCCATTCTGTCTCTTAAAACGGTCCTTTGGATCAGAATATATTTTTATACAATATTCTCATCAATATCTACTGGGAATATGGGACCGTTTATGATGCTAGAGAATTATTCCAAATCATGTTTTGCTAGTGTTTGCTTTGTCTATTGAATCAGGTAATGTGATGCGGTTGCAAATCTATGTCCTTTATATTTGCTCTTTTTAACAGTGATGTGCATTTCTATTTCTGCCTCGTACTAGCGCAGAGATTAGTAGGTTTTGGATGCTAGCATAGGTAGGAATGTTGTTGCCTTAGAACAGGGACTGCAACTGGTTCTGCATTTGCTATGCTTTATTGTCATGCTAGTGCTAGCAATAGAAGAAGGTTTATGGTTTGAGCCATAGAAGAAGCTAACTATAAGGATAGGTTTAGGTAGCTCAATAGCATTAGTAGGTGTTGCATGGATGCATGCTTTGTGCTGCCCTTTGCATGTGCACACATATGCTTAGTTCAATTAGTAATTTGAGTTAGTTGCTTAGTCTGGCTGATTGTGCACAGGCATTAGTCTTAGTTGAGTACTTTGGATTTGATGTGCGGCCTCTTTGGATGTGCACTTTGTAGATGAACTGTTCATGGAAGTCCACTAGTTGTTGTGTGGATAATAGGATTATTCTATGGACATGTTGTGTATGCCAGTGCATATGCTTGAAATAAGATGGATTTTTGAGCTTTTCACTTAAGCTGGGGGAAGAGACACATATTACATTTCATGCTTTGGGTAACATATTAGGTGTACATTTCTTAGGCGTGGCACACAACTCATGCTAAGAAATAAAAGTATTTGGTTCTATTGGAAGATGTTAATATTTGCTGTCTAATTTTGAAAATTTAAGGAGTAGGTTATTTGCAACAGACATTATTTTGGTTTATTGTGCTTGTGAAGAGATGCAATTGCTTACGTATGGTGGACATTAAAAAAAAAAAAAAGGAGAGAGAGAGACTTTACGATAGCTTTACGATTGAAGCAAAGCCATGATCTTCCAACATCATTTAGGATTAAATAATTACAAAATTTTCTATAGAGAAAAAGGGGCCATCATTAAGCTATGATCTTCCAACATCATTTAGGATAACTAATTACAAACTTTTCTATAGAGAAAAAGGGGCCATCACTAAATAGATTGAACCGGGGCAATAACACACCTCAGCAGATCATTAATGTCAAGAACTAACACACCTCGGCAGATCATTAATGTCAAGAACTTCTTCTGAACACATTGAGAATATCTTTTGGTACCTTATACTTCATAATTGTTTACAATTGTGAGCACACAAGTTACTTCATTCATGTTAATTTCGGATTAATGTACTTTTGGAGATACTCATGATGGTGCCTCATATGATGTTTGTACTCATTATGTTGAACTAAGGATCCCCAGTCCTTCAACATATATAGTCCTTCAACATATATTGACCGTACCTTTATTTGATCAACAACTTTTTAATAATCTAATAAGTAACAACTCTTTTATAATCTAATAAGTTTTGATGTACATGGAAAATGCACATGTATTTTGCACTATTTCTTTTTAACAGTGACTATCTTCTACACATGGTGTCTTTTGCACCGAGTCGAACAAAAGAAATGTTCGCGGCAGCCTTGGCCGCCGCTATAAATTTCTTGCATTTATAAAGGAAATGATATTGTATCCCTTCTTTAGTTCAGTTTTAAGATGGGTTTGTTGTGTAAGATTGTAGGTCTCCTGGCTTTTGTTATTAGTTTAACCTTCATGCTGTAGGTGATCACCCGAGCTTTTGTTTCATTTTCCACCCTTTAGTTGATGCAGTCTACCATGGGAACACTTAACAAGAATCTTGTGCGCAAGACGCTTGCGGGCTTTAATCTTGCTGCTGTGAGTTTTAGGTCTCGAGACATTTTGGAAAAAACATGCCTCCCAGCTTGCACCTGGTATTTTCCAAACATCCATACAATATTCATGAAGAGTCAGGGACAACGAGTTATCTTCATGTAAACAACTAATAGACTCTGCAACATTAGGTGAGCTCCAGGTAAAACACATCTCATCCTCGATACATTCTCACTTATGTTGGCAAAAAATTGTGTTTTTCCTGTAAGCTAACGAACTGGTACAACAACAAGGATGGGCAAGCTGATGTAATAACTATCTTCTTCTCATCCGTTGCCTACATTCAAAACAGCATCTCTGAGAGTTTTCTGCAGTACTCTCTTTCCCAGAATAATGCAAATTTTCACGAACATCATAGCTTTCAATTCCATTGAGATTCCTCAAATCCGTGTGTAGTGATTGTAATGCTGCTACCTCCTGCTTGAGATCTTCAATATGCTTTTGATGTCTAAGCAGCTTTTAGACAAACAAAAGCAATTAGCTGGCAAAAATTAGAAAAGGGAAGAAGAGGTTTCTCTGTCCGCAAAGCATGAGCATTACCATCTGAAGCATGTCCCTTTCTAGTTGTGTCCTCTCCAGCTACAAACAAAAGAAGAAGAAAGACAATCAATCCCAGACTTCTCAAAACTGGACCTTAAGCATTGGAATGTTCTCAACACACAAGGTTCAGTTATTGTTCCTGAGAAAATAAGAAGTTCCTCAAGTATCACTTTTTGCAGCAAAATGAGAGATAAGAATTCAGTTCTAACCAACCCTATAAAAGCTAGATAGCCATTTAACATGGAACAAAATTGTATCCTAGACATAGCTATGAAGAAAATCGACATACAAATCACGAACCTCTGTATCTGATCTTTTACCAATTGTTTCCAGCCCACTCTGAGTCAGGCCAGCACTTTTCGATGTGGCACTATTCACCTTATCAACTCCTGTGGTTGTAAGTCCATGCATAGAAGTCACAGGGGAAGCAACCTGTTCCAAGGATGGCAAACTCGTATTTCGTAAAGACGATGAAATGTTTTCTGGAACAGTGCCTAAATGGGGACTCACTCGAGTCCAAATAACCTTCATACCATCCTGCATCATTGAAACGCATTAGAAATATTGTTGTATAATGGTGATACATAACCTAGCTTGTACACAACATACTTGAATACAGCCCCATAGCTGTTCTACAGTCCCTGGTTTCAAAGCCAACCCTGTCATAATGTTCCAAACATTCAATAAAGAAACAGTATAAGCAATTAAAATCACCAACTATTCTCCACATGTCCATATATTGTACATCAGTCTGAATAGAAGCACCATGATAGAAGAAAATTAACAAGAATGACGTAACTCACCAACTCCAAATCCACGACCAATGCCAATTCCACAGCCTACGCCAGCTTCCAGATTCTTGATTCCAAGTTTCCTAATCTAATGTTGCAAAACAAAACAGCAATGCATATTATAAAAATACTCCAAACAACAATGCTGTGAATGAGAATTTTAACATTGCTCACCATATTGTGCACTTGATATCCAAGTTGCCCAAATTCTCTGCTTGAAACCAATTGACCCACCACGGGAACCGATCCTGAGTCGCGAACACAGAGTAAGCGTAACACGTCCATAACGCTCCAATACCAGATTGCGAACATCAAGATATCCTGACTCCATCTCCATTCCACGGATATCCTTATTTTCATACTCCTTTCATGACGAAATTTGCATGAACTTAAGCTTATATTCAACAGCAGTCTTTATTTTTACATTTATTTCATGTCTAAATGGAATTATTCTAAGAAAGGGCATGCAAAGTGGTTCAATTCAAAAGTCTAGGCTATAATTTAGTTCAAGAAATGTGAAAGTTTAAAAATAGGCAACAACCCAAATTAAGAGCTCGACCGACTCCAATCCCGACACCGCAACCCGCACCAAATCCTGTGAAGACCTGTCCAAAATGGAATACGAAAGGATTTTGCAAATGAAACCGGGGGAGAACTGGAGATATTGACATGATCTCGGAAGCCGGGACAGATGCTCCGGACATTTGCATGGGCAGCCGCTGTTTTTAGGTCACCAAGCTCGCTAAGGTCAGTGGTAAGCAAAGGCTTTGCTTGAGAACGGTTCCTGCATTTTCGCTAAATCCTGGCCCTTCTGGCCAGGACCAACCCAGAATATACCTTCCGAGATGAAATCTCAACCGTCGATGAGAACCTGAAGATGAAATAATGAGCATAGCAAATACCTCAAATCCCTAAAGAATATTGAAACAAATACCCCATGGTCTAAAACCCAAAGGCTACATAGAAAATACAATCTTCCATCACCGTAAACTGCCGAAAGGCGAAAATAGGTAATTTTTGCCTTGGGGTTTCTCGGCGGCGCCACTTAGAGTGCCGCCACAAGTTTATTTACAGTCGTATTACAAGATTTAACACTGCTTCTGTACACTGCTATTACATAGATTACACAGTTTTTTTTTACATAGTTATTTACAACAGTGAATAATGAGCTTTCATCATTGATCATCGAAAAAATTACAGACTTCTGTGATCGATGATACTGATCAGAGAGCAATCACTTCAAAAAAGGTTCCCTTCAGAGTTCTTAAGATCAAAAACTTGCTTTGAAATCATGTAAAGATTCAAAAACAAAACACTACACAGATACTATAATTTCATCTGTTGCTCCAAATAGGCATTCAATCTGGCAAATTTCTGCTTTATAACTTCCTTCCGACAAGCTCCAGAGTTGCGAGCTTGAATAAACCTCTGCCAGCCTGGGCAGATTCGGCCAGCAATGTTTACTTGCAATATTTTTCCCTACGAGATCAAAATGCATCCATTTGAAGTCAACCACAGCCTGAAAAACCTACAGAAAATCACTCCTATTAGACACATGGTTTGAGAAAACATGAAAGATCACATAAAATTTGACATGCAGACCTCGAAAACTTGAAAAAAGTATCTCACAATCCTTTTATGAACTACCGGCCTCCAACGGCTCCAAGAACTCAGATAAATAACAAGCGCCGGCTTCACAAACTCCGGCGACAAATATCTATCACAGAAAACTTGAGAAGTGTCATAAATCCAGGAAAAGCCGCTATAAGAAGAACTCAAACCTCCAAAACATCTCTAAACTTGAGAAATGAGCAAGCGTCGCCGTCAGAACTCCAAAAACTCTACCACTTACCATAGGCCACCAAAACTTGTTCCAAAACTATCAAGAAGTCGTTCAAAATACAGCTTCGATCTCTGGCAACTCAAAAACAAGAGTTATGGGCAAGCGTCTGGATGGTGACCAAGGTCGCCATCGCCAAAGCTCCGGTTGTGCGCCATAGCCGAGCTCAAAGGGACCGTAAAAAGCGAAGTCTAAAGAAAAAATATCAATTTCTTTTTTTTTCGGATCAATGGAATTTTGCCTTCCAGCGGCTTACGTGAGGGAGCGTGCCGATCGTCGCAGTTTTCGGCCGTAAACTGGCAGGCGCCGCCTGCCGGTTTAAGCTCGAAAACCGCTCCGACCGGCAGGTTCCCTAGCACAAAACATATAAATAAACAGCTCCTCGGGATTCGAATCTGAGTACTTCCACCGATCATAAAAGCTAAAGAACATTTTCTATTTTGAAAGCTAAGTATATAACAAGGTGATGGGAACTTGAAGACCCTAAATTCATAGAGTAGATTACTTAGGAATGAGGGGATTGTGATGGCGCAGCCCACAGGCTAGGGTTTTGGTGCCGATTCAGTCTGAGATATCTCCCTCCTCAAGTGTCTGTTTCCTGCGATTCTTGGTGCGATTCTTGGTTTTCTTGCTGCTTCAGTCCCGGAATTGGGATCCTCCATTTCGGCCTCCATGGTCGCCTCCGCCGGCCGGTATGCATTCTTGCTTGCAATTTTCTGCCACGTTGGCCTCTTCAGTGCTACCTCCTAATTCTCGTCTCAATCCACTTGCATATGCCACTGCCTCTATGGATTTTCAATTCCCTCCTCTCCCTATGGCATGTGCTTCTTCTGCTTCTGCCTCTCTACCTCCTCTCTCCACCTCTGCCCCAACTCCTTCGTCTCTTGCCCCCCTCCCCTCCCATCCTCTTCAGACCTCTTACCGTCTCTACTCTTCCCTCTGCTCCCTGATCTGCCCCTAACACTGTTGCTCAAGTCTCACAAACGTACTTCAGTGATTGCATTAAGCGAGACATGACATCTGGTGTGCGTTCTGCTCGTGTTGCTGCGGCGGTGTCCCTTATGATGGAGAATAATAAAAGAGAGGTGTCTGAATATATGAAAGAGCTGCAAGGTTTTGAAGATCGAATGGATGTTCAACTGCCTCCTGATAACGTGTTCTATGAAGCAGAGGTGTGTTCTAGTGCCTTCACTCGGGCTCGTGTCTCGGTTGTGGAGATAGATCATAGCACCCACTTGCAAAGTCTGCACAATCTAATGTCCCATGCGGTGGTATGTCATTTTACTGGCCAGTTCCTTGATCTCAAGAGGATGGGATTTTGGTTGAAACAACATCTGTAAAAGTTGGGATTGCCTTCGCATGAGTCCCTGAAAGTTTTGGATAGGCAAAACAATTATTTCTTAGTGATGTCCGGGTCGCCTATTGCTATTGATAAACTAGTGGAACGTGGAGAGATCCTTTGTGGGGGCATTATCTCTTATATCAAGTATACACCCCTATATTTCTTCCTAATAAGTCTGGTGCACGTCGTATGCCTTGCTGGTTTGCATTGAAGGACTTCCCAATTGAGTTGCAGGTTCCAGACTTCTTGGTCTCCATTCCAATGGATTAGGGTTGCACCTTGCTCATTCGATTGCCAATGTTCCTCGTATTTGTGTTTCCCTTCCTGCTGAGGCTTCCCTCTCCAAGTCTCTGGTTGTTAAAAGTGGTCCACTATTTTTTAAATATAAATTATCTTTGCTTAATGGCCTAGAGCTTGCCAATATGTTTCCTGATGTTGAGGCTTTCTGTGCTTATCGTGTGTGCAGACCCTCCATTCCCGTCCCTCCTCCTGCTTCTGTCTCCCCTACTTCTACTTTCCCTGCTGCCATCCCTACTCCAACCGCTCCTGCACCTGTCCTTGCCATCACCGCATCCATTGGCACACTCCCCGCAGCCCATAATTGTCTTTCTTCTGACCAGCAAGGGAGGCAGGACATGATTGCACGCAAGCAAGAGCGCATTGAAGAAGAATGGTCCATTGCTCGCATGAAAAAAGCCGCTCGGAGGAGGAATAGCTTTTCACCACAGCCTTCTGCATCTGCTCCTCCTAACCCTGTTGAACCAACACCCCTCACCACTGTTATTACGCGTCCAATAGCATCGTAGCCACATTGGGCTGATCAAGTGGATAATGAGTCTCATATACAGGTTGATATGGACTTAGAACATCCTCCACATCCACCTGATCAATGAAGTTAATCTCCTGGAATGTGCGGGGGTTGCCTCCTCCCCTACTAAAAGGAGCAGGTTGTCCATGGCTCTGGCTAGATGGGACTCAGATTTCATTTGTTTGCAAGAGCATAAATGCAAGAAAGAGGATGCCTACAAAGTTGCTGCAGTAATCAATATGCAGTACAATGTTTTTGTGGCGGCCGCAGAATCGGCAAAGGCTGGTGTCCTTACAGTATGGAGGAGGACTATTACAGTGTCATTTACTCAGGTTGACAGATTTGGCCGGTGGATCATAATCAAGTGGTTTGATAAGGGGCAAGAATGGGGATTGGTTAATGTGTATGCGCATAATCGACTACGTCAGAGAGGCGCATTGTGGGCTTCTTTGTGATCCAAATTACTGAGGTTAGGCTCTCCTGTTGCATAGATCATGGTGGGTGATTTTAACATGGTTGAGCTTGAGTAAGACAGATGTGGCAGGTATTATTGATGCTCTCGCCGCTGTGAAGTCTTTTGCTAAAGGCTGTGAGCGGGCTTCTGCTAACCGGAGCCTTCTGCTGGCTCTTTATCAACAACTTGAGGCTTGCAAGTCTGTTGCCCCATCAGATGGTCATGTGGAGAAGCAAATTTTGTGTAGCATTCAGCAGATGGAATCTGAACAGGTGCAATTTGCTCGCATTAATGCTGGGTTGCAATGGTTCAAGGAGGGAGATCGGTGCACAGGTTTTTTCTTCAGAGCTGCCAAAACAAGAAAGCTAGCTGCATCTCTTCAGTCTCTGCAGATTCAGGATGGGGTTGTTGTTTCAGATCCAAGCTTAGAGGCTTTTTGCACAATCACTTTTCAGCTTTCTTCACTTCTCGGCGTCTTCCCTTTCAGTCAGATTTTCAAGCGGTTTTGCTTGCTAAGATTCATCCTATAGTAACCAATGAACAAAAGGCCACTTTAGAGGCTGAGATTAGCCAGAATGATTTAGCTAAGGCCACATTTTCTCTCAAGAGAGGCAAGTGTCTGGGTCTTGATGGTATTCCGGTGAAATGTTTTCAGGAGTATTGGGATTGGCTTGGTGCAGATGTGTATGATGCTTTCCAGGATTTTAAAAGACAGAGACACCTGGACAAAATCCTCAACTCTAGTTGCATCTCCCTTATTCCAAAATGTAAGGATCCCTCTTCCATTTCAGATTGGCGCCCCATTACCTTGTTGTCCTCAGTGTACAAGATCTTTGCTAAAGCTTTTGCTCAGAAGCTTTGTGGCATGCTTACTGAGTCCATCTCTTCCACACAGTCAGGTCTCTTGCCTCGCCGATGTACCTTGAATAACGTGGCAGTCGCATATGAGGGTCTCTATTGGGCTAGAATGCATGATTACCCCATTCTATACTTGAAGCTGGATTTTGCAAAAGCATATGACAGTGTTGACTGGAGTTTCCTGGAGCATTTCCTTTTACATCTTGGTTTTGGTGCCCAGTTCGCAACAAATGTTATGAAACTTCATTATTCTGCTCGTTCTTCAGTTCTTTTTCAAGGAGAACCATCAACATTTTTTCAGGTGGGACGTGGCATTCGTCAGGGCTGTCCTTTGGAACCGCTGCTTTTTACAATTGTGGCAGACATTCTTTCTCAGACATTCTCTCTTGCAGTGCAGGAAGGCATCCTGCATGGTCTTCCCATGAATAATGGTTCACAAGAGATTTGTAATCAGTACGCAGATGACACTTTCTTGTTCTTAATGGCTGATGAGCAGAATTTGCAGAATATCATTTCCTTGTTGGACAGTTTCTCTTTGGCTTCTGGTATGTTTGTGGGATGGCAAAAGTGTACTGCCTTGTGGGCCCTAGACTGTCCAGTGTCATCTTCTATGGTTGCATTTCCATGGAAGGTTTTCCTCATGGGAAGGCAACTAGGCTTCTGGGCATTCCAATTGGTATACACCTCTCATCTGGAGACGCGTGAGATATCATTATTAAAGGGTTGGAAAGGCATTTGTTCTGGTGGTCCACGGCTAAGTTATCCATGGCTGGTCGTGTAACTGTGGCAAAGTCAGTTCTGAGTGGTACACATGTCTATATGGCATCCATCTTGCTGACATCACAGACAAAAAGGCAGCTCATTGTTCGTACTGTCAGGAACTTCATCTGGGGTGGCACTGAAAAAGGAGCTGATGTTAAAATTCGATGGGCGAAATGCATTCTGCCTAAATTTTGTGGGGGACTGGGGAAGATTCACTTTATTCTCTAGAGCAAGGTGCTGATTTCAAAGTTCATATGGCAGATTCTAAATAATGCTGATAATTCTCCAAGTCTGCGTCTCATTCACCAGTCTTTACAGATGTGCATTTCTTTTTGCTCTCCATCCATTAAGCCACTCCTCTCATGGGCACTATTCTATCCACTTTCTCCATATCCTAATGCATCTCCTTTCCTCAAGGGATTGCTAGCTGCTTGGGAGACTGTGTGCACTTTGTTTCAGTTCCATCCAATGGCCCACCACGAGATCCCTCTGACCCGATTCTTGGTGGATCCCTTTGGGTGACGGCCAGGCAGATTGTCCCCTGGTCTCTTCTGTCCATCCATTGATGCAACGTTGGTGGCGAGCAGCAGGTGTGCTCATGGTATCTGCATGGTATAATGAGACAAGGGGTGCAAAATCGGTACTGGGTAGCAGAAATCACCGTCCGGACGCCGCTTACAAGTGCTTAAAATCGGTGTGTTTTAAACACGACGTACGTGATTGAAGTATTGACATGTAGGGTGCGCGCCCGTCAAATGACAGGCTGAGAGAATCATGAATATGTCTGGTGCTTGGGAAACATGAATGCACAGCCCCGCCATATTCACGGATGGCGGGCTAACCCATCTTAATTCAAGCAAAATGGAGGGACTAATTGTTTCCAAGAATTGCCCGAACCGAAATTCAACAATTTGCCCTCACCAATTTTGCAATACAATCCGGGATAGATGAAACCCAATTCCTCTCCCCCGTTCAATTCTGAGCCATTGATGCGACAAGGAAGAGAGATCGAGAGAGATTGAGATTGTATGCAAAGAAGGTAGCAATGAAGAAGAATTCCCCTTCTAAAGATTAGCCTTCAAAGAAGAATAAGAAATTGAGGCCGAGTGACCATGAGAATAAGAGAAAAATTTCGGGAGAAATTTATGAAGTATTCAACCAAATTAGTACAAATGTTGATGACAATGACAAAGGCCGTATCCTTGACAGTCTTCTTTGGAGGGCAAGGGATTTACCAATTGCTTCTATAAATAAATCTAAGCAGGTTACTATGGCCGAGCAAATGGTGAAGAATTTGAAGGAAACAATGCAAGAACATAAGTTTGAGAGGAATCATGACATGCTTCGTGCAAGGAAGTCCACCCTGATAATGACAGCAGCAGGTACAAATGGTGTCAAGCCATTGAATCAAGCAGAAATGGCCAGATTGCTCAGCATCCCCAGAAAAACAATTTCAAATGCTTTCTGGAAAGTGGGCGGTAACTGACTTAAAACCAGGAGTTGAGAAGAAAAAGGCGACTCTTGAACAAGCCAATGAATGGATCAGTAATTTGGTAGAGGTAGGTGACAATTTTGCAGTGAATGCTGAGGTAGACAATTCAGAGGGTGTGGACTTCTACATCCTCAAGTGCACAGAACCCAAATGCACACTTGAAGATTCATACAAAGATGGATGGGGGCAAAAATTTGGAGTGCATGAGTTTATCTTAAGTGGATTGTATTATCAATTCTTGGGTAATTTCAAGTATATGTTGCTCACTAAACAACCTGAAGTCTCCGTGCACAGCCATGTAGTAAGATATCCTAAAATTGATATGGATAAAATAGAAGGCACAGACATGTACAAAATTTCACAGGAGACCCATGAAAAAACTATGGCCAGTCTCCCAATAACATTGTAATTCTTTGACACTTAACCAAATTGATGTCATTCTTTTCAAGTGATTTGTTGTTCCAGCACCTAAGCACGTAAGCACACATTTGTATATATATTAATAATAGTGAGGATGCACAAGGGTGGTGTGCATGGACACGTACTTTGAAATGAAGATTGAATTGTTGTTTAAGAATGTACATTTGTGACATTGGAATAACATTCAATTATTTATTTTGATACCATCACTATCCCAACATTCTTGGCAAAATTATATTGTCAAGGCATTTCCTCGATGTGACATGTGTCAATTCCAATGGTCGTACGAAATATTTAAGCCTGGTTACGAATTAATTGTTCTAGCGTGTCGGGTTTTTCAGATATCTTGACGCCTAAGCATAGGATTTAAGCACTAGACCCCTAATCATAGGATTTAAGCTCTTCTTACGCCCTCACGCTACTGCCTTAAGCTGGCATTTCCTTTGCAATTCGCCTCACGCTCCGTTTATTTCCTTTGCAATGGCCTCAGTGATGCGTGAAACCAAACACAGTATGTGCTTACGCGGTGCGAAGATGCGGGCGCCGCTCAATATCTGGGGGCCTACTTTTTCGAAATGGGTTCGTCCCGCATTCAAGAACGTATAACCAAGATCGAGAAGAAGAAGGTATTAACAAGGTGACGGTGCAAACGCACTAATGACCTGTGGTGCAATTGCAGATTCCTTTTTCGAAAACACAAAAATTTGGCACATTTGACCTATTTTTATAAAACCAAGTACCAAACAAAAGTGCAGCAGTTCAAATAGGGCAATATTAAAAGCGAAGGATACATTTTGCTTTAAGTCACACTAAAAAATACACTTTTTTAGGATACAGAAATGCAAAGGAAAGTAAGAATGTCTATGCACGCATAGACTTTAAAGTTATATTTCAATAATTGAACAGAGTAATATAGGCACACATAATAATAAACTTCTTTTACACACATTAAATATCAAGGGGGACGTCCTCCTCAACAAGTTCTTCATCTGAATTCGTAAGAGAGGGAACCTTAGTAGAGACATCAGGAATAACTTCCTCAGGTGCCAATTATTTAGGGCATGCACTAGCTATAGAAATTCTTGAACGTGTATTCATAACATTACACAACCCAGTTGAATGATGCTTAGCAAGTTGAACAATGGTCCCTTTACGAATAATACTTTATGAGCTGTCTGTGGAATGTGTGAGCAAATAGGAAACAAAAGCCACAAACAAATTAGTCACAACACAACCAAAGACATGGAAAAAAAAGCTGCTAGCTATGGTTGAGGAGGAAATGTTGGTGAGCTATGCACATAGAGCCAACTAGAAGAGAAAAAGGTTGTCATGTTATTGCCTTTAAGGATAAAAAAATTGCCAAGCTAAGCGTGCAAAACCTACAAGGTGGAAAAGAATATAGCCAAGCTTTGTGCACGTAACCAACGTTGAGAAAAAAGAAAAGGATATAGCTAGGGCAAAGGTTGTCGACTACGTTAGGACCTTTTCAAACCATAAATACAAAAAAAAAAATAATTGAAATGTATGTAGGCAAGTTAGAACCAAAATTAAAAAGGATGTGGCATCCAATGACTAGGTTAGGAGTAAAATATCTAGGTATGAAAATATTGGGTGGGATGTGGCGAGTACAAAATTAGTAGGTTGTTAAAAAAATGGGTAGGTAGAAGTTTAGCTGATAGGTAGAGTACAAAATTAGGTAGGTTGTTAAAAAAAATGGGTAGGTAGAAGTTTAGCTGGTAGGTAGTGTCTATGCGCGCATAGACTCTTATGCTATGCGCGCATAGGAAAAGACTTTTTTTTTTCCCTCAGAATTTTCTTCTTATCTTCAATCTTCACAGCAATTTTCGGCAGCTTTTCTGTTACAAAGCATTCCTGGCAGTTAAAAAAAAGAAGGAGGAGGTAAAATCTGTGGAAAAAAAGGGGCTTTTGTGAATTTTTTGTGGCTTTGATTTGTGACGAAAAAACAGGATTGAGGTTGGATTTTGCAGCTTTGGGTTCAGATTTATTCCAAAATGGGGCAATATTTTGCCAGATAGCCTGATTAAGGCATCCTCGGAGCCGATAGTTCGAAACAAGCCTTAAGTTTGAGATTGAAGAAATTATGAGCACTCATTCCGGCTTTGTTGGTTTTCTAAGATCTTTATCTGAGCAATAAAGATGTTTGCAGCTATCAAAATGGACGAAATCCTCTTTCTCGGTGTCCCCCTGTTTTCTGAATACCATAAAACCCTGATACCGCTAAGACATGAGCTAAGATGCTGCTAAAAGATGCCGCTAAGAGATGCAGAGATGTTCTGGCGCCATGGCTACTATTCAAGAATGATTATTCGAGAACGGCTTCAGTATTTCTGTACTGCTTACAGACCACCCTAAACCCTGCATTGAAAATATGCAACACCCTAAACCCTGCATTGAAAATACGCTTCCACCAGCCTTTTAGGAAGATTAGATTCGGCCAGCAAAGACCAGAATCGACCAGCAAAATGCAGCCGTTCTTCAGCAAAACCCTTGTTTCTTCAAATAGATGTGTTCTTCAGCAAAATCCTTGTTTCGTCAAATAGGATGTGCCTATGCTCAACCTTTATTTTTAACCTGTAATAAGCCTAAATTCAATAAGCTAGAGACATGCCATAAAAACCACAGTTGGAACGAAATTTTTCATGCTCTATGCATGCCCTTTTTTTTCAGTGAGTTCTCTTACAAAGAGAATGAATAAATACCACAAAAAAAGGATTCTTATATTATATGTGGCCTCCCAACAAGAAATTTTATGCTATGCTCGATTCGACAATAGACACAGGCAACAAGATTTTAATTTATGCTGTGCGCACAGAGACACAGGCAACAAGATTTTATGTTATGCTATGCGCGCATAGACATAGGCAACAAGATTTTATGTTATGCTATGCGCGCATAGACATAGGCAACAAGATTTTATTTTATGTTATGCGCGCACAAGACACAGGCATAGCATTTTGCAATTTTTTGTTTTAGTTGTGTTTTATAATTTTGTCGCTTGCCTATGCGCGCATAGCCTGTTGTGGTTCTCCTTGAGCAATAGGAAATGCACACGACTTCATTTCCACATTTTAGCTTTCACTATTCGTCGAGATTCTGATGGTTCTTTCATTTTCCCACTTTCCATGTGTGTCCCAAAACCACCTAAATTAGATTTTTATTTTATACCTAAATTAGGGATGTCAAATTAACAAGAAGCCACTTTTCTGTAATTTTGGCCCCTAAAATGGCACATGCAATTGTAAATTTAGAGTCATTTTTTTAAGTGACCCCCCAAAAGTGGCAGAATTTAAGGGTATTTTAGGGAATCTTTGAAAGATGCTTTTTATTAGTGCAAACGCAAGTCATTAGTGCGTTTGCACCGTCACCTTGTTTATTATTTTGTTTTGCAATTTTTTTTTGTTTTGTTTTTCTTTTGTTCTAACATTGTTGATTTTCTTGTTTACAGAAGTCGAGCAGGTAGTGGAGCAAGAAGAAGAAGAAGAAGAGGAGGAGGACAATTCTGAAGAAGAAGAGGAGGAGGACAATTCTGAGGAAGAAGAGGATGAAGAGGAAGAGGATGAAGAGGAAGAGGAAGAGGCGGATGAAGAAGAAGAAAAAAACAAATTTGGTTTTCGAGTCACATTTAAGAGCCCCACCAAGAGGCAAGAGGGAGGCTGGAATTGAGGAGAATGTGTGGAGGAGCCGAAAGCCCCCAAAGACACCACACCCCAAGACACCACCCCCTGCTCAAAGACACCCCCAGACACCCCCGAAGACACCGGCCTCAAGGCCTTTTTTTAAAAAAATTTTGTTAATATAAAAAGATTTTGTCTCTACCACTTTCTCAGATCAAATGTTCTTTTTTCGTTCTTTGTTTTTTGTTCTTTGTTTGTCATTTTCTTTCTCTATCAAATGTTCTTTTCGCTATCAAATATATGAAAGTTTTTGTCTCATCTACTTCTTTTCAAAGATCACATTTTGTGTTTTCTATTAAGTAAAGAATGAATTCATTTGATGTTCTTACTTCTATTATCCATGCAGTGGCAAAACATTGAATTCTTGTGCAGTCCATATTCTCGCTTGAATGTAACAAAGGTTCTAGCTCAAACACTAAGCACTTTAATTATTTTAGCAAGGTTTGTGAGTAAGCACTGGAACACAAGAGCACACATGCAATAAACACTATCTTTAAACAGGTTATATAGCATAACAAGAAGCATTGCACCTAGTACTAAACACATATGTTTTACCTAGTGTTTTGGCAATTTTTGTTTAAGCACTTGGTAAGTTTTAAGCATCCCTTGGGTCGAGATTGAAGTAGATATAAACAATATAGCAAAACTTATAGACAAGTCCATTTTGAACTACATAAACAATATAGCAAAAAAACATTCTTAAATTAAGATAAAGATGGTACATGAAAAGTGTAGGATTCCTTGGCCTAAATAAATGACAAACAGTTAATAATCATGGAGAATGACAATCGCCATCACCATAAACCTTCTCCAATTCCTCCTTCACAAACCCAAGAATCGCAATCGCTTTCCAGAAAGTCTTTTCAAGCATAGCTTCATAATCTTTCTATCCTGTCTTAGGCCAAGGCTTTATCCAGTGTATTCTTCACCAAGAACTTCATTTTTTCCTCAGCCTTGGCCTGCAAAGATTTCTTCTATCTTTGGGGTGAGTACTTGTTAGCACTTCATCATAGATATCCATCTTGAATGCAAAACCATGAAAATTTCGTGGGACTGCTAAGGTAAGTCTTGTATAATGAATCATCAAGAAGCAAAGTCTTACCTTTGAATCTTGGGTATGACTCATATATTTTCCCAAGTGGCTTCATCATGACCGACACCCGTGTTTGTTAGGGTGGTGAAAACGGGTTCGCACACATTTTTCCCGCCCCCATACAAATTGAAATCCGCCCCTCAAATCTGACATAGTACTTGCAAAAGACATCTTCCACATTAGAGAGTTGCATTGATGACCATATACCAACACAACACTTCGAAACAAGGTCTTCAAGAAGAACACCGCTTCGGTCAAATATCACTTTCTTTTCTCTAGTGTATGTCATTGTCAATCCTTCCTCCAAGCGTATGTGTTCATTTGCACCAAATGTTTTTACCAACACATTTAAATCCAAGACAATGAGTTTATCTTTTGCTTTGCCAAATCAATATTTAGTAATGCTTGGAACATCCTAATACCTACACAACAGGAATTACTACATGAATAAATAGATGTAGATGAAAATGAAAATGGGTTGAATGTGGAAACCTTTCTCAGATCAACAAAGCCAGGATTTCTCGACCTAACAGATTCAACCGGTAATCCCACGTTGAATGCAACAAAAGAAAATCAATAATATTCATTGTTTATTTTCGGGCTTGCCCAAAGAATGCCCACACCCAACCCATTGTTAAGGGCAGCAAATCACTTGTTGAACATCGTGCTCACCCAAACCCGAGGGCCTGATTCTCGCATTTTCTTCCGTAACACATAGGTGTGGTGTCATCATTGAGATTGAGGCCTTCCGCATCTTTTGCATAGCTACTTTTGTTCTCTTTCTTGTAGCCCTAACAACTTCTTTGCTATCCTCCAGCTTACCCCTCTTTGTTCTTACGCTCTTTCCTTTTGGCAAGTATTCACCCAAGTTGCCCTCATCCGATGGAATTACTCCCTCAACTTCCTTAGGTGCTTCAAAGGCCTGTACAATCGATCTATTGTTTTTCCACAACCGGTATCAGTGTTTATGTTTCTGTGTCTTTGTTTACGACTTCTTTTATAGCTTCTTGGACAGCTTCTTGACTGGTGGTGGTGGTTCTCTGTTGCATTCAAATCAGCCACAATTGATCTGTATTTCGGGGTTGTGCATCTTCAAATGGCACCATTGTCCTTCTTTTGAACCCCGAAGGGTGAGACCTCAATTGCGGGACTGATTAACACATCCTTTTTGGTGTACTATTTGAAGCACCCGCAACATGGCCAAAACCTAGCTCATCAAATACACCCTCCGCACCTTTCCGGGCAACCATGAATACATTGTCCTCCTCTCAACAATGAACAACAAGCTATATGATACTCATGTTGGCAATTCAGTGCTAAACTTAACTCCGTAAGCTTTAGTGAATTCCGCACCACATGTTTGAACATGTATAAAATGGATCTTCCACTAACAACTTATCTCAGATAATAGTAGAGATGCTAAATGTTGCGGGAGTATCCATTTTCAAATTCCAAAATTGTTTATGTAGAATTGCGTAAGTCTCTGCTTCTTCTTCGAGAACTTTTAACTCCTCCTCAAGTTTGAGTTTACATTTGACCCGCTCATTAACGGATGTAGGGTTCGTTGTTTTTGTACCTTGTTCCCGTGCCAAGTTTCCATCCGGACCGTCTGCTCCAAATCTTTAATTTCGCCTCCAACTCACGGTTTGGATTAAGCTTGAACTCCTCCCCGTTTTGTAGCCAAATCATTTGTGGCCTGTCTTAAATTGTTCTCGGCCTCTTCCAACATCATTTTCTCGTAATTCGAGGCCTTCTCATTGCCTTTCAGCTCACTTCCCTCTTGCTTCCAGATTCTTTGTGATAAGTAAAACTGATTTTCCAATCTCTGTCTTTGCATTCTCTAAGGTTTTATGTTTTCATCACATGCACGATATCATTTGATCCAGTGCCACCTTTGGCTTTGCCTTCATTTCGATTTTCCTAACATGTGCTACAACATCTCGCCTCTGGTTTTACTTGTCTATTGTTGTGGTATCTTTGGCATTGCACAAATAATGCAGCCCAGGTTTACTTTGTGTTCCTCGTGCAAGTATTGATCTAGTGCAATTTTCAAACGCAAAAGCAAGGGCCGCTTGCTTTCTTACTTCTTTGTTGTGACAATTCTTGTAGATTTTTCTGCAGAGTGTTTCCAACTTCTCTTGAAGATGCTCCTTTGCACAGTGCCATTTTATCTTTCCCTTGTTCAACTTCTTTGTCCAAACAGAATCCCAATCTCGATCCGTGACATTATTTTCCAACCAAGCTTCTTCCTCGTGGGGCTTCACCCCCGAATTGCACAGACCTCTGATGTTGTGAAAGTCATCCGCGCTCCATGCCTCCATCATCAACAGTGAAACACTGATCTGAGTTTTCGCGCCCAGGGGAAAAGGAGGGAGAAGGGCGTGACGGGCTTCGACGTCCGCGAGTTTTAGCACTTAAAGTGCTTAAACGCTTCGCCAAAAGTTGTACCCCACTAGCGATTTTACACCCCAAGATTGTTGACGTGGAATGAGTTCAAATTGAAGTTCCTCCTCCTTCGTTGGGACCATGGCATTTGGGAAAAAGTAGTTGCTACACTTCCTCCACACCCACAAGACGTGGCTCCCCAGCTCTGGGTGGTTCATTGTAGTGTTAAGGAGGAGCACCTGGTGCACTTGATGTATGTGGTCCTGCTTCATCCTGAAGTGTTGCCTCCATCGCCAAAGTGGCCTTTAGTTATCCTTGAGCATCGTAAAGCAGTCTGGCGATGGGTATGGGATAAATTGCTCCATCCTAAGCTTTCTATTTTATGGTGGCAGATCACTCATAGATGCATATAGGTAAACACTGTTGTTCATCGATATCGTCCAGAAGTCTCTGTGATCTGCCCTCTTTGAATGCAGAGGAATGAGACAATTGAGCACTGCTTTTGCTTGTGTCACCATATTCGACTTGCTTGGCAGTGGCTTTTGAGCCTTTTCCATTATGACTTGAATAGTTAGTAGGTCTTATTGTCAGTCTATCCCGGTCTATCCTAGTTCTTGGGACAAGTTGGCAAAGAGGGCTTTCCACTTAGCATCTGCTTGGACCATCTGGTCCATCTGGAAGAGACGAAATCTCCTCATCTTCAAGGGACATGTCTTTTCAGATACGCAAGTGCTTAGTGATGCTCGTAGTCGCATTGTGAAGGTGTACAAGTGTTCTTCCTTAAAGGATGACGTCAAAAGTGTCATTTGGGAGCAATATCTTCAGATTTCAGCCTTACTCATAGCAAACAGTTGTGCTCGTGGTGATATGTATTCTCTGCTTTTCTATGTTGTGCATGTGGTCGGTAGTGTTGCTCTGACATCTTCTCCACTGGGTTTTGAGTTCCCCGTGTACTCTTTGTATTTTTTTGAGTAATAAAGGTCCACATTCATCAAATAGGAATTTGTGAAAGCCAAGTACATAGGCTAAGAAGATGATGTAAACAATAGAAAGATACATCATCAGACATGATAACATCACTTTTAGCCTTTAACTTGATGATTGCATTTATCCGTCAAGCAGATCCTCAAAAAAAGTAAAGAATGTTAGAATATCAAATTTGTTGTAGATAATGAAAGAGTAGTAAAAGAATGAGCACACAACAGACCATATCATCTCTCTTACGCAGAGATCCTTCTCTTTTATTAAAATGAACCAATAAAAGGAGACTGCTAAATCTGGCACTAATCACAATCTTACAATTTTATACCTTGAGATTAAATATGCAGTTGTGGTGCTTAACTACGTGAAAATTGACACAAAAATAAAAACACAATCTGGGTTTGTTATAGTAGGGCATAACACCCGATTCTTAGGGTGTTATTCACCTTAACAAACTGAGCCCGAGAGTTTTATGGTGGTTTCCATAACAAGCTAGGTGTATATGGCCATTTGGCATAAGAAATTCTGTATGTATGCCCTTTTCAATGTGTTACTAGTGGGTAACACCACTACAACCAACGGCAGATATCTCATCTCGGCTATAAAATGTGAGGGCCAGGTTGTTAAGGTTAGCGGTAAGCAAAGGCTTTGATTGTGAACTTGCCAGCCTAGTTCCTGCATTATCACTAATCCGAGCCATTCTTGCGAGGGCCAACCCAGAATATGCCCTCAACCGTCGATGAGAACCTGAAGGTGAAATAATGAGCATAGCAAATACCTCAAATCCCTCTAAAATACTGAAATAAATACCCCATAGTCTAAAACACAATGGTTATAGAGAAAATACAATCTTCCATCACCAAACCGTTTGGAAAAACTGCTCCATGCTGGACTGTCTTATTGCCCTGCTGTAACCTGTAGAACTGCTGCATCATATGACACTTGTGTTCCCTTGGCACATAATGACGCTTGAATGCTTTGGCGAACTTCTTGAATCATCAACTATCTCTGCTTAACCCATGGGCTTTGGCATAGCCTTTCCACCAAATCCTGGCTGCTCCCTTAAGGTTGGCTGTTGCTAGTAAGCCCTTGTCCTTATCCTTCATGCTATAGCCATTCTCATACTCCCTCATTTCATCCAACCATGCCTCGGCTTCCATTCCAGACCTGTTATCCCCTGAGAACTGTTCCAACTTCCTGGCTTTCCACAGCTCGTTCGCCTGCTCTTCGAATTTGGAGTCGGAGTCAGAGCTAGAGTTGGAGGGCTCCGTGCTAGGTGACCTCCTTCTCTGACTTCTCTTCTTTGGTTTAACTGCTCGGCCAGCCGGTATTTCCGGTAGTTGGACATTCTGATCTGGTCCCATTGCTGCCGCTCTTGCCAGCAAGGCTCTTATTTCGTGGATGTCCGACCTTATCTGGGATATTTCTTCTTTTGGGGTTGGTGCCTCGAACTCTTGGTACAGGTTCCTTGGCTGAAATTGCCTTGCATGTGTATGGTCTTGCTCATGTTGTCCTTGTTCCTCAACATTCCTAGGTACTCTAGCTGCATACACATTAGATTGCACTCTGATGATTAGTTCTTTGTTTTGTTATTGCATTGTTTTGTTTGATGATATAATTGTGGGGACAAAATATATCAAGAGAATATGCGAAATATCACCATTTATATTCATAGGATATAATATTTTTACATTCAATAATAAACATAGAGAATTGAAAATTTTTAATTCTATTCTTGGAATCTTCTTATATAATCAGGGTTGTCCTCCAAGAATTTCTTCACTTGGGCTGTGCCGACCGTTCGCCCTAAGTTTCTCAGGATGTTGGTGGCCGTGCCTCCTTGAAATGTGGTCACCAAGTCTTCGACCCTTCTGTCTGATGTATAGGCTGCGTTCATTGCCAACCTGCCCTGTCGCCTATAAGGGACCGCGAAGTCGAAGATGCTTAATGCTATTGTCCTCTTGACAAGGATGATATGGTCGATGTTTGGGGCCATGCGAGCATGTCTTTTGAATCCTGAGAGGGCAATAAGCATAAAAACCCCTTCTTCCCCACCTGGGCTGAATTGGCGGCGTATGACCGCTATCCTTCCATCAGTGAGCAAAGGTAAAGTAGAACCTGAGGGCCTTGTCGTGCCCTACCTCCCCTACCTCCTCGCCGGATCTGATTGCAGCTGTGTCTTCTGGAGTATTCGTCCACTGGCACTGCTATCATTTCCCTATAGTCGCCGAACATAGAAGATGCTAAGTTGATGTTGCCTCTGTCCTGTTCGCTGGTGCTGCTGTCGAGGTGCTGGGTAGGAGTGCACTCGTTGTTTTCCCTCTGATTCCCATCCGCTCCTGGATTGCTAAGAACTCCTCCTCTGTGGGTAACTCCTACTGAGCCATCATCTGTCTGATGCCGGTGTAGGCTTCTATGTCCGTCGATGATTGGCCAGTGTACGTCCAGGCCTCCCTTATGCTGATGGGGAAGTCCTGTGTCTCCCGGTCGATGAAGTCATCAAGGTCCGGTTGTTGACCTAGGAGATGTAGGAGCTCATCTATCCTGTAGCCCCTGTCCCTGCACTCTGGAAGGTTCTTGATGTCGTGCAGGCTCAGGTACGCTTCTCCTTGGATGATTATCGGAGTTAGGCTTGTGATGCCTAGCCCAAGTGGTGGAGCTGTCCTTGTGGTTCTCAGCCCCTCTTCAAAACTTTGAAGTTCCTCCTCAGCTTGCTGTCGTTCCTGTGTTGGTTCGACGTCTATGATGTCCTCTACGTCTGACCCACGTCCTTCATCTTCCTCCTGCTCTGTCTCTTCGTACTCGAGAAGCATCTGCTCTTCTTCACCTACTGCCATGGCCATAGGCTCGAGCTCTAGGGGTTGGATAGATGGTTCTCCTATCTGGGTTTGAGTTCTATGGGATAGGAAAATAGCTACAGCTGCAGTGTAGGAGAAATATCTTCTCCCGTCTACTGCTACTGACATATAATTAGGCAAGCGGCTAGCCTTATTTTCTAGATGCAGAGCTGTGCGAAGGGCCATGCTCGGAGCAAAGTATCCTATGCAAGGGGGAAGTTCTACTAGAGAAGGATCTATCTTTGCATGGAATTCAACCATGATGTCTTGGTAATAGGGAGTAGCATTGATGGTGGCATCCACATCGATCTCCTTCTGAAAAACAGCGAAGACCGAGTTGATGTCAGCCTAAGCCACATGAGCAGTGGCACTGTACCATCGCCTAAATGCAGATGTTGCCATGATGCTAGAGCTGCTGGGGATATCAAACAGATGAAGAAGCGCCTTTGGAAGCTGAAAAATCGCCTTGGAGCGAGGAGCAAAGGGATAGGGTGCAAATGAGGGTTGTGGTCCTATTTATAGACAAAACCCTAATTTTGGAAAAATTTTGGGTTTGGGAATATCTATCATTCTAAGGTCCTGCTATGCAAATCATAGGCAAACTCAGTTAAAGAGTGCATTCTAAGGATCCTATTGCAACAAATTTCATCTAATTTGGAGAAAGTTGAGGCAAGTTAGGTCAAATTTGGTCTAACCACTTACATAGTGCGCGAGAGGCAGTTCCAAAATTATCGGATTGGCTCCTGGCACACTCTGTGAGGGGTTGGGGCTCTGTTTGGGTTGAGGATGACTCAAATTTTGCAATCTAAGGGTGAAATCCTACTTATTTCGACGAGTTAGGTCAGATTGTGCCCTTACTTTCTACATTTGGCCAAGTCTTGGCAAAGATCAGTGGCCAAGAGGCAGTTCCAAAATTCTCGGATTGGCTCCTGGCGCACTCTGTGAGGGGTGGGGTCAAAAACACTGAGTTTTGCTCCAAATTGGGCAATTCCAAATGCAGATATCATTAATACAACCTAATTACTTACAATTTTAAACATTAATATGATCAAAACATAAATTTGTATTTACAAAATGTTCTATATTTACAATCAACTAACAGTCTTCTTTCTTAATAAATATGGCTAGTTTCATGTCCCTAGGCATACACGTTACTCTCTTTGCATGGAGGGCACATGCTAGAGAGTTTTCAAAATGTTGAACTAGCCTCTGCTCCGCTGCCTCCTGCAATGCGAGTAACATGTCATCTGTTACTCTCTTTGTGTTATCGAACTCTTGCAAAATTTCGCGGGTCAGTCTCGCTAAGTCGGCTCATGGGATCAACAGCCCGTAGCTCCTTTAAAAAATGGCGGATCTCCCGAGCAGCTCTCGCGAAGTATGAATCCGCATTTCTCTTCATCAGCTTCTTCGGGGGTGCTGGTCTCTCCGGGAGTGGCTTTAGGGTGTTCTTCTTCGACGGCCTGCCCCCCTCCACATAGGTCACCTTGTGCTGCTCATAGTACTTCGAGAATCCTCATACATTTTCATGTATTGGTTATACTCCTTCAGCTTCTTTCTGTACTCTTGTTCATGCTTGAGTACATAGGACTCCCTTGCTGGCTTGCCCTTTTTAGGATCCGCTGTCGGCTTTGGCCACTTGGGGTAAGGGGGTGCTGCTGCTGCCGATTCCTCCTCCTCGGCGTCGACATTTGAAGGTCCCGAGCCTTCAGTTGTGCGGGGGACCTTTGTCTCCTCCTCATCTGACTCAGTGTCAGAGGATGATGAAGGTGGCCTGTCGGGCTCCCGCTCTGTAATGGTAATCCCTTTTGCCGGTGTTGATTTCTTCTTTCGCCGGGTTTTCTTTGGCACCTCCGTGTCCTTCCCTTTTTCCTCCCTCCGCTTCTGGCACTCCTCCTTCTGCCTCTTCCGCTCCAGCTTCTCTTCGATCCTCTTCCTCTTTGCTTCCCTCTTCTCCTTCCCCCTCTTCTCCATCTTCTTGATTCTCCGCACCATCTCCTCTGTTATCTCCTTGTCCTCCTCGTTCTGTCCTCCATCACCCTGGCTCTCAGGGTTTTCTTGCTCCTCTGTGTCTCAGGTGTGCTCTTCCTCCTCCTGATGCTCTTGATCCTCCTCTTGGATGTCAGGGTTCGCGTCCGGATCTTGCTCTTGCCTGGCTCGCTCCTGAGCCTGTCTTGCCTTCTGTTGAGCAGCGAGGACTTGGGTGCTGGCGAAATCATCGGGTACTACTATCCGAGCAGTTTGTTTGGTCCGGGCCATGTTTTGAAATAGCGTGATCGCCTTCCGGGCGCCTAAAAATTGCCTTGTTGGATGAAGAGCGGCTAACTGGAGAAGGAAAGTGTAAATGAGGAACCCTAATGGTCTATTTATAGGTCTGAGAATTTTAGGGTTTGGACCTGCAATTTCATGTTGTACAATCCTGCAAGGTATTAGTGTTGGTAGGATAAATACATTAGGTTTGTTTAGGCAAAAAGTGTCCACCACTCACACAGTGCGCGAGAAGCCATTCAAAAAATTTCGGATTGGCCCTCGGCGCACTCTATGAGGGGTCACCCCTTTTTTACTCAAACTTTTAATTTATAAGGTGTTTCTTAGTGTTATAACATGCAATTCTAGCTCAAATTTAGGGATTAAGCTGCCCTGCACTGTCAGATTACACTAATTATGCATCTAACTAGGTCAACATGGGTCCACCACTCACACCGTGCGCGAGAGGCACATCCAAAATTTTTGGATTGGCCCTGGGCGCACTCTGTGAGGGGTCACTCCCTAATGGCCATAATTTTCTAGGGTTTTTACATAATTCATCCTATTTAGCATTTTTCTACTTGATGCACTATAAATTGGCAAAAAAAAAAAATTTCCCAATTCTTGAGGTTCATGCTTGGGTGATTATTTCCAAGATTGAAAGTCTACTGTTAGTCCTAATAGGGAATGGTCAGTGCTCGATCTTGGTCTGCCAAGATCATGCTCTGATACCACTGTGACGTCCCCTACCTCCTCTACGATGCTCCCATCGTATCAGAAGGCGAAGTTCATGGCAGGGGCCATCCACCTAACACCAATTCCAAGAACTGAGCCAGTGAGGAAGAGTGGATGGATCATTTGCCCCGTCTTCCTTCGGGTCGACCTAGCTGCAGAAGCGCGAATAAACATAAGCACATATAACATCAATACATCAATAAAGTCACCCCGAAGGGTGAATACATCACAACATAACACGAGTAATATCATCACATAGATAACAGCAACAAAAAGGGAATCCTACCCAGGGCTCAGACTTATGAGGGATCGACTGGCGGCTTGGGTCTCCAGAAGTCAATGCAGACCAAGTTCATGGCAATTGGATTGGGCTGGCATAAGAACATGGCTTTTGGGTAGTCCACTCCATCGGCCTCTCCCGTGCACACTTTGCAGAGTAGGTTGAAAAGTATTGGGACCGGACCGTAGCCTGCCGGGTGCATAGCCAAGAGGGCTACTGCTGGGTTGCATCTCCCCAAATCCGATGAGGCAGGAGGACAGTCACTTCCCCTCTAGAGGTAAGCATGCCCATCACAGGCGGCTAGAGGGCCACTGCCCATATTCGACTTGAACCTCATTGAAGGTGACGCATCACCCAAGAGGTGTCGAGCTCATGCCTTGCCCACACGCAGTGGCAAACCATTAAGCCTAGCCTGCTAAGATCCCCGGTAGGCTTTACACACCAGAGGGATCAATCTGTGATGGGACAAGTCCCCCTTGTCCACCGGTCTAGCCCCGCCACCCACAACTAGGCGGGCTCCTGTGCACGGGCCGCATTAATTGGGAATTAATGAGGCTATCTAGGATCATCTGCTACAGAGGCTTTCAGGGTCTCTACCCCCCTTCCCAATACATAAGAGAGCATAGAGTGGAATCACCATCATCATCAAAGAACTGAAATGTAGAATAACATCTAATCTATCTACCTAAACATCCAGAGTTAGGTTCTTTGGTTAGAGCTTGTGATCTCGGGATCTATAAGGTCTCTAAGGCTGAACTAACATGCTAAACCAGCTCATTGCCAGACTAAAAGTCGGCTTTGCACAATAGAATGACCATTTACCTGATCCCTGACTCGCTCCAGCTCCTCGGAATGCATCCATGCCTTCGTTCAAGTTGAAGGTGGCTGCTCCTGGAAGATCTGTTGTGCAAATGCAGCTTTTCGATGCCTGACAATGCGAACTAGGGTCTTGGCTTGGCCGGAATGGCTCAAGGAAACCCTAAATGCGAAAGAAGAAAGGTTTAGGGTTTAAGAAAAACCCTTATATGGAAACTCTTATGGTTAAGTTAAAAAGGGATCCAATGGGTTATTGCCACTTGACAAGGGGTTTTAGTTGTATATGTTTAATACACATGCATAACTTACGAGGTTGCCCCCTAGGCGCAACCCTTTACGACTCTCAAGTACTTGTCATGATGACATGTACGTGTGATGTGGCAGTATAATATATATATTCGGATCGTATTTTATACTGGAACGTCATAAAAGTGGAAGTTAACTGCAGGAAAAAGCTATTGTCCTCAGACTTATGTAGTTTAATATACATTTTGATCCATAGTAAACAAAGTTTAAAATGAAACGCACTTATTTGCTGCAAACGCACTTCAAAAGGAATCTTTGAAAGATTCCCTAAAATTCCCCTTAAAAAGTCCATTTTTAAGATTTTTTTTGTGACAGGTGTGACAATTTAGGTAATTTAGGTACCCTGATTGAACATAACTTCCATGCAAAAATTTTAAATAGCAATTTTCATCCTCCTAATTTAGAACAAAAAATAGTTACTTATATAAAGTGTAGCAAAAAAGGGGCAATAAAAAAAATAGCAAGGGTAGTAGATTGACAAAGAAGTGATATATTCAAGGTTGTGAAAATTGTACAAAATTATGAACAAAATTGTCAAAAATATAGGACATTTTGACAAACACTCATCACCTGTACTTTCTGTTCTTTACATGTTCGACTCATCGGACAAACTTACATTTTGCAGCAATATCAGGATGCATCTCATCCTCAGACTCATTTAATCCCTGATCACTTGAGCCTCCATCCTCAGGTTCACTCTCAAAACTGGATGTACTCGAACGATCTTCTTCCTCACTGTCTACAAGTGAGTCTTCATCATCATCTTTTTTGGCCACCTTTCTAGGTTGTTTGTCTAATCCACATGCCGACCTTATTAAAGTTTGAGTGACCATACGTAACTTATTAGCAGCAGTCAGAACAAAGTCATATGCAAGAACCTTTACTTCAGCTAGATCTATGACAGCAGTGCTTGCTTTGGACTTTGCTCTCTTTCCCACTCCTGTTTTTACCATCTCCAAAGTATAACTCCCACTGAAAGCATTGGCAGCATTTGTTCTCATCCAGTGCACTTTTAATTGAGTGGAAATTCCATCCTCTCTTATTACCTCCAGTACTCTAGAATGGCTTCTCAGATTCATCATTATCAGCTAAGACAGCTATGAGCATTCCTTTCTGAATCTCTGAGACTGAACCAGAAACTCGAGCAACTTGTTGTGCTGTGCGTCTGGGGCTAGTGTACATGACTCTGTCATCTTCATCTGAGCTAGTCAATATCTCTACATGTTCCTCTTGATTCTCAACTTGCACAGAGAGAGTTTGCCTAGATGGCCAGTTGAATGTAACTGGTCTTCAACCTTGTAATGAAGCTTGCAACATGTCACGTTGCCGAGAAAAAAACTGAGGCCACCATAAAGCATCTGCCTCCCCAAAGTGGTTAGAGCATGACTGAATACTTGTCTCAATATAATCCAATGATTTGTTTGAGTCAAGTGCTCTTCCCTCCTTTTTACTCTTTGTGACTTCTTTCACGCTTTTTAGAGGCATTTGCTCTGCAGAGAGCATGGAAATAGTATTGGGGATGGTTCGAATGAATTGAATACTGATGCTGGCTGCCACTGCAAGGATGTGGCATATTTCTTTCCTTGTAAGATAGCCTTGCCATCTACAAGTGAAATTTTGATCTGATGCTGAAATGTAATGTTTCTCAAGGGCTCAATAGCACAGTGACCCAGTTGATCTCTCCGAAAAATCCATTCCTTGAAATCATAAGTTTCTTCTAATAACTCGATGTCTGGACGAGGATTGTAGGAATCTTGGATAACCTCAATCATTGCTGGTAGGCTGAGAGCTTTTTCGAGCAAGACGTTTAGAGAACCTACTGAACATCTGATCAATTTGATCGTGTGTATGACCAACAAGCAGGAAACCAATCTTCACCTTCTTGAAGATTTGTTTCTCAACTAGCATAGCACAGTAAGCAAACAACGCCTGATTCTTATTTTCTCTTGTCGTGTTGTCTAGTCAAAGATACGAACCGGTGGTATATGTTCTAGATTGGAAAGAAGCTTATTCAATATTGTGATAGTGAGATTTGGATCAGCATGAATGTTTGGATAGTTCAAAAACCGCCTTGCAAGATAGTTTTCCATTTTTCTTTTCATTAAAATACTAAAAAAAAAAAGTCAACATGATAATATTCAAAGTTAAGATAAAGATAATGTATGAAATCAATCTATATATAAAAAGTTCTAAAACATCCTTATATTGAGACATTGACAAAAATGTGGTAGGGGTGGTCACTCTAATACTTTTTAAGGGACACCCTCTATTCCATCAAAATAACACCAACAACATGATGAAATCTGTCCTTAGGCACATTGACAAAATTGGTAGGGTGGTTGTTTCCATCAATAACAACCGATATGTAGTTGAGTGGTTGTTCCTTCCTTTCCCATGTTTTGTCAAATTTCTCCTTTCCAAAGATTGTTGTTCTCTGTGCTTTTTGTTCAGTTTCTCTTTCAATGCATCCAAAATGAAAACATGTTTAGGAAAGAACCTACTTTTAAGTAGAACTAGGCAAGAACACGCCCGGAAGCTTACTTTTAGTGTGAAGTATCCCGGCATTTTGTCTCGACATGTAGCACAAAACAGGACATCCGTGCTTTCTAGGAATGGACACGCTGAAAAACTCTTTTTCTAGAGCACAATGAAGTAAGAGTAGCGGACATGGCGTTCTCTCCCTCAACACACATGTCCTTATAATTATCGTAGACTTCACGTTTCGTGAAGTTGTCACTCAAGTGGTACATGGGGCTGTTAGGGGAGTTTCTCGCAAGACTCCTTAAAGAAACCTTCCATCCAGAAACACATTGAAGGGCATGAGTTCGATATACCTCCCAATGGCGAGTCATTAATGCACGGATTCTTGTCAAGCCTTTTTTTCTTCAGCGGTCAAGTCGCCCCGCTTCCTAAAGCATGAATCAATTTAAAAAATTTGATGAGACGGTGGCAATACCACCGTAAGTAAACTTCTCACCATAATCTGGCCTAATATTGAAGGTTAAGTAGCCCCTTTGGTCTAGCAGAGTCATTGAACTGTAACTATCACGAATCAACCTCAATTCCTTTAGTCCAATCTTAAGCAAACAACGTTGAGAACAACAGTGCTTTGTATGTGTTGCCCTCAAGTGAGCCTCGTCCATGAGTTTCTTTCTTCTTTGGGTTGTACATGCTTTCTTGTGTAAGTTACGCTTAAGATTCTTACTTGCAGGAGCTTTGAATTCAAACATAGAGTCTTGTGGCTTTGGTAGGTCCTCGTCTGAGAGATCAACATGAGGTGTTTCTTTGTCTGAAAGATCAACATGAGGTGTACTAGTAGATGCTGAGAGGTTTGGTGTGGGCAAGTCATGGGAGGAGGTGCTTTCCCTCTCTCTGGGAAAAAGTAATCGAGGTTGGTGACGCAATTGACCAGCTCCTGAAGTGTCGTAGAACACAGGAGTTGCGTGGCGCTGACTGCTCCCACTTGTTGTAGTACCATCGAGCAAAATGGATGCAGTTGGCGTGATTTGCCTCCGGATGCAGCCTACGGTGGACTATGGGCGACGTACTAAAATGAACTGGAAGAGGTAGTCTGACCTCTCTAGCCTGTGGTGGAGTAAAATGCATTGGTGGGGGCAAACGACGTTCATGAGGTGGATGTGGTGGAGTAAATTGAACTGGTGGTGGAAGCCGAGGTGGTCGTGCTGGAGTAAACTCAACAGAGCTGGGGGTTTGAATATCGGAGGTAGAATATTCGTGGCTACTTCCTGGTGTCTGTTGAGGAGGTGTGAAAGTCATTGCAGGAGGAAGCCTGCGAACAGGAGTTGGAGGCTCTGCAGTTCTTTTATCTCGAGCCATACTCAGAAAGTTAGTGTCACACTGTATAAATTTATACGACAGAAGAACAGACGGTATAAATTTATACAGAGTTGGTATAAATTTATACAGGGAAGGGAACTTAAGGCGGCAGACTATATAAATTTATACAGAGATGGTATAAATTTATACAGAGGAGGGCAACAAAGAACAGAGATGATATAAATTTATACAGAGGAGGTCAAGTAAGTGAATGCTTTTATTCAATCTTTTGTAGTATGTTTAGCGTGGTTGGAAGTGTGTATTAGCCCGGGCACGGTATAAATTTATATCATGCGCAGTCGCGGTATAAATTTATACCCTGCCCGGTCGCGGTATAAATTTATACCACGACCGGGCACGGTATAAATTTATACCGTGCCCAGGTCACGGTATAAATTTATACCGTGCCTAGTCACCGTGCGCCATTCAACACTAAACTACTTGCCTTTGACCATTCACAGGTGTGGGATCTTCAAGAGAGAATTTTTTGTATGTTCGAAGATGGTGAGCTTAAAGAACAAGCTAGCTCCGCAGGAAAGAAACCAAAAAAAAGGAGGTGAGTCAAAACAAAAAAATATGAGCATTGTACCCTGGACGCAGTTACAGGGTCTTAAAAGCAAAGAAATTTTTGTTCGCCTCTTGGAAAAAATTGTGGCCAAGGAATTCACATTAGACGAGATGGCTAAGGAAGCTAAGACGTAAGCCTCATTCGCTATGCCGTGTTTTTTTCTACCTTTTTTTGTCTTACAACATTCTTCCCTTTGCAGTCAGAAAGACATTGTCACCTGCCAGGCCGAGTTAATGAAGCAGCTAAACCTAGAGGCCTGGGAGGAGTGCAAGCTTTTATACCCAAGTTGTACCACAGATAGTATCATCAGAGAGCACGCTGTTAACTTCAGTGGCTGGGTAAGTTTTGCAGAAAATATGTTCTGTGTTTGTGCTTTTGTCTCACAGTATTCTTACAGAACAAGAAGAAGGGCCTACCAACTGGATTTTTAAACCTGGTTCGTAGGGCCAAGAAGGAGAGGCAGAGACTTAAGGCAATTGAACAGGGTAAAGAGGTCGCCACTGGCTGTTTTGACACTAATTATGAGAGATTTACAACATTTGGTCAGGACTGCTTGTACCGGGTTGTTCAGGATGATTGCACGAGGCTGGGGTCTCTTTTAGACAAGCAAAATTTTACATTATGCATTGCAGATATACCATATGGCTTTAAAATTAAGGATAGCGCATTTGACGAGGAGGCTTTCACGCACGTGCAAGTCCGTTCTTTTTTGGATGGCCTGAAGGATGTCACGATATCTGCTAACTGGAGGGTCATCATTTTCCATTCCGACCTACAGACGATGTCGGTGCTTAATCCTATGGGAGCGGTCTGTAACGCCGGCTTCGAAAACTGCGTTTGGTAAGCTGTACATTCAACGCTTTTCTTTTTACTGTAACTCCACGGTATAAATTTATACCACAGCTGCCTTAAGGTATAATTTTAACGGCTGGAACAACCGTGGTATAAATTTATACAGCAAGGCAATGTTTGTATAAATTTATACGGCTTGCCGCCGTGGTATAAATTTATACAGCAAGGTAACCGTGGTATAAATTTATACCGCCTCACTGCTGGGCTAACTTATTTTCCTTGTTTTCTTTCTACTAATTTTTAATTGCTGTATTGTTTGGCAGGCTTAAAACAAACGTCAAGGGTCATGGTGGTGGTCCACGCTTAGTGAGTTGTTTCGAGCATTTTCATATAGGTTTTTACAGCGCGGTCGCCAAAAAAACCATGGTTCATTTCAACACGCAGAATGAGAAGACTCCTCCCTGCAATGCTTTTCAGTTCCCGGTACCGTTGCGAGAAATTAAAGAGACCCACAAATGACAAGGCTACTGTGGTGTCCCATTATCGAAAACCACGAGGCTTATTAATAATTTGATACTGATGGTTTTCATGCAGAGACCGGATCTTAGATGCATTTTCCGGATCGCACACCACAACAGTTTAAGCCATAGCGGCGCAATGTCGCTCACGACATAGACCCGGATAAAGTAAGTTTCATCGGGACCGGGATAAGCTCTTGTGAATCATTTCCCCGATGAAAACGAGGAACGGAGCAAAGAACGGTGCCCGGCGATGTTAAAGGCATTTATACAGAAATACAGCCTCCACTTACAGGAAGAAAAGATGAGGAGGTGGAGTTTGTCGACTTGGAGCCTGTGGTGCCTGAGCCCGAGAAACCGCCTGTGCCGGTAGGTTTGGAATCAGAAGGAGGCGTCTCTGCTGTTGTAAGCTCGCAAGAGCCAAATCCTAAGGGGTACGAGAGTCCTGTGGACTGGGAAGAGCCACCTCCCCCACCTCTCGTATAAATTTATACAGACAGAGTTCTTAACTACTTCCATTGTAAACTATGTGCTATGTATTATTCTAATATATTTTGATGAAGATTTTTAAACTGAAAACTTTGTCTCTTCAACAATGCTTAATTAGAACAACTCTTTCTTGCTCCATGATTTCATACTCTTTGTCTTTCCAATGTTTGATTTTCTTAGTACTTATATTAAGCTTGCAAAAAGACAAACTATATTTCCTTCCGTTTTCAACAATAAATACTTACTGAGTTATCAAAATTAATGTCAAGCATTTTTTTTGGCCCTCTTTTAAAAATGAAAAGGCTTCAAAAATGTTGCTTTTTTGGGGGTATTCCGAATGCTCATTGCTCAACAATCTATTTTGCTCCCTATTTTGTCTGTTTTTTTCAAGTTTTCAATTTTTATAAAGGAATCTTTCAAACGCACTTCTTAAATAAGTGTGTTTCATTTTAAACTCTGTTAGTACCTCAAGCATACTCAATTTAATATTTAAGTAATCTTGTAACATGCCAAATCCATAGAAGAAATAGAATACACAGCCCATAGAAGAAATGTAAGCATTATACTCTTACAACCCTTTACTATTGCTTTTTTGTCTTGAATATGTATCCTCACATAGTTAATGCATGTTGCACAGTTTGAGAATGTGAGACATTGTTCCGTTCTCAGTAAGTTTCAACCCTCCATGGGACACTATAACAACACAAAATGCACGGCAAAAAATACGCTTCCAAAGAAAATTATATATTCTGTAAAAAGGGTTGATTGATAGCTCTAAAATCTAATTTACACAACTTCAAGAATTCCCATAATGCCAAGACTGCCTTTCCATTTTTATTTTGTCGTCTTCCTATAGATGTACATTGGATTGGGAAAGTTCATAATACATGCATATTAGGTGACATATCTATTGATGCAGTCTTCCCTTGCAAGATATTTTAATTGTACAAAGCATCATTAGGAACACTATAATTGGAATGCTTTGCTAGGAAGTCGAAGTATTTGACAAGGTCGTGCAGTTTGTTGAAATGTGATGTTAATATCTTTGTTTAGTTGGCGAAAGGGTGCCATATCAATGGAAGCCTGCAATATATTGTACTTTATGTCTAGGTCTTGGAACAATATATCCAATTGTCGCAACCTTGGAGAGCAAGATGAGAGTTGAAGTAATTTGTGAATTAAGGTCTTGTTCATCTTTCGCAGTTCGACATGCATGCTAGTAAGCATCAGATGATTAGGCGCAAAGAGCAGGTTCTCACAATCTCGTTCTTCCAAAACCCCGAGAATATTCTCTGTGATTTCAAGAGATTGAACAAATTGCAACTTGTTAGTGAGATGGAACATCTTCATGGGAAGACATGATCTGGAGTCTAATCTCAGATGCCGAACATGCAATTCTGGAACGAAGTTCATAATCTCTTGGGATTCAAGAATGATAGCAACCTTAGCCAATGTGGGGGAACATGAAAAATGCACGCCAGCAGATGCAAGGGTATCTAGGCTAAGTTCCTTCAACTTTGGAGAATTGAGGATGGTAATTTCACATTTTGCACTTTGGGGGCCAATAACGAGGTATTCCAGATTAGGGCAATCTATTTCCAAATGCCCAGTTCTGTGGGAGCCGAATTGAAGGTATTGCAGAGATGGAGAGAGGCGGAAGAATGCGGCCAGAGTGTGGTCTGTGATGGATACGTTGAGGAGGATGCAGGTTCGGAGATGGGGCATGCCAGAACAAATGGACGGAACGTTGCAGCTTACAAGCTTGAGAAGCACCAGATTTTGAAGGCATGGCGCTTTGAAAAACAGAGGGGGCGGGAATAGACATGCTGCCGCTTCGAGGCCTCGCAAATGCCTATCAGGATTAGAGGCAAGCACCTTTACCATGATACTGTCCTTGTTTTTTCTGTTTGTTATGCACATAAAATCCAGCTTCTCCGTTGTGTTGCATAGCTGCTTGAACCGCTTGCACACAACACTGCACTTTGCCAGCTCCTTTACGCAGCCTATCTTTAAAAAGATGTCGCTTATCAGAACTTCCGGTAGAAGATCGAACAGATCCATGCCCAACAGAAATGAGGGCAAGGAGTTTATTAATAAGTGCATATCTTTTGTAGAAGTGCATACCTTTTGTTCTTCCCTTTAGCGTCCTTTACTGAGCTCTAGGGTCAATGTAAACTCTAGGCAGCATAGATTTTAGGAAAAAGGTTGACTTTTGTTTCAGGACATTTTTTCGTATTTTCGTGCATCGGATTTTCGTGTATTCTGTTTGAGTGTTTGCTCCCATTTGGTTTTTGGCTGCTTCATCTTGCATGCATACAAGATTTGGAGACCTTTCATCATACAGTCAGTCATCAGTGGTGGGTAAAGGCAAATCAGTAGGGAATTGCATGCCTCAACTGGTCATGGGTTAAGTGATTTAACCTTTTTAGGCATGATCAGTGGAGTTAGCAAGATTCTACGCCCCCCTGTTCCCTGTTCTTTCAATTAGATATATCGTTATGTTGTTTTCCTTATGCCATGTTCTTTCGCTGGCGTTGGGCCACATTATCGTTTTTGCTTTAGAATACTTAGTACATGCCTCGACTGCGATCTAATGTAGATTGACACTACACTTCATAATCTTGCATGGATTATGAAATAAGGCCTGAATTGTATAAAGGACGTATGATGCTTGCTCGTAAGGTATAAGATGCTGCACAGCCTATGCTATGCAGTGCCTGAAGCATAACCTTGTGCAAGTTGTTAGTCGGTAGTTTATACAAGCACTTCAAAAGGTAGCATCTCACATGGAATACGGAAAGCATGTTCTATTCTTGCAATTAAATTTTGTATTGAAAGATCCATTAAGAAAGGACTATTCTAAGAGTATTTCTAGATCCAGCACTTGGAGCATGTTATGCACTTGGGGCAAGGACTCAGTATGAAAAGTATTAGGCTGGTCATGTTCTTCTGAAATTTCCATTTATTGTCTTTCTGAACTTTGAGATCTTCGCCACCTAGCATACTCGCCAACTATATGCATTGCACTGAATTGTTGACATTATCATTCTCAATGCAGGATCTACGCCCTAGCTAGCGTGGCCTTTTACAAAGACCAGTTTGTTTGAACGACATATGTCCTTGTCATGTCACCTGCTGATTTGGACATGCTTGGGTCAATGATAAACCACATGCTTTAACTTCTTCACATGTACTTATGGTAATTTCTTGTGGTAATCTATGTTTGACGAAATTCCAATATTTTATTTATTTGTGAATCACTCTTATGTCCTCAAAGCTTATAAATGCCATTGCCATTAGCACTCGTTCCATTCCGTTCCTTCTTCACTCCTTTCGACTCCTGCTCTGCTGTGGGTTTTTATAGAGATCCCAAATTGCCACATGTCCAAGTTGCTTCACCTAACTCCATTGCCCTTTGGGACCTCAAACGTTGGCCCCTACACTCTTCGGTTAGACAAGCGTGAGGGGCTACAACATGCTAGTGTTCCGAATCTAGGGGGCTGCACTAATAACAGACTAGCCCGCAATTAGGTCCAGACGAACATTCGTGCAACGTAAAGGAATGTTGGCTCGCTGCTCCCGTATCCAATCCCCTTGTGACACATGGCACATATTCTAACCCAGGAATTAGACTAAACTTTATTTTTAACTGGAAGTTATTTTTAACTGGAACTTTATCCTGAAAGTATTCTAAAGGTAAGAGAATTGGCTAGTAAAACTTATGGGAATGAAGAGTAAAATTTGCAGAATGACACAGTAAAACTAGTAGAAAGGTTAGTAAAGATTCAAGAATGACACAGTAAAATCAGTTCAAAATATCAGTTCAAGATTTGCCATTCATTGAAAAAGTTCTCAACTCGGTTACATTGAAAAAGTAAAACATGGAAAGTCGTGTAAGAGGCCCTTGCCCTCAGTAAAACTGCAAATACTTCAAATCTCCTTCACACTTGATCTAGCTGTAATATCCTTCACAAACTCGGACAGATCAATGTTGCTTCCTCCAATCTCTTGAGTGATGTTCAAGATAAAACCAGGTGCATCTATCTTAGCCATAGTAGACTGAGAAACCACAAAACCTTCAAACAAAATGACACTAAATAACAGAACAAAGCTCGATTTGACGACATTACAACCTTCGAAGTTACTGAAGAAGCATCAAAAACCTGAAAAAGACAGGTAAACAAGTTAGATATGCAAGATTTTACAAAAACAAAGATAAATGGATGATTTAATTTAGCTGATCCTAAATTTTAGAACAAATCTGCCTTTAAAAGTTTAGAAACCAAGGTAGAACCCTCAAAAAATACAAGAATACAGCTTAATATTCAGAAAAGCCCTAACAGAGCCTAAAGCGACTCCCAGACCTTCTGCATTACTCCCAGACGCATTATCCGCCATTATCTGCAAGAAATCAACATAAGAATTAGATAATACTATGAAAATCAATCTAAAACTCATGAAAACTACCTAGAACACTGGAAATCAAGAATTATGCCGTCAAGAACACTGAGAATCAAAGCGCTGTCGTCAAGAACACTCAGAATCAAAGCGTTGCTCCCACAAATGAAGATGCTACTCCAAAACTTCACAAAATGAGGAGAAACTAAGGCGCTGCAAGGAAAAACGAAGGCGCTACAATGAAAAAGCCTTCCTGAATGGAATGCAGAGCTTAAAAGCTCAAGAAACATGCGAGCGCCGCAGCGATCGGCATAGCCGGAAGCAAAAAGAAAGGAAGGAAAAAATGATTTTGCAAAACTTCGTAAACTTTTTGGCTGACGTGGCGGACGAATGTCGGCTGACATGGCAGAACACGACCAACAATTCCTTTACGTTAGGGCAAAGCCTGCTTACACGACTTTCCGTGTTGTCAAGTGGGCCTCCGCGCTGACGCGCTTCGGCCCACTTTCCAACACGGAAAGTCGTGTAAGCAGGCTTTCCCTTATCCGAGCAATCTGAACCTAATTTTGCTAAGCAAATTCGGAGAAAATCGTGAGGAAAATCCTCCCCTAACATCGTCAATTTGTTTAGCAGGAAAAAAAATAGAAAAATTAAATACATACTGAAATGGGTGGTACCGAAAATAGAAAGAGTGTTTAATTCTACTCCTGGATTGTTGGGTTATTCTGCCCTATACAAAATAGAGTGCTCTAGATGAGCAGCTTGATGCAATATAGGTATGCCTACTATTTGGGGCGTGAAACCGTTAGCTATTGTAAGTGATAGATGTTACAAATGAGTGAATGCTAAATGATAGATGTTACAAGTCAAATATTAGATAAACTCCATTTGTGCAAGTTGAATAAAAAAAAAAGAGGAAGTCATGTCGTTTTGGCATAGTTATTGGTGAACTATTAACCTGCCTCCATAGGGTTTTTGAAGAATCACTTGGCGAGGCAGAATTTTTCAAAACCTCCTCAATAGAAGAAGTAAAGGATAGTTATATCTACAAGAAATCTATCGCGGGAGCCTTCTTTTCTAAGTTTATTATCAGGGAATTTGTGTCAACTCAACACCAATGTAAAAATCATCTCCAGTCGGATCTCAAACCATAATGCTTTGCCATCATATTGAAGAAAATAGAATGTTATTTCGAGCCAGATTTTGAGATTCAATTGTGAGTATCGTGTTAGACAATGCTACCTCGCCGTGTAAAAATAGTAGTGAACATTTAAATAAACCCTCATTAACGAAGAAAAAATGCCACTTCAATGTTGAAGTTGTTCAAAACTTATAGTATCTATTTTCATCTCTAATAACTAGATTATGGATCTACCCTTCAAAACAGAAGATCTACCCTTCAAAACCTTAAATTGTTTAGAACTAATATTCTACGTCGAAATAGCCTCTAACCTGGAGGTCATTGTAGATTCAGGAACTACCATTAGAGATATCGATCGCAGCATCTGCTATTTAGTGAAAATCACCAAGAATCAAAGAAGCGCCTGGTAACAATTGAAGAATCGCCAACAAAGAAGGTGATGCGCCTGCAGAATGAAGAGAAGTGGCAGCGGCCTGCAGAATGAAGCGAATCGCCCAAGCGGCTAAGCAAGCACCTGTTACTATCGTCTAAAAAGGAATAGACGTCGGAGGAATGCCCTGCTTTCTCTTCCAAGTGATCTCAGGCTTAAGTACCTATGAATATTGAAGCAAGGACGTGGAGCATAAAATTGCAACCTACGGAGTCGAGGAAGAAAGCGCCTTCTGTTGACCATGTCTGCCTTCTGACACAACACAATGAAAGGCCCTCATTATGAATGCAAGTCGATGGGCGGGCAAATTCAAACTTCAACATACGGGCAGGCACTTTTTAAAATTGATAAGCGAGTAGGGTAGAAAATTCAAATTTCAAACTTGGGAGAGGCGGACGTGCGGGCAAATTCACATTTGAAAAAATTTGGAGAGGCGGACGGGTGGGCAAATTCAAATTTGAACGGGCAAATTTAAATTTGAGGGGGACAGTTCGGGGGCTTATCTTTTTCTTTTGTGCCACTTTTCATTTCATTTCATTTCTTTTGTGCCTCTCGCCTTCTGCCTTCCGCCTGCGCCTAGCGGTCTGCACATTCTCTCTCCTATTCAATCGCCTTCTCTCTGTAGCGCTTTTTGATCCAAGAGCGGCCTGAAAAAAAGTTGGAGTAATAGTTATACGGACTTGTATTTATACGACGTACAAATACAATGGCGCAATCTTCGCTAAAATTGGGGAGCCAGGCTCAGGTTAGTCTCTCTCTGGCTTCGATTTTTATCTTTTTAGACTAGCATAGGCTACTATAATGGTGCGGACGCGCCATTTCTATATCATGGAGTGCATGGTCAAACCGTGGCCATCCCTTCCGTATAGAAATAGCATGCCTGCGGTATTTAGGAGGTTTAGCTTAAGTAGACGTAGCTATATGAAATGGCGCACCTGCGCCATTTCAAGAATGCCTATGAGTCTTCCTCTGGTCTTAATGAGGTGCATGAATAGGTGTGCCATTTCCTATTCATGCACCTCATTAAGACCGGAGAGGCATTCTCGAAATGGCGCACTTGTGCCATTTGAAGGAAATGGTGCAGGTGCGCCATTTTCTTCAAATGGCGCAGGTGCGCCATTTCATATATCACGTTAATCGTCGTGCTAAGTGGATACATGTCATTTTCTTACCATGTTTATGTTGCAGCCATTGTTGCGCCGAAGGCACAGAACATAGTTACACCGAAGACCCTAGTCCTGGCTGGCAGGTCTTGGTGCATAAAGATTGTTAGAGCCATACCTTTGACAGAAGGTGTGGACCCAACAAAGGGTGACAAGAGGCGAGAGCTTTGCCTTCTTGTCAAGTCCCGTGCTGGTGAGATGGAAGAGGAATCCGTGGCACAGATGGGCATCATAGTAAACATGAGGGAAGTCAAGAAGCAGGGAAGACTTGACTTTCTTGGCTGCACAGCGGAGGATCTTGTCAATGCTAGCATTGGTCTCTACTATATGGAATGGCAGTGCTACGACCCGACAATGATGGAGTCCAGCATAAAGGACCAGGCATTGTCGGCCAAAAAAAAAGGGGTGGTCGTTGCCATCATATGAGTCCCGCGAGCAAGCAGATATCAAAGGCACGGTAGAGATCCTCAGGGGATTTAGTATTCTGCGAGCAGCTACAGACATGTCAAAAAACTCTGTGTCCCACATTATTAGAGCAAAGCTCTCAGGCAACATGCCAACACTAATGGACAGCAGGTGGCTACTGGGAGAGGTGACTAGAAAGGGTATGAAGGTCAAACCAGCCACCAGAGTAGCCAAAGGAACGAAGGCATGAGGAGAAGAAGAAGAACAAAGGCATGCAGATAGAGCGGACTCAGGAGGAAGCGAAGGGGGACGAGCATCAAGAGGAGAAGAGGGATGAACAAGAGGAGCAGCAGCGTCATTCTCCTGTGAAGTCCACTGGGAAGCCTGATTCCGAGAGGACTAGGCTCCAAAACACACAAAGCTGGTAGCTTCCACAACAGAGAGCGCACCAGCAAAGAGAAAGAAAGAAACAAAAAAGGAAACAAGGGTTAGGAAATTGCAAAAGATGGCAGACTTTGAGGTGCTCGAGGAACTGAAGATGGACCGCGATGCCGAAGAGGAAATGGCAGAGGAAACATTGAAAAGAATACAGAAGCATGGCCACATATTTCCTCTTGGAGTCATATACACAAGGGGGATATCCATTTGGGATCTAGAAGAGGCACCGCCTAATATGACCGCCAGGGTTATTAACCCCGAGCATGTAAGGAAGCTCTACAAATCTTTTGCAAAAGATCCACATCCGGTGTTCACTCCAGCAGATGTGGTGCCCTTTGATCCGGACATGAAGGAGTTGCTGACCTGGTCACAGGAATCTGACCTGGTAGGGAAACATTTCTACATTATCAATGGTAATCATTCGGTCTCTACTGCTCATCTTGTGTTGAGTAAGTTGGGGACAGAAGATGCCAGAGTTGAGCTCAGGAAGATCTATAATTTCATATGCAGAGTTCTTTCTGGACAGATTAGTGACCTGGACCTTCTTCAGCTCAGTGTGGATGTCAATGACATTGTGGTCAAGACTGTCTTCAAGGAACCTTATGTGGATCAGATCCACCACCTGCGGAAGCAATATCAAGAGTGTGGAAGACCAGCTCCCACTGGAAAAGGGCAGTCAAGAAGTGACGAGTACAAGATATGTTCACATCTGTTTTGCCATACATTTGTGGGTAAATGGTGCAACCGCGCCATTTGGGTAAATGGCGCAAATGGTGCAGCTGCGACATTTACCCAAATGGCACCGTTGCGCTATTTCATTTACCATCTCCCGCTTCTAACATCGTGAGTTCTATTGCAGCATTACCTTCAAATGGCAGAGAAGATTCTGAGGGGCAAACACACGAAGGACGTCAATAGGTTCGTCTTCATGCCAGATGATGTTTATGCACTATTCCGTCAAATGTGGAACAAATGGAGGAAGGGTGAGCTTAAGGACAATGGGGGTCAAGCTATAATAATCAATTGGGCAAAAGACAAAGATTACTTTAGCGACAACTCCTTAGATGCATGAGGGGCTTGGACTACGATGATTGTCGAAAGGTCCTCGAAGAAACACTAAGTGGGGACATATACGTCAAAGTCACCTCAGATTACAAAGGCAAAAATTTTTTCAAGACAAGGGCACAGAACTTAAGAATTCTTGCTTATATGAAGAAGGAGATACTGCACTTCATCTCAAATCAAATTGGCATTAAGTACAAGAAATTCGAGGACCTAAGGAAGGCCATCGAAAGCTTCTCTGATACTGCACTTCTGGCTTGGTGAGTGTGTCACCATAAGTGGGTTTCGGAAGGAATACTCAAAGAGGGTGTTCATGGTAACATGCCATTCTTCTTGGCCAGATCTATTCGAAAAGTCCTTAAGCCCGAAACAGATAAGGACTTGCCAAGATACTTTGTTGAACATGTCACAGCCGGGGGGATTGTGCAAGAAATTACAGTGCTGCCTGCCAGCATGATATGTTTAGATGCAAGGCAGATTACTCCGATTTGGAATAGTGAGACCATAACCAAGTTCTTCGATTCCGCATCACAGATGACAGATGTAGAGACATACTGGATTCTATGTTTTGTCAAGCCGGAGCATAACTTTCTCTTTGCCAGTGCACTTGAAAGACTGGAATCTATGTCCAGTTATAGGAATCTATGAAGAGGAAGCTGGAGCTACAGGTGGTGCAGGAATAAAAGCGCCACATGCTCTTGTTCTTGCGACGAGGATTTCTACACACATGGGAGAGCCTGATGAAGACCTGGACCTCAGGCTCTATGGTGATTATCCTCGGAAGATCCTGCCAGTTCCTGTTATTCCTAAGGAGGCTATCGGAAGTGAGGGAGACGTTATGGCTAAAAAACTCCTGCAAGACAGGTTTAAATACAGTTGGCGGGGTATGGAAGGAGAATATCTGGTGCATAAACAGATTGGTCCTGCAACTGCGTCCTACCTCATTGATAAGCTCTGCCCTCCAGGTAGCGCCATTCTAGATTTCTTCTCTTCTTGAGCCTTCTCTAGGGCATCACTTCATGTAGGAAGAATCAGTGTGAAGTACGAGCATGACTTCAGAAAGCTTAAATGCATAGTGGGCATTCTGGGTAGGGTCGAGAACGTTCTATACCCCTTGATTGCCCCAGCGGCCATTGGCGAGCGCGAAGTCTTGACTCTGAAAGATGGTGGAGCAATCAGGGTAGAAAATGAGGAAGACGAATCAGGTTCTCATAAAGAGATAGGAGAAACATCGGCCAAGGTGGAGCTGAGCAGGAAGGGCATACAGTTGACCGCAGTAAAATTAACCCTGCAGACAATGAGAAAGTCAATGATGAACACTTTGGTCACGACTATTAAAAAAAATTGTATCTACTTTATATTATATTAATATATGACTACATGATCTTCTGTAAAAATGTGTTATCTATAGGAGAATGGCGCGGGTGCACTAGGCTCTCATTTCAATTGAATATGAGGCAGCAAGGATCATGAAGAATTACAACCCAAGGAAGGGTATGCAATGATGAAGCAATCTTAGCTATCCAGCCTCTGTTTTCTAGGCTTGAAATCAACCTCACTAACTTTGCCAGTTCGAACAGTTTGAGGTAAGTTGGACAACTTTCTTACATTATACAATGATCTGAAGCCATGCATTACAGGCTTATAGGAATGTCATACTTCTATAAAACTATCACACCTTTTTGTTCGTTATGCCTTGCACTGTGCAAATACATAAGATGTTTCTAAAGTAGAGTACTTTGATTCAATATCGTAAGTTGCATTGGCTTTTGAGATCCAAATTGCACTACAATCAGCAATAAAGCTTTGAGCTGAATAATGCATTTGCCCAGAGCTAACATTATTGAAGAATTTATATTCTACATTCATTGATTTGGAATGGGATTTTTCCTTTAATTTTGTGTACATCAGATATTTGACTTCTAGAATGTGCTTGATGCAGATGGTCCAATGAAGGTACCAAGAATATCATGCAAGTTCAGGTAGAGACCATTGAATCCACAAAGTTGGGTATTGACAGGTATTGTCTTTGTTGCTTTTAGAATGTATGGTATGATTTCGCTCTATTTTATAATGCCATATCTATATTTTCAGATGCTACACAGCTAAATCTTCTGAAGTTCCATATGAGATGAGAATATATAACAGCTTGAATATTTAGAAACAAAATTCCTATTACATTATGTTTTCTGGAGTTGATTAGAGTACCATTTCAGTTTGGAGATGTAAAAACATTTGGCGTTCTGTGTCCTTAGCAATCAAAGTTACAGAATCTGATGTATTGAACGGGTATAATGGGACAACTCATTTGTGGAGACAGGCCGTTGTAGAGCAAATCAGATTCAATGATGTTTTTTTGATAACTTTTAATATATTTAAATAATCAAGTCTTCTCTCATCATGTGGTAAGTTCAACGTTCTTGATCATTATCTTCTACAGTCCCAACAATTATAGTCTGATTCATCCTAGTTTGAAGATTAAAGAAGCCAAGTTTATCTAATTCTAACTGCTGAGCATGGCTACTGGGGATCCATAGCGGGCTAGGCTTCTAGTCGGTCACTTTGTGTGGGCCGGGTATGAGTCTGACACTACCTGGGTCAATGTGGATAGCAAATAGCGGATCAAGTTAGTCCCGAAAAGCTATTTCGATTCCTAGTTTTTGATCAGGAGCAATTGTAGAGGATTATCTAGAGCTCATATTAGAATTATAAAGATAGCTTAATATAATAGCAAAATGAGGTACGAGTTTGCATTAGCAGGACGAGACCTCATACTAAAGAGTTTCCGCTCTACAATTACAGAATGGGATTACATTTCTTAGGATGGATTAGTAACATATAATCATGCTTAGTGCGAAAGAATGTCTATCGGAGGAGAGTATAATAGGAAGAATTTTATTCCTGTCAAACCAATTCATATATAGATACCTCCAGCAAGAATACGGATAAATTTGATGAGCGACAGATGTAGGCATGGGACAATTAGGGACAATTGGTGTTTGTATTGAAGGGACAATTTGGGATAGTAGTGTTCAATAAGGATATGGATGGTACAGGCATGTATGGTGTCTATGTATGGTAAAGGCATGTATAGTGTCTATAAAAGGCATGTAAGGGGTCTATGTATGGTAAAGGCATGTATGTTGTCTATAAAAGGATTTAGAAACATGCCAAGCGTCTATTCCTGGTAAGAAGCCACGGGAAGACGACTTAGATGTGACACTGTATGATCTCACCTTAGATGATGAACGACCTATTCTTATAGCAATCACTGACTCTCTATGCCCTGAAGAGGAAATGGATGAGAGTGTCGAGTGATTTCTTGATCTCTCTAAGACAAATAGCAAGCCAGACTTAACACTCTTCTCCAGGAAAAAAGAAGCGGACAAGATGACCAAACAAGGGATTATATCTCTTATGAGGAAGAGGACGATACCAACTGCAAATTGCTCTTGGAGATGACACATAAGCAGAAGAAGGATCTGCTCAGACTTATTTATTGTAGAGCTACTGCATACAAAAATACTTTCATGAAGACAGATGTGAACAGTGAGACATATTTTAAGGATGATTGGCCCAGTAACGTAGCAGTTACACCAATATCTATATGCCACGTGGTTACAGTCGTGTGTAGAGGCATCTTATATTATAAAGTTTTAGCGTATGTCATGAAGCAAACCCTAATTTGGATGGTTGAGATCATCTGATTGCATTCAAAGACCAAGATTTATCGGACTTCCCACCACCATGATTGGCCATGCTCTAATCTCTGAAGAGGAAAGGGAAAAGGAAAAGGGAGGAGAAAAGGGCAAAGTGAAAGGCAAAAAGGCACAGGTAAAGGGGAAAGAAGAAAAAGGGAAAAGGAAAGAGAAAAGAGCATGAAAAAGGGAAAGCAAAAAAAAGCAAAAAAAGACACTGCGATAGGATTAAAAGGGAAGTTGAAAAAGGGGATGAGGAAAAGGGTAGAGAGGAAGGAAGAGGAAAGGAAAAGGGAAAGGGAAAGGAAAAGGGAAAGGTAAAAGAACGAGGGAGGAGGAGGGAGCAAAAAGGGACACTAGAAAAGGGGAAGAGGAAAAAGATGGGGAAGGAGAAAAAATAGGAAAGGGAAAAAGGACAAGAAAAAAGGGGAAGAGAAAAGGGGAGGGGAGAAGGGAGGGAAAAAGAGAAAGCGATAGGAAAAGGAAAAAGGGAGGAGAAAATGGGGAAGGGAAGGAAAAAAGGGAAGGGAATGGGAGAAAAGAGAGTGGAAGAAAAAGGACGAGGTAAAGTGCGAGGAAAGGGGAAAAGGGAAGGTACAGAAAAAAAAGGGAAAAGAACAACGGAGGACAAAAGGGAAGGAAAAAGGCACGAAAATAACGGGAAATAAAAAGAGGGCACTAGAAAAAAATGAGGAGAAAAAAAAGGTGGGGGAAAGGGATATCGGAAAAGGTAATAAAAGAAAAAAAAAGACACTGCAAAAAGGATAAGAGGGAAAGGATGAGGATAGGAGTAAAAGGGAAGTTGAAAAGGGGATGAGGAAAAGGGTAGAGAGGAGGGAAGGGAAAAGGAAAGGAAAATGGAAAGGTAAAAGAACGAGGGAGGAGGAGGGAGCGAAAAGGGACACTAGAAAAGGGGAAGAGGAAAAAGATGGGGAAAGGAGAAAAAAGAAAGGGAAAATGGACAAGAAAAAAGGGGAAGAGAAAAAGGAGGGGGAGAAGGGAGGGAAAAAGTGAAAGCTAAAGGAAAAGGAAAAAGAGAGGAGAAAGCGGGGATTGGAAGGAAAAAGGGATAGAGAAAACTGGAAGAGGGAATGGGAGAAAAGAGAGGGTAAAAAAAAGGAAGAGAGAAAGTGCGAGGAAAAGGGAAAAGAAGGTACGGAAAAAAAAAAGAAAGGGAAAAGAACAAAGGAGGAAAAGGCACGAAAATAAAGGGAAATCAAAAGAGGGCACTAGAAAAAATGAGGAGAAAAAAGGGTGGGGAAAAGGGATATCGGAAAAGGTAAAGAGAAAAGGAAAAGGAAAAGGAAAAGGAAAAGGGAGGGGGAGAGAGGGAAATAGAAGGGAAAAATGGTACGGAAAAAAGTGGAAGAGGGAAAAGGTTAGAAAAGGAGGAAAGGGGAAAGGAAAAAAGCCATCGGAAAATGAAAAGGGAAGGTGAAAGAGAAAGAGGGAGAGGAAGGGAAGGGAAGCGAAGCGAAGGAGAAGGGAGGAGAGGGGAGGGGAGAAAAGGAAAAGAGAAAAAAAGGTAAAAGGAAAAGGAAAAAAAGGGGAGGAAAAAAAGCCAAAAGAGAGAAAAAAAGGGGTAAGATAGGAATGGAGGGGAGGGGGGGAAAAAAAAGAATGAAAAATAAAAAAGAAAAAAGGGAAAAGCAGGGAATAAAAATTGAAAAGGAAGAAAAAGGAAAAAAAAAAAGGAAAAGGGAAAAAGAAAGGGCATACAGATTTGGGAGAAAAAAGAATGTGAAATTAGAAAAATAAAAACATTGAAGGGGAAAACAAAAAAAAAAGGAAAAGGGAGATGGTAGAAATAGAATAGTGGAAAAAGAAAAAAGGTAAATGATGGAAAAGGGAAAAAGAAAAAATAAAAAAAATAAAAAATAAAAGCATGGAAAGGCAAAAGGAAAAGGAAAAAGGGAAGGAAAAATGGATATGTGGTGAAATCCTCTTAATTGTGTGATTTTAAGACGTGAGTTAATTTAACAATTTGCTTCAGAGTATATCATTTACAGTTCCTAGCTATGTCCAGCAACGCTGGGCTCCATTTCTAGTGTTCAATAAAACCCACTCCAAGTCACTACCTGCAGCAAGCTAGAGAATTAGCTGACTTGAAAGCTTCTAGGAGGGTCCTGAATCTGGGAAAGGATGTTCAACTTGCACAACGTTGATTTAAAAGCATGCTTGGCGCAAATTGTGTTGATTTAAAAGCATGCCTAGCGTGAATTGCGTTAACAGGCGTGCTTTTAAATCAATTTAATTTGTGCCAGGCGTGCTTTCTACACAACGTAAAGCACGCCCAACAAGGATTGCGTTGATTTAAGAAGCACGCCTGGTGCATTAACTTAAAAGCACGCCAGACGTGCTTTTTAACCAATTCAAATCATGCTAGGCATGTTCCTGGTCTAAGATACTGATCCCATTTTCTGTACTACTGTAGTCTATACGTGGAACAACTGCGTCATGCTCGTCAACAATGGGTGGAATATGGCTGCCCATTTCTCACCAAACAGGGCGGGTCAAACTCTGAGGCATTCAAGCTGTTGGAGCGGACTCTATTGCAGAAAATTATACAGGATAAGAAGAAGACTATAAGAAAATTGAAGGAAAAAGGTGGTGATGACAATGCAGATCCTTCTGATAACACATCTAGCAGGTCAGGTCCAACAGACCCGTATAAGATTGTCTTTTGTAACAAGGCAGTATGGCTCAAGTGGAATGAATTTTGAGACGCTTATGCACAAAAGAAGCTGCCAGATACCATGGGTAGGGTGCCTCCTGTTGATGTAAGCATCTTTGACTTGAATATAATATAGATGAGAAAGACTCAGGGGCTAGATGATACTGAGACCATTTGGGTGTTAGACCAATGCCTAAGAGGTGTCATCGTCACAAGAGGAAGGTCTTGTACAAGAAGAGTGCTTTCACTAAGTATAGGATGTTCTTCAGTGCTGCAACCATGTGAAACATGTGCGTACAATGAAGTCAACTATAGAAGCTGAGTTACTTGGGGAGATTGATCACCTCGCTAAGAAGGAATCATTATTAGGATAATTGTTGACCATGTATAAAGCTAGTACCTCCAAGGAATAGTCCAACCGAATGAAAAGAAGTAATCTAACAAGTCCGGCCAACTTGTTATGATGAAAACCAATTCAATTGATAGGAATATTCCAAGAGAGTAAATACCTAAGAAGGGGGGATCTCTAGAATATAAAATGGAATAATACATGAAAGATATATCTAAAAATAAGAAGTGCATTAATCACATAGTCTTTTGAGACAAAAGGAATTGTCATGATGATAAAACCTTGCAATTTAGAATTGTTCTAAATAATTTAGTAAGTCATCGCTTAGGGATAGATATGTTGAACATGATGGCTGCATTTATCATAGACGGTTAAATATGTTAGCTAAGGCTAGTGAATTAATGCGTTAGATAGAAAGCATATAACCTCTTAAGGTAGATAAAATAGCTACGATGTTATGACAACATCAATTGAGGGGATAGGATACATTGAGGTGTAGGACCATTTTCTTATGAAGAAAGTGGGGGCTCAATCTTAGGACCGAACCTAACTAATCTTAGGCATTGAATCGCCATCAAATTAGTCGACCCTTAGAATAGAGTTCATTTCACAAGTAGCCAAAGCACATGGAGCATAAGATGGATAGACTGACGCAAGACTTCAGCATGTGTCCATGTGTCCTTCAGCATGTAAGACTGGCACGGGGGAGCGAATTAATGGAAGCAAGGCAACGGCCAAGGCGTCTCCAAATTAGTCGACACCGGCTCAATGGGGGTGCGACATCTAAGGTGGGGAAAGGCTTTACATCAAAGTATAGATAGAATGCATGATAGGAAAAGCATAATTTTCTTGCGCCATGATCAATTGCCTGCATTCACACCTAGGAATGAGCTAGTAGCCTAGCTCTTAATTAAATTATTCAGGGTTATGAACCCCTTATAACCACATAAAATATATAATCTTAAGTATATATTATGCAGGGCATTGATAGCACTCCATGAGGGCATGTATCATAAGCTTTAATGCCTTGTTGGTAAATTATATGTTCATAATAACTGCATAGATAGTTTTGTCTTGTGTAGATATCTTAGTATCGAGATAAAGTAAGATAATAATTACATAAAATCTTAGTTAAACTTTCGCAAGGATGTAATTCCTTCCAAAGGCATTTAAGTAACCTTCATAGGGTCTGGACAGATATAATAAGAATTTGTCTATCTTTTCATAAGTATAGCAACTATAAAATATATACATGTAAAGTTGATAGATCACCAACCAAGTAGCGAGCGAGAGTCACACGCTCAACACTTGGATCCGATGATATAAACCCTAGCCATATGATAAATAATTAAAATACTTTTCAAAATAAGTATTGCCTCGATAATTGTATAGTTATCATATAGGGTGAAAGCATGTTAGGATGTACCATCTAAAGTACTTTTTAGGGAGTGTGAAACTACCCAGAAAAGTACCCAGCACTGGGTACTGGGAACTTGCATAAATGCTGCAATAGATAATAAGTTTGAGAGTTAATCCATTTATATTAGTCTCTAATAATATTGTTATCCTCTAATACTATAGATTGACATGTTATTGACCTTCAATTCAAAAATTTTTGATTGATTTTAATGGAAAGAAAAAACAGAAAGTACCAGTTTTTAAAGTACCCAGTGTAGGTACTTTTGAGGGTTCCAAAAGTGGTACACCGTAGCATGCTTTTATCCTATAACAGTTAGTTAAATATAATACTATTGAGCGCAATATATCCAATACTACTATAATGTTAATATGAAAATATTATCTTAAGGTAATTAATGTAATTGCATGCATTAAGGGAAGTCCAGATCATGCAGGGGTCCAAGATAATGCTTATTCAAGACATTAACTAAACCATGTGTCCAAGGGAGAAGTATCCCAGCAGATGCTAGCCGACATGCAACAGTTGGTGGAGGATACCTTCTAGCAGCAAGAGGCCGGCAGAAGAGCATAGCAGACAAGCACTGCATCAGCTGAAGCGTTGCATCGACAAGTGCAAGAAGCTTGCTCCAAGGTAGGCTGGACCATTCAAGACAACCTAAGTTGGACCTGCCAGCACACTTGAAGATCCATAGAGTTTTCCACGTAAGCCTCCTAAAGAGGCACACTCCTAATCCAGAGGAAGTATTGGAGACACCGGAGTTACAGGAAATGACGGACGATCATCTTGAGATTGTTCCAGAGGTTCTTCTTGACAGATCCTATAAGAAGACAAGAAGATCTCAATTCTCCAATACCTAGTGAAAGGGACACTTACTAGTGGAAGATGCTACGTGGGCACTACAAATAGATCTTGAGAAGCAGTACCCACAACTCATGGAGCAATGCAAGGGTTGACTCGTCATCAAAGTAGTCGATACCGAACTGATAAGTGAGTGGAAGGTAGATTAAAAGTCTACTTCCGATGCCACGAAAGTAGACAAATTGAGAGATAACAGGTCATATAGGATCATGCATTGATAGGATAGCCTCTAGTCTATGCCCACTACGGGGAGGAACCCATCCTCCACGCCAAGGGTGACGAGAGGCGTAGGCATTAGACATCATCCTAGGCATTATACGGCGCTGTCTCCACGGCCACGATGGAAGAAGCATCCTCTTCCTACGCTGGGAGATTCGTCTTGCATCCATGTAGTTAAATTAATTGTAATTAAATGGGTGGTTCCCTAATAACCATCCTTATAATAAATAAATGTGTATTAACGTAGTGTTGGACCGGCAGGCCAATAGAATGATCTAAGGGATAGGAAGGTCACACTGCGAAGACTTGCAACACATGTTTTATCATAATGTGTTGCAAGGAGACGACATGGAACCCTAATTAGAGAATTTTGGAACTATGTTTAAATAATGGTATAAAGCATAAAATTTTGTGAATAATAGATGATACGAGGGTGAAAGATCCCCTTACCATAAGATATTAAACAAGGATGTGTTATGAAAATTAAACTTAAATATTACCTTGGGGTAATTGTCTTGTAAAATTATATGCATCAAATACATTGCAGGGTATGCAGGTTTCCAAGGTGGGGAGACGCGTGATGTTGAGGACAACATCAATTCAAGGTGGGGAGATTGTGACGTTCCAGCATAACATACGGTCCGAATACATATATTATACTACCACGTCACACATACATGTCACCACGACAAGTACTTGAGAGCCGTAAAGAGTTGCGCCTAGGGGGCAACCTCGTATGTTGCACATGTATATATAAACATATGCAATTAAACCCCTTGCCAAGTGGCAATACCCCATTTGGTCCCTTCTAACCTAACCCTCAAAGTTCATAAAGAACAGGGGAAACCCTAAACTTTTTCCTTTTTTCGCATTTTGGCTTCCCTGAGCCATTCCGGCCAAGGCAAGCTGTCATTCCGCATTGCGGGGCGCCCCTGAGCCACCTTTGCACATTAAATTCATCAGGAGCAGCTGTCTTCAGCAAGAACAAAGGCATGGACGCAATTCGGTGAGCTGGAGCAAGCCAAAGATCCGGTAAACTGCGATTCTGTTGTGCAAAGCCGACTCTTAGCCCAGTAATGATCTAGGATAGTATGTTAGATCAGTCTTAGCAGCCTTGTAGATCCTAAGATCACCAGCCGTAACGAAGGAACCTAACCATGTATGTTTGGGTAAGATAGATTAGATCTTATTCAGTATTTCAGTTCTTTGATGATGATGATGTTCCATTCTATGCTCTCCTGTGTATGTGGGAAGGGGGGTAGAGACCCTGAAGCCTTCAGTAGCAGATGGTCCTAGATAACCTCATTAATTCCCAATTAATGCCGCCTGTGCATAAGAGCCCACCTGGCTGTGAGTGGCGGGACTACACTGGCAGATAAGGGGGACTTGTCCCGTTGCAGATTGATCCCTCTGGTGTGTAAAGCCTACCATGGATCTTAGCGGGCTAGACGTGATGGTTTGCCACTGCGTGTGGGCAAGGCATGGGCTCGATACCTCTAGGGTGATGCGTCACCTTCCATGGGGTTCAAGTCGTAGACGGGCAGTGGCCCTCTAGCCGCCTGTGATGGGCATGCAAGTGATCTCCTCCTACCTCATCGGGAATGGGGAGATGCAACCCAGGAGTAGTCCCCTTGGCTATGCACCCGGCAGGCTACGGTCGAGTCACAAGACTTATCAGCCTATTCTGCAAAGTATGCACAGGAGGGACAGATGGAGTGGACTACCCAATGGCCATGTGCTTATGCCAGCCCAATCCATTTGCCATGAATTATGTCTGCATTGACTTCTAGAGATCCAAGACGTTAGTCGATTTGGGTAGGATTCCCCTTATGTTGATGTTACTGATGTTGTTGTTACATATGTTATATTATGGCGAGCCACCCTTCGAGGTGGACCATGTTTGATGTGCTTCCACAGCTAGGTAGGTCCCCAGGGAGACGGGATGAATGACACGTCCATTCTTCCCCATTGGATTCTTGACTGTTAGCAAGGATCTGAAGTTAGGTGGACGGCCTCATGTCAGCCAAGGCGTTGGCAGAAGGGATGAACTTCGGTTCTGTACGATGGGAGCATTGTATATGAGCAGGGGACGTCACATAAGATATTTTGGCAAGACGGATAAATTATTTGATTGATCTTTTATCATGTTGCTAGCCTAGCTGCACCTTGGTTTGCCCACAACTCTCTAGAGAGACTAAGTGAAACCCGAGGCCACGAGTGTATCGCTCGACACTGGCGAATGAGCACTGATGAAGCTCACTAGTGAGAACTTGATAGCTCGCACTTCTCAAAATGTTCTTTCACATTCAAATAGAAAGACACCTAGAAATAAAGAATCTCTCATTTCTGACTATTATTCTTAGCTTTCCACGAATCCCAGCTTTCAAAGTCTAAATCAGACTACCCATCTGCAATCAAAACAAGAGATTCTTATGAATATCCAAAAATCTCGTCTGTGCCTAGGGTTTGCGCTTTGGGCAACCCAAAAAGACACATCCACATTTGTAGACAATCGATCAGTTCCCTCCAGTTGTCCTTGCTCCTCTATCCTTTGTTGTTGAAGGATTAGGAGGAAAGTGGAAGTTAACTACAGGAAAAAGCTATTGTCCTCAGACTTATGTAGTTTAATATACATTTTAATCCATAGTACCTGAGACATGATATTATTTTCACTGAAAGAAAACCTCAAACATACTCAATCTAATATTTAATAAATGCCAAATCCATAGAAGAAATAGAATACACAGCCCATAGAAGAAATGTAAGCATTATACTCTTACAACCCTTTACTATTGCTTTTTGTCTTGAATATGTATCCTCATATAGTTAATGCATGTTGCACAGTTTGAGAATGTGAGACATTGTTCCGTTCTCAGTAAGTTTCAACCCTCCATGGGACACTGTAACAACAAAAAATGCACGCCAAAAAATACACTCTCCGAAGAAAATTATATATTCTGTAAAAAGGGTTGATTGATAGCTCTAAAATCTAATTTACACAACCTCAGAAATTCCCATAATGCCAGGACTGCCTTTCCTTTTTTATTTTGTCGACTTTCTATAGATGTACATTGGATTGGGAAAGTTCATTATACATGCATATTAGGTGACATATCTATTGATGTTGTCTTCCCTTGCAAGATATTTTAATTGTACAAAGCATCATTAGGAACACTATAATTGGAATGCTTTGCTAGGAAGTCAAAGTATTTGACAAGGTCTTGTAGTTTGTTGAAATGTGATGTTAATATCTTTGTTTAGTTGGCGAAAGGGTGCCATATCAATGGAAGCCTGCAATATATTGTACTTTATGTCTAGGTCTTGGAACAATATATCCATTTGTCGCAACCTTGGAGAGCAAGATGAGAGTTGAAGTAATTTGTGAATTAAGGCCTTGTTCATCTTTCGCAGTTCAACACGCATGCTAGTAAGTAACAAATGATTAGGTGCAAAGAGCAGGTTCTCACAATCTCGTTCTTCCAAAACCCCGAGAATATTCTCTGTGATTTCAAGAGATTGAACGAATTGCAACTTGTTAGCGAGATGGAACGTCTTCATGGGAAGACATGATCTGGAGTCTAATCTCAGATGTGGAACATGCAATTCTGGAACGAAGTTCATAATCTCTTGGGATTCAAGAATGATAGCAACCTTAGCCTATGTGGGGGAGCATGAAAAATGCACACGAGCAGATGGGAGGGTATCTAGGCTAAGTTCCTTGAGGATGGAGAAGTGCGGGCTCTCACGCAGGCAGGCTTCCGCCCCCGGCATTCTACTATTGACCATATCTTCACTCTGCGAACACTCATAGAGGATAGCCGGAATCGGCCTTGAGAATGCATCTTTGTTGCTTTGTGGATTTCGCAAAAAAGGCTTTTGACACATTGCCTCGGGATAAGTTGTGGGATAGATTGAGATAGCTAGGGACCCCCGTCGACTTGCGAATGCTATATACAGACTATAATGAGGGCTTGCTCCGGCCGTCTCACACCGTCGGGGAGCCCGTTGTTAGTAGCATTGGGGTGCGCCAGGCTGCCCTCTATCCCCCTCTTCGGCTTGTACATTGACCAGCTAGAAGAATGGCTAGCCGAGCACCCGGGAGGTGCTTCGGTTGATGCACCACATAATCCGCAACTCATATATCTTGATGATGTTGACTCGCCGCATATACCCCCTGAGGACATGCAACGCCACCGGATGCTTTGGACACTTTCTCGCCAATTCACGACATGAGAGTTAACTTGGCCAAGACAAGGGTGTGCTGGTCCCATCATCCCAAGACCCACGCCTTCCCTCATTCACTTACCAGGCGTGTAGTGGAGGTGGCTCGATCTTATAAGTATTTGGGCATTGAGTTTTCTACTACCACACACCGGGATGCATCCATCGTTATTCGGTCACTTTGCAGCTGGAAAGCCCTCAGATGCAATGCAAAACAACAAATCCAAGGCGTAGTCAGATGCATGGGGTCACCGTGCACACTTGTTCGGGGCCTTGGTTGAACCGTCCCTCCTCTATGGGGCGTAAGTGTGGGGGCGGATATCCCTCACCACTTGGAACGATCTAGAGCGGTACATAAGGCCTTCTTGGCCCCTAACTGGGAGGAAATCCACGGTCCCATATCGAGATCTTGCTCCAGAGAGGCGGGCTTCCTTCCATTACGAGGGTCTTGGCTGAACGTCACATTATTTACTTCCGGAAGGTGGTGGCTATGGATGAAGCCCGCTGCCCAACCTTGCTTTGGCAAAGCGATGGCCCGCGGGCCCTTGACTCAAAGCCTCTTGGAAAGACAAAGCAAGCCCGTGGTTCTCGCTATGGAATGTGCAGCACAGGATGTGGACCCGATACACCGGCGAACGCTGACAGCCTTGAAGCGATTTGGATGCTTGCTTCATGGCCAAGCTTTGGGATCGCGAGGCCACATCACATGTCAAGGTGGCAAATTATCGGCGGCAGTTAATCCCATGCTCACGGGGGCCCACACCACTACACATGCACCCATCTACCCATAAAAAGCGCCAGGTGATTGCTTCCATTCCGACAGTGCACACCACCTCCGCATTGAGACGGGGAGATGGATTCGGGGCGCGTGAGGGCGAGTCCGCCAATGCCGTCAACATGGCGCCATTGAGGATGAAAGTCGCGCCCTCCGGGCTGTCCGGGACGAGCATATCCGGCTCGGTATGCTTTCCGGTTAGTTATGCCCCATCGCCTTGCATGAGCTGAAAGCACGCGGCCTCAGTAGGGCTTGTTGGGATCATACCTCCTCCGGAGGTAATGGATACGCGGACTCGCTTATGCCCCCGTCCGACATTAACCTCACCGTACTTGTGATTATGTATATAAGCGTGCGGCAAGATGTCAGACATCCTTATTGCTACTAAGGTTTTCCCCGAAAACCCTTCGGGGGGGGGTTTTTAATCCTGGTAGTAATCGCAGTGCTTTTGCTCTCTCTTTGTACTTGGGTCCCATAGGCCGGTTGGTCTCCGTGGGCGATAAAATCATATTCTATTCTATTCTTCAACTTTGGAGAATTGAGGATGGTAATTTCACATTTTGCACTTTGGGGCCAATAACGAGGTATTCCGTTAGGGCAATCTATTTCCAAATGCCCAGCCTTACGGGAGCCGAATTGAAGGTATTGCGTAGATGGAGAGAGGCGGAAGAATGCGGCGGAGTGTGGTGCGTGATGGATACGTTGAGGAGGATGCGAGTTCGGGAGATGGGGCATGCGAAACAAATGGATTTTAACATTGCGGCTTACAAGCTTGAGAAGCACCGATTTTGAAGGCATGGCGCTTTGAAAAACAGAGGGGGCGGAATAGACATGTTTGCCGCTTGAGGCCTCTCATAAATGCCTATCGGGATTAGAGGCAAGCACCTTTACCATGATACTGTCCTTGTTTTTTCTGTTTGTTATGCACATAAAATCCAGCTTCTCCGTTGTGTTGCATAGCTGCTTGAACCCCTTGCACACAACATTGCACTTTGCCAGCTCCTTTACGCAGGCTATCTTTAAAAAGATGTTGCTTATCAGAACTTCCGGTAGAAGATCGAACAGATCCATGCCCAACAGAAATGAGGGCGAGGAGTTTATTAATAAGTGCATATCTTTTGTAGAAGTGCGTACCTTTTGTTCTTCCCTTTAGCGTCCTCTAGGGTCAATGTAAACTCTAGGCAGCATAGATTTTAGGAAAAAGGTTGACTTTTGTTTGAGTTCAGGACATTTTTTCGTATTTTCGTGCATCGGATGATGAAGTATTCTGTTTGAATGTTTGCTCCCATTTGGTTTTTGGCTGCTTCATCTTGCATGCATACAAGATTTGGAGACCTTTTATCATACAGTCAGTCATCAGTGGTGGGTAAAGGCAAATCAGTAGGGAATTGCATGCCTCAACTGATCATGGGTTAAGTGATTTAACCTTTTTAGGCATGATCAGTAGAGTTAGCAAGATTTTACGCCCCCTGTTCCCTGTTCTTTCAATTAGATATACCGTTATGTTATTTTCCTTATGCCATGTTCTTTCACTGGCATTGGGTGGCATTGGGCCACATTATCGTTTTTGCTTTAGAATCTTAGTACATGCCTCTACCGCAATCTAATGTAGATTGACACTACACTTCATAATCTTGCATGGATTATGAAATAAGGCCTGAATTGTATACAGGACTCATGATGCTCGCTCATAAGGTATAAGATGCTAAGGTATAAGATGCTGCACAGCCTATCCTATGCAGTGCCTGAAGCATAGCCTTGTGCAAGTTATTAGTCCATTAAGAAAGGACTATTCTAAGTGTACTTCTAGATCCAGCACTTGGAGCATATTATGCACTTGGGGCAAGGACTCAGTATGAAAAATTATTAGGCTGGTCATGTTCTTCTGAAATTTCCATTTATTGTCTTTGTAAACTTTGAGATCCTCGCCAGTAGCATAAGGTTGTGCTTAGAAAACTCGCCAACTATATGCATTGCACTGTATTGTTGACATTATCATTCTCAATGCAGGATCTACGCCCTAGCTAGCGTGGCCTTTTACAAAGACCAGTTTGTTTGAACGACATATGTCCTTGTCATTATCACCTGCTGATTTGGACATGCTTGGGTCAATGATAAACCACATGCTTTAACTTCTTCATATGTACTTATGGTAATTTCTGCTCATGCACTTGTGGTAATCTATGTTTGACGAAATTCCAATATTTTACTTATTTGTGAATCACTCTATGTCCTCAAAGCTTATAAAAGCCATTGCCATTGTCCTTTATTATAGTACATTCTAAGTTACTCTATGGCTAAATTATGGCCATTGACCAGAATATTTCCAAGGATTAGTGATCCACGACCACTAGATCAAGAAACCTAAAAAATAGAGCAATTTATAAAAATGCCCTCAAATTTTTACATATCTGTAAAAACGCAGCCTGCAAATTTCGCAACAAGGCAGCAACATGCGTCTGGGAGCCTTGGGTGCATCTTTGAGCCCATGATTTAGCCTGACAATCCAGGCTGGGAGTTGATAATCTAGCTGTGGAGGAATCGAGCTTGTGATAATCGATCTGATAATCCAACTTGTGTGTAGCTTTGGGTGAGGTAGCTTGCCTGCCGGTTAAGGGGGTTAATCCCCCTTGCTTTGCCTGTTATGGCAAATAAATAGCTTGCACTCTCGGGCTCAATTGTTTATTTGCTATAACAGGCTCGCAAGGGGAATTGACCCCCTCTAAGAATAATAAAATGTTTCCTATGGTCTACTCATCCACAATGACGATTTTGCAAATCAATCTTCTTTTAGGAACTCCAATACCATCTTGGAGATGACTTTGGAGATAAATCTCCTTTTAAGGATGCCGAGCCCATTTTGGAGATAATCTATCTGGAGAACCAATGCTTACTCTAGAGAAGCAGTGCCTAGTCTATTGTCGTTGCTCTAGTTATTAGGTATAAGCTCAACTTGCTATCATATTTAGTTTTCAAAGTAAGCAAGGCTCTAGGCAGCTTCAAGCATATCTTGAATAAAATGCAGAAAGTGATAATGATTTGCTTCAGAATTTAACAAATTAAATGCTTTTTTTTTAGTTTGAGACAGTGTATCCTCGAAAGAATCTCTCTTTGAAAGAATCCCAACAAATAGATCTCAGCAAATAGATCTTTGTTACTATTATATTGAAAAAAATTCCTCCAGCTTTGAGAGCAAATCAATCTAAACCAATTGTGCATATGTTGTTAGAAGTCTGTTGTTAGAAGTCACAACGAAAAGAGTGCCAAGAACTTTTTGGTTTACGCACGAATTAAGGTCAGCCTTCTGATTTTAAATCCTTATTTCTTGGAGAAAGAAAGTGCAAAGCAAAAGTCATTTTCGAACTTGAAGCATTCACGGTTCAAAGGATGACCCATTCTTGGTTGTGGAGGAACATAGGGGCATTTTGATAATTTAATTTTGAAAAAATTCCTCCAGCTTTGAGAGCAAATCAATCTAAACTAATTGTGCATATGTTGTTAGAAGTCACAACGAAAAGAGTGCCAAGAACTTTTTGGTTTACGCACGAATTAAGGTCAGCCTTCTGCTTTTAAATCCTTATTTCTTGGAGAAAGAAAGTGCAAAGCAAAAGTCATTTTCGAACTTGAAGCATTCACGGTTCAAAATGGCCCATTCTTGGTTGTGGAGGAACATAGGGGCATTTTGATAATTTAATTTTCATAAAATACACGTGCATTTTCATAATTTTCTCAAAAGAATATAAAAATATATGGGGAATGACTAAAACTATGACCAAAAATTACTATGCCTACAAGAAATTTATCGCGGCGGCCAAGGCCGCTGCGAACATTTCTCTCCCCGACTTACTCAGTGAAGATGGATTTGTATATCTTTTGAATGGTGCAAAACTGTTCTTGGACTTAATAGTGAAGAATTTGTGTGGGAAGGTTGAGGACATAGGTTTTGCTCGAGAATGATGAGAAAAAAACATATACACATTTTCCACCTCATATATGCACCCCCCTCCCCCACACAAACCCTTTTTCCCTTTTACATTTTCTCATGGTCCTTGGTTTAAGTGCGGAACATTTTGGTAATAGGGGTCTAGTCATACATATTTGTAAGTATACCACCATGGTTGCTAATTCACCATATTAGCTTAGCATAGACCAATTGAATATAGATAGCATACATGCTAATAAAAAAAAAAACAACTTTGGTTCATCTTTGCTAGGGCACAATACACTTTAAATAGTCGAAAAGATTTATATAGTCGTTTAAAGATCTCAAAGGTCTAAGTTATTAATAGATGGTCTAATTTGCTGAAATGCAAATTCATGTCTTTTGAAGGCTCCTGTGGAAGGTAGCATTCATAGAAGATTTTTTAAGTGCAACCTTGAAAGCAAACGAAGGATTTTACTTCTTACGCTTCAAGTTATGCTTTCTCGGGCATGTTTTCTGTAAATCACAGATAGATTGAGTTTATCTAAAAGCTGATGTTATCTAAAAGCTGATGCAGTTTTTCGCTGATGGAAGCAGATTTGGCATATATATTCACACAGTGGAACACGAAGGGGGTCAGGCATTCTTATCAACCCCACCTGCAGAATCCGGAACCCCAACTGCAGAACCCGCTGACAAGAATGCCCTCCCCTTACGGGTTCCACATCACATCACATTGAATCTATCTATATCAATCCCAAGTTTCTGGTAAAATATATCATTTTTGTGTGATCATAGTTGATCGTTGGTGGCACAATTGCCACACTCTAGATATTATTGTCTTTGTTCTTAATGGTAGACAGCTATGACTACGGGGGATACATTAAGGACTTCGTCAATCATGAACTAGTCTATCTAGATGATAATATGCCCTTGAAGGAGTTCAGAGAACCGATGGAGAAGAGGCAACTTCATTCTTGGGATTCAGCTATCCTCGATCTTCCTTCCTCCTTTCTCCGCAACATACACAGTGGCATGATGAATGAGCGACAGTGCCTTGTGCTCTACAGCTTATCAGATTATATGGCACATTATGCAAAGGACTGGTGGATCGATGTGTTTTATGATGAAACAATGTCAAATTCTGCAGCCGCAGTCGGAATGGAGCTGGTTAAAGCCCTGAATAAGGGCTTGGAACTCATTCAGCTCTTCGCTCAGAAAAGATTTCCGGCTGTAGTTTGGTCAATTCTAAGCGGTGTCGCACAGTTCCACGAAATTGTTGAAGATGCAAGAAGGTACTCCCAGATGCTGAATCGCTTAATTCAAGTCAATCTAAGCTCATCCTCTCAAAATCCTGGTAAGAAACAGCAACTTGCTCAACAGCTTAGGCATAAGGTAGAATTTGATTGCAGGGTTTTGCAAACAAAACTTGTATGGGCCTATCAGCAGGACAAGGTTATCTTATTGCAGATCCTCAAGCGTCAGGAATCAAGTGGAATACTTCCAAATATTCTAAGATCCTTTTGGGGAGAAAGGTCTGTCTTCCATGATAGCATCACATCTTGCCTGATTTCAATCTTGGAAAATGGGCTGCCTCTAAACATTGATAGCAGGGATTTATACCCACGGGAATACTTAGGGAATGGGGCTTTTGGAAGAGTGTCAAAGGCACACTGGTGTGAATTGCCTGTGGCAATTAAAGAATTCCTTTGTGAACCACATTTTCTAAGGGAATTCAATGTATTTAGGAAATTCTTGGCTATGGGTTACTCTTCCCATATCGTGGGAATAATAGGTTGCTCAGAAAGTAGAAGTATTTTCTTAGAACTCATGGACAAAGATCTTATAAGGCTTATTGAAGAGAGACGCACTGCAAATGCTTCGCCATTTCTTCTGGATGTTTCTATTGATATTATGCTTCAAATTGCAGAGGGTATGAGGCATTTGCATCATGTGGATGTGGCTTATCGAGATTTGAAACCAACTAATGTGTTGATAAAAATAAGGGAGGATCAGAGTTTTCTTGTGAAGCTTGCTGATTTTGGTGTTTCCAAACATAATTTTGGGACAGCATATGAAAATTCTTCAAATACAGGTACAAGGATATACATGGCCCCAGAAATGATGAAGGAAGGAGGTAACTACTCAAGGAAAGTTGACGTCCATAGCTATGGCATGGTTTGCTTTGAAATTCTCACAGGGAAGCAACCATATCTTGCTCCTGAACTTGTCAAGGCAGGCAAAAGGCCTCTGTTGCCCAAAGACATTCCTACCAGTCTTGACAAGTTGATCCAACGCTGTTGGAACGAGGATGCAAATGCACGTCCTTCTTTTGAAGAGATTTGTGATGAATTGTGGCTTATTAAAGAAAAACTTCTTCTGCAAGAGTTCACAAAAGGAGCAGATCCTGCTGCTGAAATAACTGAACTAAAGTTTAGCATGAGGGGGCTAAGCTGCTTGAAGGTTGAGTGTGCTTCAACTGTGCAAGCTGAAGGAATGCACGGTAATGATCATGCAAGGATTGGACGTAATGTAATTGATGGACCTGGAATGCTTGACACGATATACAGCAATCAATCAGAAGGAGAGGAAGAAGAGGGAGAAGGAGAAGAGAAGATGATAAGCTGTCCCGGGATGAAGAAATTATAAGTAGGGAAGAAGAAATTATGAGTAATCCAGGCTCAGATGCGGCTGCAAATCCAAGTATGAAGATAAGCTGTCCCGGGGATGAAGAAAATATAAGTAAGGAAGTAAAAATTATAAGCACTCCAGACTCTGATCACGCTGCAAATCCAAGTATAAAGATAAGCTGTCCTGGGGATGAAGAAACTGTAAGTAGGGAAGAAGAAATTATAAGTAATCTAGGCTCAGATCCGGCTGCAAATCCAAGTATAAAGATAAGCTGTCCCGAGGGTGAAAATATAAGTAAGGAAGAAGAAATTATAAGCAATCCAGGCTCTGATCCTGCTGCAAATCCAAATATAAAGATAAGCTGTCCCGAGGGTGAAGAAATTATAGGTAAGGAAGTAAAAATTATAAGCAATCCAGACTCTGATCCGGCTGCCAATCCAAGTATCAAGATAAGCTGTCCTGGGGATGAAGAAACTGTATGTGGGGAAGAAGGAACTATAAGTTACCCAGGCTCGTGGGATCTAAACTCTGATCCGGCTCCACTTTCAAGTATAAAAAGCCCCAGGAGTAATATGGGATTTGGAACAATGCAATCTAGCCCAAATGCAACTTCAACATTTAGTACGAGTTTCCAAACTACTACTTCAACATTTAATACGAGTTCCCAAACTGCTGGTGATGGGAATAGTCGCGCACGACGTTTTTTGAATTGGCTGAAATCTAGGGGATTGGGAAAGAAGCAGGAAAGAGAAGCTGAAGAAGCTGAAGACTGGAAAGAGATGCTGAAGAAGGTAGGCACTAAGGAACTTAAATATAGTACTCTCAAAACTGCCACAAAAAATTTTAACGATAAGCAGCTTCTTGGTCAAGGGGCGTTTGGACGTGTTTATAGAGGACGCATGGCAGGCCCTATTGAGGTGGCAGTGAAAGTGCTAAAAGAGGTTTCCCCTGGAGGTGAACGCAGGTTTATGGCTGAGCTCTTGGTAATAGGTTGTGTGAGGCACAAGAACTTAGTAGAGCTGAGGGGTTGGTGCCAAGAGCGAGATAAATTGATTCTAGTATATGATTATATGAAAAATGGTAGCTTGGATCAGCATCTGTTTACAAAAGATAAATTTCTCTCATGGAGCCAAAGGTACGAGATACTAACGGGAGTGGCGGGGGGACTAGAATATTTACATTCTGGACAGGAACAAACAATCTTACACAGGGACATCAAAGCTGCCAATGTTCTATTAGATGCTCAAATGGTAGCTCATTTGGGAGACTTTGGTCTGGCAAAGCTCACTGATGACAAAGACCAGACGGAGATGACCATGACGACGACAGTTAAAGGCACTGCGGGATATATTGCACCAGAATACTCTCTCACTGGTATGGCTAATTCTAAATCAGATATTTACAGCTTTGGAATTCTTTTGTTGGAGGTGGCCTGTGGAATGCCTGCAATTAATAGACACCGTGAGAGACAATTTGTATTTATAGTGGATTACGTTTCCAAAGCTCAAAGAAGTGGAAATTTGCATGAGGTTGTTGATCCAAGGCTTGGATCAGAATACAATAAAGACGAAGCGTTGTGTGTGTTGTCATTGGGATTATTATGCAGCAACTATGATCCAACAAGCAGACCAGACACAAAAAGGATTTTGGAGATTCTGAATAGTGGGGAGATTCTGAATAGTGGGTGCATTGAATAGGGGTAATGTACATGATGAGTCCAAGCAATGCTTTTTTTCCTTTAATAAAACAGAGATAAGATGCTCATGCATCAATGCAATGGTGCAATGGTTCTATGGCAACATAGAACCATCATTCTTGGAGAAGACGGTCCTTTTTTGGAACGTCTATTTTTTCCATCAGATTTTTTTACAGGCTATATATCTTATCAGTTCTAGGTTTTCATCACCGGCCTTCCTCTTGAGCGTTCCATCTTTTTGTGTTTTGTCTTCCTACTTTTTCCTATTTGCTCTTTGTGTTTTGTCTCCCTACTTTTCTCTTTCTTTGTGTATAGGCTACTTGCTTGAATTTCTAGTTGTGATAGTTTGCTTAGCTTTTAGAATTGAACGTAGTTTAACTTGAATGTAGATTTTGAATAGGTAAATTTCAAAGTGTTTCTTGTGAAAGTTTGTTTTTGCTTTTTGGGTTCCCCCTAGGGGGGCAAACCCTCGTTTATGTGGGTTTGTGGGCATATCCAGGTATATCCCGCCATATGCCTAGGATATGCTGGTGACTGCTCCAAACTGGCTGCGGCCTGTAAACTCTCGGTCATCCAGCCCCATTCCTTCGAAGGCCCATTCCTTCGAAGGCATCGTGGTCAGTTGACAGCCGCTTGAGGTGAGTTTTGATCAAATAGTTTTGAGGTGAGTTTCAATCTTCAGTGTTGCTTGCAACCTTATGTAATCTGTAATCGACTTATTATTATTATTATGTTGTAGATGCCAAGAACTGGAGCAAAGACAAAATGCTGACGATAAGTAGGAAGAGCTTCATTTTTGGGTAACTATACTATATTCGGAAGCCTTGCAGCACATCTCTGTAAATGCATAACCATAACCAGTGCAACTAAACTGAATGGTAAATACTTTGATCTCATCTTGTGGTCTGATTATAATGCCTTTGCTTTAGTTTGTAGTTCGAATTTTTGCTCTTTCTTTTGAGCTGATGAGAATGAGTTAGGCCTTAGATACTTTAGCTTTGAGCTTGATGAGCTTTCTGATAGTGTCTATGTTGGATGATCTGTGGGTTTGAGCATTTCAAGGGAAGTTTTTACTTTTTGATGGATGTGCATACGCAAGTGGGGAAGTATGAGCTAGGCCCTTTGTTAGGAACCGGCACATTTGCAAAGGTTAGATTGGCCAGAAGCATAGAAACAGGGGAGCATGTGGCAGTGAAAGTTCTAGACAAAAACAAGGTGCTTAAGCACAAGCATCCTAACGTAGTTCATCTCTATGAGGTCCTCGCAAGCAGGACCAAAATCTACTTAGTTATAGAGTATGTCACCGGAGGATACAGCACCTCCAAACCTCTATGACAAGTATGGTGGAAATTTAGCATGCTTTTGTAGAATCAAAGTTCTGCCTTAGCTGACCATTTGCTGGTTATGTTTAGGTTCGTGCTGAGTATTGTATAATCTTCTTGATGGATCAGCTGATAATGCGAAGTTTGAAGATGAATGTCGATCTATCATAGGAACACAGTCTTATGTCTTGTTTACTCTAGATAAGCTGATCATTAAGCTTGTCAAGCAAGTGGGTAATCGATTAATGTGTCCCTTCCTTTCTTAAGCATATTGAGCTAAGTAAAGGTGTTTTTCATTTTCAGCTTCAAGCAGTTGCTGCCGACGATACTGCCAATAGACTTTTAGCGCTTCACTCATATGAGAAGTCAAGGGCAGTTCATGGATTTATTGACTTTATTTATCATGCCAATGCTTGTGTTCTCTTGCATGATGAGAACATTTATCGTTTTGAACACGTAAGCTCTAACACATTGGAGTGTCTTGTGCCTTGTTCTTTCTTTGATGCGTTACTGTCGTACTGAAATGCAGTGGCCCTTACAGAAAGTTAACTCAAACGAAGTACTAATTCAGCTAATGGATGGAGCACCAGAAAAGCTTGAAGTCCCTCCTAGTGCTATGGAGTTCTCATTTTCAAATTATTTAAGCGAGTTTCTTTTGATGCTATCAGACGTTAAAGATTCTCGGAATGTCTTTCTTGAAAGGTATATTTAAAAGCCGTGTGAGAATGTGGACATCTTGGTATTGTCGTGTTTATTTATATTGTGATAATAACGGGTTTAGCAGAAATAGGCGCAGAGTTGTCAATGTTGATGAAGCAGATGCTCTCTTGGAGGCAATGAAAAATGTTCGGGTTTTCAATGGCCTAGAATACAAAATATCATGCAAGACATCAAAGGTTAGTTTACTTAAATGGACAGTCTTTGACAAGGGCACTTGGTTATGCTGATTATAGTTTTTATTTTATGTTTATGACTTGTTTTAGTTGTTTGTCAAAGATAGCAACAGTAAGAACATGTTATTTTGTATGCCAGGTCTCATATGTGCTGGATACTGAAGATTTTTTTTATCGTCCTAAGAAGTTCAGGCCAAGGATTGCCAAATGAAGTATATGCAATACTTCTAATCGTAAAAGTATAAGCAATTGTCTACTAAAGTTTCAGAAGTGCACTGAAACTCAATCAGAAGACATGGCGGACAGGTAACTTGGGTTCACGTAATATTTAACGCATCAAATTCCTTTCGGAAATTCTGAAGAGTTAATTTTTGAATGTCCTTCAAGAAAGCCTTGAAGATAAGACACAGTCTGGAGCTGCAGTTGGGACTTTGGCAATTGGGTATTCACAGATTCTATTATGAAATGGGCAAGCTCGTGCTGGCACATAGAGGAGGTTGATGTAGTTAAACCAGTTGATAATTGTTCAGAAGACGACAAGCCAAAATGACGAAGCTTGTGTAAGACACCCCCAGCCACAAAAATGGAAGGATGAGTTCATCCTGTTCAACTGCTGTACATACTTCAAAATTCCAAAATGTGTAGGAGGCATTTTTGAGGATTGCAGCCTGTATTCTGGAGCAACATATCATACAGTACAAAATATGTCAGCACAATACCCTCCCCAGAGGCAGTTTAATGCTGTTCCCAAGGCAGTCTTGAGAAGTATTAAAATTTGCAGATGTTTTATTACATTCTAGCACTATGACATGGTGCATTGGTGCCCAAGGCTCTCTCATGGGGACTAGAAACTGTGTTGATGTTTATACTGTGTGGTCGATGGGTTGAGGTCTAACAAGATACTTTTCCCGTTTGCAACTATGACTGGTTTGCAACTATGACTGGTCGGGGTCTAACAAGGTAATTCTTTTCCATCCTCAAAGTTATCTTTTATTACATCATCAGTTCGATAAATACAACTTAAAAAGGTTATTGTATGGAACAATTCAAGCCATGATTCACAGGCTCTTTTGACATTGCTTTTTACTATCCAAAAAATGCTTCTCAAGTGGGTGTATAGTCATTCAGGTAAAAGCATTGGAAATGATATTTTGTTCTTCAGCAGAGATGATTTGTACTTCTACTAAACATGGCATGTACTGAACGTTTTCTTGTTGTGGAGTAGTTGAATGTCTTTTTTTCATTGTTGAGCAAGGTTGATCTTATAATTTTGTCGTATCACAATGTTACTTTTGTTTGTCTTGACTCTTCTTGTGTCTCAGGACAGGAGCAACAAACTCTTGTCGGTGGTAATCATCACAAACATCTTATGGTGAGGAAAGGAAAAAAGAAGCCTTTTTCTGAAGTCGTCTTAGAATGAAAAATATCCTTAGCACATTGTCACATGGTATATGAGCTCAAATCATAGCTCCTGCAATTTATTAAGTTCCGTGCACTTGTGGATGTCAGATCTCGAGGAGTTAAAATGAAGAATAGTAAGAGTAGTAGGAGATTATTGGGATAACCTAACGGAGGTTATCTTGACGGATCTGCTGTTATATCAGAACTGGTTCTTGATCATGTAGAGCTAAATTCCTCTACCCGTGATTTAAGGGGGTTATTGCACAGGCGTTAAAACCCTTCTTAAAAACGAGCATAACTCAAGGGCCAGTGTGAACTCCCTCTTAAAAATGAGCAACACAATGAGCATTGTTCCCCAATATATTTCACCGTAGATGATTGATGAAATTATGTCCATTCATTATTTTGACACGTACTTTTTATCTTGGCTTGGCTATGGCGGAGGATCTTCGTTAGGGGAGCCATGGCGGCAGTGGCTATAGAAGAGGAGAAGACAGTTGCTACATTGCAGCTGCAGTGGTTTTAAGTAGGGCAAAGGGTTTAAAGCATAGCCCAGGCATAACAAAAACGGGGACTTGCAGCTGCAGATAGGAATGTTATAGCCTACAGATAGTAATGTTCTTAAGTTGATCTTCTAGATGTAAACATGAGTCCCTATGGAAATCCTCAAATACAGATTTATAACAAAAAAATGTGAGCTTAATCTGGGCAGGAAAAGGACAAGAATCTATGCATGTAAGGCATAGAATCCCATTTTGTTAAGCCGGTTGAAGCTCTTTTAGGGTGAGCTTTTGGCCCATGAAGGATCTACAATGACTCCAAGACACCATGATCTGCATGAAAAGCTTCGAACCCAAATCTAAAACGAAGGATTCATAATAGAAGTTTGGGGAAGATGCGTCAAAAGGGATTGATCTTGTTCCTACTGCGAGCAGAGGAAACTCGTTTTGTCTGATGTGCTTTTTGTAGAAAATCTGTTCTTGGAGTGTGCAACATAGAGCATTCTGCAGATGTTTGCTATTGGCAGAATGTCTACTAGGATGCAATTGCATGGAATATAACTTTTTTCAGATTGTGCAGCCATGGCAATCCAAAAGGTGCCTAGAACAGTGTATGCTCACTGAGATCATTTTATTGCCAAATAAGCAAATTTTCTGTGTACCCAATAACATCTTCTAGTATTTTGTTTAAAGTTACTGCATGTTATGCAAATTATATATGAATGGTAAGCCTATATCAGTTATGGAACAATCTTAGTCCAACGCGAGCATTAACAAATCCAAAATGCAAATGAAGCATTGCTACCATATCATATCATTTCGGTCATTCTGTTTCAGATTTTCCTTCTCCAAATAGATGGCAAGGAATATAACCTGTAAGAGTATTTCAGAATGTGAGACATTGTGATTTACAAATGTTTGTGGATATTATTGTGATTTGCAAACACGTTTATGCTTCGTATATATGTACGTACTCCAAAAGGTCTAATTCTAATTGTTGCTACGGATTATCAAATGTAACTTTTAACACACGTGTTTGGGACAAGAAGATTGAGTAATTGTCTAAATAATGTAGCAACGCCATTTAACAAACCTAGCATGAGGATGATTTTTGTCCACTCTGGCACTCTGGCATAAGGATGTTAAAACCATTTGTGTGCTAGAAAGCACTGTATATGGTGCATGTTTACTATATGGTGCATGTTTACTGGACACTTCGCATCATATGATATACTGGTCTTTGAACCAATTCATTGAAAAATTCAAATTTGACAACATAACCAAACTAGATAGCATGTTGGCAACGTTGATATGTTGAAGCAGTATAGGTATGTAAAATTATGTTGTTTCATTGTACGTCGAAGTTCCCTTTCACGTCACAAATTCGATAAAGAGAAATGTTTGCGGCGGCTGTGGCCGGCGCGATAAAGTGCAACCACTTTGGAAACCGGCTAACCGGTTGTCACATCCATTCTATGCTTCAATTCTTTCGAAAATAATGGAGTAGGGAAGGAATAAACCAGAGGATTGGCAGCGGATTTGGTCCAGAATACGGGGCCTTTGTAGGAGCATCGACCAACAGTGAATGTGGAAGTCTAGAAGAGAACGATTGGGTGCCATGTCTATAGCAGTTGGGTTCTGATAGGCAGACAAAGAGAGCGCACGAGAATGATATAAAGAACATGATATAAAGAACTTCAATAGAATGAGATTCAAAACTAAGAAGCATTGCATCCATTACATGCTCTTTCAAAGAGACACAACAATTTTGCTGATGCTTTGCCACATCTTAGCTTCAAGCTCTTATGTGTTAGATTTAGGGAACACAGAAGAGGTAAGACAATAATAATGGATTGGACTGATCTTGATGAGAATAGCCCTCACTGTAGCATTACAGATATATGCCTCCAAGAGGCGTAAACAGACACAGGCACAACCCATAACCAAGAGTCGCGATTGTGGCTCTTGGGCTGGATCGGTGAGGTGTGCATGCAGTGCCACTTGGATATGCCACGTGGGCATATATTTTAACACTCCCACTGCACTAATGTACACCTGCTAACTGAAATTCTACACAGAAAAATTAAAAACTATACTAAATTATCATACTAACCACGAAGAATCACTCAGCACTTAGAACTCCCACTCAGATTAAAACAGTCTGCTATTGTGCTTGGCATCAACATGATCTTCATCTTCTTTCTTCTTCCTTTCTCTACACATGGCAATGAGATGACTGGTTTCTTACAATAAAAACAGATTCTCTCTCTTCTATTCTTTGATTGTGCCACAAAAGCTGATGCTACAGGATCTTCCTTAGTCTTCTGCCTTGCATCTTCTTTAAGAAGAGCTTGGATGACATCTTGAGGTTTCAAATCTTTAGTACTCAATAGATTGAAGGATAATGTATCATAGATGCTTGGAAGCTCTCGTAACAATATTGCCACTCCTTCATCATCACCAATAGGCGAACCTATGGCTGCTAATTGTTGTTGCAAAGAATTGTATTCACTTACAAAAGTCACAACATTGCTACCTGTAAGTCGCAAATCCAAGCTTGCTGTGCAGGAACACCATAGTTGATTTGCCCTTGTCTCCATAGATGTCCTCTAGAAAATCCCAGATCTCCTTCGAAGTCTTGCAATCTAATACAGCTGGGGCCAGATTATCACTGAGGCATTGGGTAAAAGCATGTTAGGGTGTACCACTTTTGGAACCTGCAAAAGTACATACACTAGGTACTTCAGAACTGGGTACTTTCTCATTTTTATTTTCATTAAAACTAGTACAAATATCCAAAATAAAAGTCAAGGACACATTAATATTCAAAGTTAAGATAAAGATAATGCTACCAGAGACCAAAATATATATAAAAGTTCTAGAATGTACCTTTTATTGAGATATTACACAGGTACCCAGTACCCAGTCCTGGGTACCTTTTTAGGTACTTTTTTTGTCACTAAATAATACTTTTTAAGGGACACCCTAACATGCTTTTACCCCATTGTTGAAGTATAGCTCTTGATCTTGCATCTCGAATCTCCCACTTAGTTGCTGCATCCGCATAGGCTGGCCTTACTTCACTGCCATCCACTATCTTTATCAAAACTCTCTCCATCAATAGAGATTTGACTCTTATCTTCCATATATAAAATCTATCCCCATCAAATTTCTCCACCGTAATTGGAGAAGCAACCTGATAGCTTGCAGCAGCCATGCTTCTTTCCTAAATCAGAAATTTACTGCTTGCTAATCTACCCATAATCCATTTCGTTTTCCCTAAAAGATGCTTGCTTCTCAAGAAGAACATCAAAATCGCTGCTCCCACTAAATCTCTAAATTTCAAAGCTTACTGTCAGGCCTTGGATCGCTACCAAAAATTAGCCCGAAGGCTCTGATACCATGTTAGGTACAGGGAACACAGAAGAGGTAAGACAATAATAATGGATTGGACTAATCTTGGTGAGAATAGCCCTCACCGTAGCATTACAGATATATGCTTCCAAGAGGCATAAACAGACACTGGCGCAACCCATAACCAAGAGTCACGATTGTGGCTCTTGGGCTGGATCGGTGAGGTGTGCATGCAGTGCCACTTGGATATGCCACGTGGGCATATATTTTAACATTATGACTTCAGAGAAGCCAGAAGAAAAAGAAGAAGAGGGGTAGAGTGTCGTTGTCATTAGGCGCAACTGATCGCGCTGCATACAATTAATATCCTATTTGAATCCTGTCATTTGCAGCACGTGTCTGAGTGCAGTTCCCTATTGCTGTTCCAGGGAAAAATATTATGAAAAAAAACGAAATGCTATTACTTTAAGAAATGGCATGAAGTTAAACAACAAATACTGCTCATTTTGTCATAGAAATGAAAGCTCTTCTTGCAAAACCAGAAGTATAAAATCACAAGAATATAGAAATGAGCATCCACGATTCTTTAACATTTTTGCATCATGAATTCTTTACCATTCTTACATCAAAGATGTGAAGGTAGAAGTGCAATTGACCCTAGTCCACCCTCTGGTTGGTACATTGGCGCTGCAGGAGGGGTGGTGTAATTGATCTCTTTTGCTTGGCACGGTGACGGTCCTTGACTATTCCTTCGCTGTGTTTTTCTGTTGCTGTTCTTTTTTCGACCCAACACTTCAATTGCATCTTGTCGTATGTCAGCGGATGCCATACAAGTTTGCACCCCAATTTTAGAGTCCCGTAAAATATGAGCTTGAATTCTTGTCGCAGATCCATTTATTGACGTGTACCCACAAAACACACATTGCCACTCATTCTGACCAAATTCCTTCACAAATCCCCACTCAGGACCTCTCCTTCGACCACCAGTATTTCGACATACAATTCTTCCACGTGCTGCTGCAATCCCCGTGGCCCTGCCATGACCGCACGACGGCTGCACACCCCTAGATGATGATGCATGATCACTGGCGGTGCCGGATGTAGATGCATGGCCACCGGCGCCGCCTGATGTAGATGCATGACCAGCTGCCATCCCTGCTGCTATGTAAAATTACTGTCTCTGCTCTGCTATTCTAAAGAGTAAAGACTCCTTAATCATCTGAACTAAATGCCAACGTGTATATATATGCGAAGGAGCAAGCTCACTACGCATACGTTACATCGACGTCTCGTTCGAGCGTAAGGAGGGAAGGACAGGAACCTATAGGTCTCTAAGCAACAGGGTAGGAACCCAAGGTCAAAAAACTCTGGGAAGGAGTAATCTCACTTCACATATTCCGGCGTCAGGCCCCGAACGCAAAACCCACACCTCAAAGGCTGATCGTTTCCCAAGGAGTATGTTGACTCGACCTGATAGTCAACGTTCGAGGTGAATTCTAGGGCTAAACACGTTTTTCTTATATATAATAATTCATCTGCTCAAATCAGACCAAACACAATGACTCCAATTTTTGGTCCACAGTTGTTTTTTTACTTGTATGGAAGTGTTGTTTTATGCCAAAAACAACACCAAAATGGCCCCCAAAAGTCCACGTGGCCTGCTTATCCGATTTGGTAACAAAGAGACAGTGGTTTTTTGGCAAAAAAATTCCATGATGGTTTTTCTGGCACTTTTTTGTTTTTTTGTCAATGTGTCCTTTTTTTCAGTGTTGTTTTTATCGAACTTTTTCGACATGTGGTTTTTTTCTTGATTGATGTTTTTTTGAGGAGCCACGCATTGTTTGTCTTCCAAAAAACACATGTAGGTTTGAGTATTAGTACACGTGGAAAACCGAAAAAAAATAGTTGTTTTTTCTTTTTCAATATGTGTTGTTTTGTTTTCTCCACTTGTAGTTTTTTAAAGTCGACATTGTTTTCCCAAAAAAAGATATGTAATTTTCAAGAAATTCATATGTATTATTTTAAAAATAATTGTTGTTTTCAAATGTTTCCAATTTTCTATATGTTGACGTTTTTAAAAAGTGCCATTGCGTTCCATTATTGTTTTTCTCATAAAAATATAGGTAATTTCAAAAAAAATCTACAATGGTCTTTTGGGAAAAAAATCGTATATTGTGGTATATTGTTTTTACACAATATGATATGGGGCCTTTTTTTTATTGGTGGTGTACAATAAAGCAGTCTAGGACATAGGGTGTTGATTGCCCTTCAAGCTACCCTCCATTGCCCTTTCCTTGCCCTTCATTGCCCTTCAAAAAAATACTGGGATGTTCTTTAGTTATGTATAACATAATGATGGTAATGTGAAGCCCTGATCACACATGTTACCTATGAAGGTGCTAATTTAGTGCTTGAATTCCGTTTTTTTGTACACCACTAGCAAAAAAACACCCTATGTAGTTACTATAAAATCCACAAGTTATTTTTTGAATAAAAAAGCATTATTATGACATATAGTAAAAATAAATGTTGTTTTTAATATGTCTTTACCCATCATGTAGTGACACGTGGCATATATTTTCAAAAAAAAAAAAAAAAAGTCCAGTATTCACTAGAATCTAGAAGGCAATATAATCATATTTTATTTTAAATATGACTTCTGACATCATTTTATTGGTCTTTCTTGTTGATTTAATTTAAGCCTATCCAGCTAAGAAAGACTTTAGGGAATTGAACCCAACCAAGTTCATTAAACTTAGGCTTATTTTAGAGGCCAAATTTCAATAATTGTTGTTGTGAAAAACAAGCAGAACATATATGAACATATTGCAATAGAAGTTACAACGAAATGTGACAGAGTTTACATCAAGAGCACTTGTCTGATGCCCTATTTCCTGCTCTGCTATGAATCTGTGTTAGAAAGCAGGGGAGGTAGTATTGAAAGCCCTTTCTTTTTCAATGTGGAAGGCAGGGAGCAGCAAGAACTGGTAATGAGTCAAAATCCCATACCATATTTTACAATGTACAGTGATCTAGAAGAAAAGAATCAATTGCATAGTCCGAAATGTCAATTGGTGCATATCAGGAAAAGTTCCTGAGTCATAACTGCGGGCGGGAGAAGGCCACGAAGATAATGATTATCTCTTTCTTCTTCGGTAAAAGCGAGCCAGTAAACCTGGTCAACAAGATCACACTACGATTTGCAGAACGCATGTTTAGAATGCGATTATGTGAATCAAAATAGAAAACAGACACCTCGCTACGCTTTCGGTCCATGGAGTTATTTTTAGTTTTGGCAAAGACTATCCTCCCTATATGTATCCCGAAGCACCTCCTTTTCTTCGCCGCAACGCAGCCATTGCCATTTGGTAACTATTTTCGCCCGGCTTCGCAGAAGAATCGTCAGAGTTGGTAAGTCGAAACCCTAAACAGCCAGCTTATTTGCAATCGATGGTAAGGATCCCCTCAGATACCACAAAGATGATGCTCAATGAATTTTCTTACCTCATCTAGCCCCAAATCAGTTGTTTCCAATAATATTCCCTTTCGAAATACGAATCCAGGGCAGCTTCTGGAACTAGCAGAGTATTCATGGGCGCCAAAAGCATACCCTACTCCATGTGCCGCAGCGGCAGAGTGCCATTGCTGGATTTGGTATCGCCATAACCAAGGAGGTTCACCAAGGATTTGCCATCGCCATAGCCATTCGAGGGAAAGGAAAAACACAAGGCGCATGGAGCTTCACCAAGGATCTGCCATTGCCATAGCCATTCGAGGAAAAGGAAAAACACAAGGCAACCGTGGGCTAAGGATCCGCCATCCCCATAGCCATTTTGAGGGAAAGGAAAACACAAGGCGCAGGGAGCTTCACCAAGGATCCGCCCATGGCCATAGCCATTTGAGGGAAAGGAAAACACAAGGCGATAGTTAATCTCGGGCAACCAATGAAATTACAGACTTGGGTCGACATCTTAGCCATTGATCTCACCGCCAATCTCTACCACAATTCTAAGGGCCAATCAGAGAAATAGGACCTGAGATCAAGATCTAAGCCGTCCATCTAAGCCATTGGTTAAACTATTGCTTGGATGCATATTTAAACTCAAAAATACTAGGAAATTGTTTTAAAATGTCCCATATTTCATGGTACTTATGAAAATGCCCTATATTATATGAAAATGCTCCTATATTATAAGAAATTGCCAAATTGCCCCTCATTTGGGGAACATCAAACGGATGAAGAGCAAAAGCGATGGAGACGGACGAAGTTCTAGAGTATGTCCAACGACCTTGTTGCAACAAAAACCAAGGGATTACTCCATACTCCTCCAATGAATTGACATTATTAAAAATTTATAGCCGGAAGCGGCACCACTGCTCATTTAACTTCTAGAGATCGCCGGAAACCTCTATGTGTTGGCATCTTTTTCAATTGAAACCGTGGACGCCCCTACTCGTGATATCGGTGCACCCACCGTATACAAATAGGAGTTCATCCCCATACCAGCGCCACGCCGTCTGAGGCCCCTCCACATAACACCGCAAACCGCAATGTTCCAAAGGGAAGAGTGAAGGGTCATTTACCCCGCCTCCCTCGGGGGCCTACCTAGTCGCGGATGCGTAAAACATACATGTCGAGATATAAGAGCATCATCTATCCACCTCGGCGGTGGTCCATCAACATCCGCATAGACAAAGATCAGACAATACACATGGGAAATCCTACCCAAGGCTCCGGACTTCGAAGGGATGACTCCGGCTTGGGTCTCCGTGAGTTCATTGCGCATGTAATTCATGGCAATGGATTTGGTCGCATAAGAACATGGCTTAGGGTTGTCCACTCCATCCGCCCCTCCCCGTGCACACTTTGCGAGTAGGCTGAAAAGTGTTGGGACTCGGATCAGAGCCACGGATGCATAGCCAAAGGGGCTATTCCCCGGGTTGCATCTCCCCGCCGATGGGGCAGGAAGGGATCTCTCCCTCCGAGATCTACGTGCTGACTCAAGGCGCACTAGAGGGCCACGCCCTTATTCGACTTAAACCCAATCGGAGAGTGACACATCACTCCACCTGGTGTTGAGCCCATGCCTTGCCCACACGCAGCGGGCAAGCCATTAGACCTAGTCCACAATGATCCCCCTAAGCAGGCGTTACACACCGTGAGGGATCGCTCAAGAGTCAAAACACGAACCTCCTTCTAAGCCCGGTCCGCCCCTTCACCCACAACCGTGTGGCTCTTTGTGCACAAGGCCGCCTTCTGATTATTGCTAGAGAGGCTAATCTAGGAGCATCTACTACCAAGCTTGAGGTCTCTACCCCCCTTCCCAATACAAGGAGTTCACAGAGATACATCATCCATATACATCACAGAAGAACTAAAGAACTAGATCTAATCTATATCATAGAGTTAGGTTCTTTAGTTAGAGTCTGGTATCTAGAGATCTAGAGGGCTGCTATGGGCAATTTAATAGGCTAAACCTACTGATTCAATGACTAGAAGACGGTTTAAGCTATTAAATTGACCAAATACCTGATCCTTGGCTCGGTCCTCCTGCCCTGAACTCGACCATCCTGCTGAACTGCTCGAATCAAGGAAAACTAATGGTGCAATTCGCTTAGACAGAGTCTGGGAGGCGGTTTTGGCTCGTGGAGCAGCCAAAACAGAGCTCTAAAACCCTAAGAACGAAAAATGGGCAAGTTAGAGTTTCTCCTACCTAAATAGACAAGGGGTTAGGGCTAGGGTTTCCAATTATCCCTTTAGGCATGTGGGATAATTGGGTATGGCCCACTTGCCTTTAATGGCTAGGTGGCATAAATGTATCTACATGAAAAATGTGTGCACCTTAATAAATGTGCACATTGGTAAATGTGCACATTAATAATAAATGCACATACCTTGCAAGTTGCCCCCTAGGGGCTACCCACCTGGCTACACATCGGCGTACACGTCAGTCGGAGTGGCGTGTACGCGTGACGAGGCAGTACAGTATACGTCCTGGGACCGTATACTGTGTTGGAACGTCACATTCTCCCCACCTTGAAATGATGTTGTTCGCAGCATCGTGGGTCTCCCCACCTTGGGATCTTCCTAACCTGCAATCAACCTGATGCATACAATATACTATTATAATACTTACAGATTTATTAAGATTACCTTAAGGTAATATTTTTATAACATTATTACGGCATTATCTTATGAATTAACTTATCAATTTGTAACATCATTAAAACAAGTTACTCGATAATTCACTTATCACGACAATTTAGTTTATCAAAATTTTAAATTAACGTTCGAGGTACTCTTCATTCCTTGCAACACATTCCAACAAAATTTGTGTTGCAAGTCTTCGTAGCTCGACCTCCTTGCCCTCCGGAGTGCTCTATTGGCTGCGGTGCTCCATACTACGTTAGTACCATTTTAATTATTAATAAAATTTTGGTTATATGGTGACCACCCCACCTATCTACATGAATGCATGGCTAATCTCCCGGCATAGGAAGAGGATGCTTCTTCCATCGTGGCCGTGGAGACAGCGCCCTATCATGCCTAGATGTCGCTCATGCCTACACTTTTAGTTGCCCAGCGTGGAGGATAAGGTCCTTCCCGTATATGGGGCGTGAAGGATAGGGTCCTCCCCGTAGGCATTGACTAGAGGTGCTTTTTCTATCAATGCATTCCTCAATGACCTCCTTTCTCTCGAGGTCTACTTCCGTGGGACAGAAGTAGACTTTCCTTCCACTCATCCAAGCGGAAACGCGGTCATGCCTACATTGACATTACACCACGCCCTAGAGATCACCGTAGTGGAACAATGCATGCAACCCATACCTAGCATAGGTTGCATGCGTAGATTAATCTTAACTACACATAGAATTAATCTACACAAATCGACATGCCTGAGCCGATTTCTTCGGAGATGACCTTGCCGTCCCATTGCTCCATAAACTGTGGGTACTGCTTTAATAGATCCTTCTTGAGTACCCACGTCGCGTCTTCCACCGGCAAGTGTTTCCACTTAACCAAATATTGGAGAAACTCTGATCTCCTTGTTTTCTTGAAAGCTTTATCAAGAATCAATTCTGGAACTATTTCCAACTGCTCCTCCGTCATTTCCAACAACGTTGGAGTGTCCAAGACTTCATCTGGATTTGGAGTATGCTTCTTCAATAAACTCACGTGGAAGACTTTATGAATCTTTAGGTGTGCTGGCAAATCTAACTTGTAGGATTGATTACCTACTCTACGGACTATTATTCGAAAGGTCCAAACCACCTTGGAGCAAGCTTCTTGCAATTGTCGATCCCCGAGCCGCTTTGCTTCACCTTGATCTTCAGCCAAACATTGTCTCCAACTTGGAACTCTCTGACTGTTCGATGCTTGTCGGCGATGCTCTTCTGTCGACTCCTTGCTGCTAGAAGATATCCCCGAACTTCTTCCACCAGCTGCTGCATATCGGCCAACATCTGCTGCGAAACTTCTACTTTTGACACGGGATTGTGCCAAGTGTCTGGAGTTAGGCATTGATATCCGTAGAATTGATCATAAACGGCGACATTTAGGATGATTCCTCGCTTGGTGCTATTATCGCAAACTCCACCAAGTGAATAAATTCTTCCCACATACCTTGCTTATTCCGCATACGGTTTATTGCATGTCCTCCAAAATTCTGTTGGTCCGCTCCGTTTGGCCATCCGTCTGAGGATGATAGGCCGTGCTCATGGATAGCTTCGTCTGAATCGTCGCAAAGAGATCTTGCCAAAAGGCGCTCATGAACTTCGGATCTCTATCGGAAATGATCTCCCTTGGCATGCCATGGAGCCTGAAGATTTCTTTGGTGAAGAGCTTCGCTGCATCCATAGCCGCGTGTTCGTGGTCCCGCAAGGCACAAAATGTGCCATCTTCGACAACTTGTTTCCACCACTACCATCAAGGCATCCTTCCTCTTACCGCCCTTGGGAGCCCCATTGCTATGAAGTCCATGCCGATGACCTCCCACTTAGCGTTTGGCACCGCTAATGGCTCCAATGCCCCCGGAATTGGTTGCTTTCACGGCCGTCTGGCATAGTGACATTCCTTGATGTAGCGAGCTACCTGCTTCTTCATTCCTGGCCAATAATAGCTGCTGCGCACTTTGAAATATGTCTTCATGAATCCTGCATGGCCAGCTATTGGACTGTTGTGTGTGTCATGGAGAATCAACTTCCTTACACCCAATGATTCGCGCACGCAAACTTGTTCTTGTGGTATAAGAGATTACCTTCCTTCTTAAAATTTTTGAAGGTTTCTCTCTCTTTGTCCGTTCTTGCTTCCCTCATATAAGCTTGCCCATACTTCCTTGAAGTCCACATCCGTTGGCAAGGATTCTTCAATCTTCTTTCCGAAGTCGCTGGAAAGCGTCGAAATTGCATTGCAATGCACTCTAGTTGTCAGGGGGTGCCTTGAAAGCGCATCCGCTACCACATTGAGCTTCCGACTTGTAGACTATATCAAAGTCATACTCTTGAGGAACTCCATCCACCTTCTCCGCTCGGGTTAAGGTGTGGTTGCGTGAATACATCTTGAGGCTCGATGATCTGTATCCAATTGGAACTTCCTTCCCAAGAGGTAGTGCCTCCAAATTCTTAATGCCCCGACAACCGCAAGCAATTCCCGATCATGGGTGGGGTAAAGCGTTTGGCGTCGTTCATCTTCCTGGAATCATACGCTACTACACGCTCTTCCTGCATGAGCACTTCACCTGTGGCTATCTTACTCGCATCTGTCGCCACAAGCTTATCTTTCTCTGGATCTGGCAGGGTTAAGACGGGGGCGGTTGTCAAAGCTTCCTTCAGCAATTCAAACCCTGCTTGGGCTTTCTTGTGCCAATGGTCTGCCCAATCTTTCACCTTTTCCGCCCTCGTCAAATCACATTGGCGGCGCCGCTATGTTAGCAAAGTTCTTCCGCGAACTTCTGTAGTACCACATAGGCCAAAAACTTCGACCTCATGCACATTCTTGATTGGTGGCCAATCGAATGGCGGCTTCAATCTTGGCGGGATCCGTTGAGATTCCTTCCGTATATCACATGACCCCGGTATTCCACCCTCTCCGATTCTTGAAGTGGCGCCGACAACTTGGCGGCAACCGGTGCCTCCTTAATTTCTCAAGCACTCTCCTTAGATGTTGCCGTGTTCTTCGGGGATCTGCTATACACCAAAATGTCATCAAGGAATACTATCACAAAGGTGTCCAAGAACTCCACGAAGATGTCATTCATGAGCCTCATGAATGTTCTTTGGAAGCGTTCGATAAGCCGAAAGGCATTACCGGTAATTCATAGTGCCCATACACGGTCCACGAAAAGCCATTTTATGGACGTCTTCTTCCTTTATCGATCGGTGATAGCGACCTTAGGTCGATTTTGGAAAGACTTTTGCCCTTGGAGCTGATCCATCAAGTCGCCTGCGATCTAAGGGCGCATACTTGTTCTTGATGGTGTGCTTGTTCAACCGTCGTAGTCTATGCACATCCTCAAGCTACCATCCTTTTTCTTTACAAAAGAATGGGTGCTCCAAATGAGGCAGCTAGGTCTAATGAAGCCTAGGTCGAGCAACTCCTGCAATTGCTTCTTTAGCTCCGTCAGCTCCTGCGTTGTCATTCTGTATGGGGCTTTGCTTGTCGGCTTTGTCTCTGGTTCGAGTGTTATCTCACACTCGACTCCCCTATAAGGAGGAAGGCGCTTGATCTCATCTAGAAAGAGATCGTGGAACTTCAGTGATCAAGCTGGCGCTACTTGCTTGGGCAACTTACTGAGCCCCTTATCTTCCTGACCTTCTTCTGATTCGGGCTCTTGAATCTCAAGCTTGAAGATATATGCTACCTGCTCACTCTTTATGCACCTGAACAACTGCTTACTAGACATGCACTGCATAATGGGAGCAACTTCTTTACCGTGATCTCTATGATTTTGCCATTGGGTCTTTGTGAGGGTCACCTTAAAAAACTTTCCACAATCAATGAGGGCTCTATTTGGACCAAGGTACTCCATTCCAATGATTAAGTCATACTTCCAATATTCATTACCTCTGCCCCCATCTGAATGTTGATTCCCGGCAAATCAATGTCGAAGTTTATCCTTTTGCCTGCTGTATGCCTTACTCCCCCGTTTGCTAACACCACGGGTCTTGGCTTGGACTTCAATGGCTTGAGCTTCAACATTTCTACCATTCTTGGGGATGCAAAGTTGTGACTACTTCCCGAATCTATCGGATTTGTGAATGACTTGGCTTTGGCCTTCGCTATTGTGGATATTACACGAAATTGATTCTCTGCTTTGCTCTCTGTGTCTATTCGCGGCAAAGATATGACCTCACCACGAATATAGTCGGCGGGCTGCCTGCGCCGTCGTCGTCGGGCGAGTGTCCCGATCTCCCAACTCACGCTGGCCTTTGCACTCATGATGTAGGGGGCAGTTAAACATCTGTGTCTTGCTAGAAACACACGGAAGCAAAGCTGCTTTTCTATGCACTCCTGCCTCTTTTCCTTGGGCATTGCCTCAAAAGGACCCGCCTTTGCTGGAGTAGTTTGACCCCTCCGCTTGTCTTTGAAGGACACTCGCTTCTTCTCCTACTTTGCTTCCCACAGTTTGCCACCATATGGGGCTCTAGCCGGACTGGGCTCGCCCGCTCTGGGGCTATAACTCCCTCTTGCCTTGCCTTTGTCACAGTATCTTGCTGCCTCTGCCGCTATTACGAGGTCCGATCCCTTGCAAGCTTACCGATCTTGTCTTAGGGTTTACTAGTAATGGTGCCAGTTCTTTGGGCAAAAGTTATTAACACAGTAAATGATAGTCATGTGGATACACCGACGTCTTGGATTTGTTCACATTTACTTTTAATAAATTTGTTCACATTTACTTTTAATGCATGTTGGATTTGTTCACATTTACTTTTAATAAATTTGTTCACATTTATCTTTAATGCATGACGTCTTGTGTTTGTTCACGTTTACTTTTAATAAATTTGTTCACATTTACTTTTAATGCATGGTAGTATAATTACACTATGTCATGCCTGTATAATGTTGTTGCATGAAACATAGGAGCTAGAGGTCAGGATCAAGAGACATGGAAGCCAAAGCGTAGAAGAAATTCCATGACCACACTAAAGAGAGCTAGTCTTCTCATTTCTTATCTTTAGTTCAAGCTTATCTTTAGTTCAAGCTATTTTGCATTTTTATACGGTATCGTTTGTTTGCGGAAGGACAAACAATTGTGCATGCAAGTAACCAAATTCATGGAATTAACCTAAAAGCATTATGAAATGGCAATCGAGAACCACATATATTTTACTCTAGCCTTTTGCGAGTGATTTGTTTATAAACGTCTACGGTGCTAAATTTCATGTCCACTTTGCAATGTTCTATATTTTTAAGAAAATATCAAACTATTGGATCTCAAATTTTCTTGTAACTACTCATTTTGTTATGTGCATTTTGTTTTTCTTCAATTCCATAACCGCTTGTCCAAGTTACTGACATCTGAAACAGTATCAGAACAAATTAAGGACGGAAACCAACACTAAATTACCTTGCCCAATTAAGTTGGCTTACCTCATTCCAAACTTTCCCTTGAGATATCCTTGGATATGCTGGAAACTTTGGATGAGCAAATTTTATTGTATTTGAAGTTGCCAAGGATAAACATCAGAGATAGATACATGTAGACAAATCCAGAGATGTTTTTGTAGTGAGCTGGAAATTAGTTACTAAGACAAAAGTATCTCTCAAAATCTTGGAGGTGCAGGGCTTATTTGGATATGAAGCTCTAAGCTCCCATTCTTTATTTTCCAGATACTTTGCCTTAAGGCAGTGATTGAAACTTTTCAAAACCTCATATGATAACCCTTGGTCACAGAGATTCTGTTACCCTGCATTCCTTTTAACTCCTGTTTGTTCTGCATCTGCATTATGTATTGTTGAAAATTATATGCACTGTATAAATCTGTATTAAAGATGAAGCATGGTGAGTAGTGTTAACAATTATCTAGCATTTTCAAAAGTAGAATCTCACCAAAACCTGACATGAATATCATGGAGGACGGATAATAGTATTAAAGATGAAGCATGGCCATGAGTATACAGTGTTAACAATTATCTAGCATTTTCAAAAGTAGAATCTCACCAAAACCTGACATGAATATGAGTGAAACATGGAGGTCTTCAGTTGCACCTTCAGTGCCTGGCTGGCTAAAATAATTGTGCTTTCTTACAGTGAGGTTGTAGCGTTAAACCACCACAAGCAAATTATTACGATGTGTTATGCGGCTGATGTAATGCGGCACATGGACAACCTTATTTTATATTCATAAGAGTAATCCGGATCAGGCCACTTGCAGTCATATTTTCCTTGCATGGGCATGGTTTCTGAAGGCCAAGGCCAAGGCAGTTTCTGACATTCAAGAATCTGCAATTCACAGAAATACCAATCTTTGTGGCGTTCTGGAATAAAATAAACATCAGCACTTAGAAAATCAAAGACACATAAAGGGACAACAAAAAAAGCATAACAAAGTACTTATCATTTCATTTATATGCGGATTTATGGATCTAGAAACCTTTATAAGAATTTCAAACCAATGCCTTATAAATGCATCAAATTCAGGCATTACCATGTGATTCAAGGAAAGATGTTTCTGCTGAACTTGAAACCATTTCTTTCAAACATGTGGCTCATAAAGTTTTCAATGCATAACTTCACCATCTTTCTACGAAGGTGTTTGGCCACCAAAGATGAAGGATATTGGTAAAGTAAGGGCAACCACTTTATGGACAGAGATGTCCCCTAATTCCTGAAGCACTTGGAATCTCAAAACAATGAGAAAGAGTTGTAAATGTTCTCAACTTGCTTGATCACCTTCAAAGAGCCTGATATTATATTTGAACCCAGCCTCCATCCGTTTCTGATTGAGCGATTTAACGGGTCCGACCTTTGTTCCTGCGCTACAGACTTGAGCATTTCGCACAGATCACAGATGAGGAGAGAAAAACTTGACCCTCTTCCGTCCGTTCTCGAGTCTCCGATTCGAAGCCTGATCCTTGTGGTCTTTCTAAGCTTGGAATCGATCTTAGTCCATGCACAAACTTAATCTCATAGCTTGTTAGTTCTTCCCTAAGCTCCTTTCCGGAGCTTTGCACCTTTCCGATGCACTTTCAAAACGTCTACATATAAACAAAAATGCATACGATTTCCAGGAAGCTTAACTATTCATAGCATAGATGCATTAGAAAACTTCAAAAGCATTAGAATACTTCCGGTCCTCGAGCTTGTTGGGATGGGAGAGTCTATGAAACCCATAACTTCACAGAAAATAAGCAGAGCTCTGCTCTTTCCGAAGCATAGGAGCTGCCGGTTCCATTGCCGCTTACCATTTTGCCATAGCCGCAATGCCAAATGCCGGAGAGAAAAAGAACGGGAGTCTGTCTGGGTCCTAAAACCCTAGCAAAATCAAGCAACCCTAGCAAAATCAAGGACCGTCCAAATTTTTAAGTGAAATCTGGGCCGTCGAAAGTCTTAGGGTTTTATGCACGACATACACTAAAACTTTATAATAAAGGATTGCCCTTACAAGCTTGCGGATCTCATCATTCAGCCCTTCAATATAACTCTCCACTGCATGCTTTTCACTCAACTTGGGCACATACAGCCTTAGTCTCATGAATTCCTCTGTATATTTCTGGACTGATTTGTTGCCTTGCTGCAACCTATAAAACTGCTGCATCATGTTGGACTTGTGCTCTCTTGGGACGTAATGGCGCTTGAAAGCTTTGGCAAACTTTCTGAACCTGCAAGCATCCCTGCTTAAGCCATGGGCCTTGGCATAACCCTTCCACCAAATGCGTGCTGCTCCCTTCAGGTTGGCTGTTGCCACCCTGCCTTTATCCTTATCCTTCATACCATAGGCGTTGCCATATTCACTCATTTCATCGAGCCAAGCCTCTGCTTCCATGCCTGATCTGTTCTCACCTGAGAATTGCTCAAGCTTCCTGGCCTTCCATACGTTTCCCAATGCAGAGTCTACCTTCTTCTGGTAGTCCGAGGTTTTCGTCTCCTTGTGTCTGTCGTCTCTTCGGTTCTGCACTTGTTCAGCCTCCTCCTCGGAACCAGAATCTGAGTTCGAGCTTGAGTCGGAGGATACCGTGCTGGGGGACCTCCTTCTCTTGCTCCTCTTCTTGTCCCTTCCTGCTTTCCGAGGTGATGCTTGGGGTAACTGGACACTGCCATCTGGGCCAACTCCTCCTTGTGCCGTTAAGAGAGCCTTTATCTGCTCGAGGTCCGTTCTCATCTGTGAAATTTCTTCCTCTGGAGTCATGTCCCCAAATGCTTCATATAGGCTCCTTGCCGGGGGTGGTCTGGGCGGAGTCTGTTCTTCCCTATGGTTCCGCCATTGTTGTTCCCCTGAACCTGGGCCTCTAGCTGCATACACAAGTAGTTCATGGCTACATGGTTAGTTTTACTTGTTCTCTTGCATTATATATGGTTTGTTGGCATAGTTGTGGAACAAAATACATCAACAAAACTTTTAAAGTACAAAAGAAATTATATTTATATTATATAATATTTTAGTACAAAATCTCCGGGATCAAGAGTCTAACTAATCTTGAAATCGCCGGTAAGATGGGTTGTCCTCGAGGAACTTCTTAACTTGGGCCGTTCCTACCGAGCGTCCCAAGTTCCTGAGGACATTGGTTGACGTCCCGCCCTGCAAGGCTGACACCAACTCTTCTACTCTGCGGTCGGCGGTGTAGGCTGCAGTTACCGCCAATCTTCCCTGTCATCGGTAGGGCACGGCGAAGTCGAAGATGTCAAGTGCCATTGCGCTCTTGACTAGGACAACATAGTCGACATTTGCCGCTATTCGAGCATGCCTGCCGAAGCCTGAGAGTGCAATAAGCATGAACAATCCTTCCTCACCCCGGGGGCTGAATTTGCGGTGTATCACCGCTATTCTCCCATCCAGCAGCAGGGGAAGGTAGTACCTCGGCTGACACAGCCGTTGTGTGTGTTCTTGACGACTCTCCTCTGCCGCGGCCTCACGGTCTATGCCTTACGGCATATTCGTCGACCTCCACCTCAGTGATTTCCTGGTAATCCCTGATTGTGGAGTCGACCCGCCCGATGTCGATCCCTGCTCCTCTTGCTGGAGGTGGTGTCGAGGAGCTCGGCATTAAGATGCTTCGTGGTCTTGCCCGCGGATCCCCATCTGTTCACGGAGGGCGAGGAACTTTTCCTCCGTTGGCGGCTCTCGCGCTTCCATCATTTGCCCGATGTTCTTTGTAGGCTGGATGCCGGAAGTCCACTCCCTCAATGTAGGTGTCGGCTTCCCCGACTTCTTGAAGCGGAAAGTCCGAGACTTCCTGACGATGAAGTCATCAAGTTGGATTGCCGTAGTTGGTGCGACAACTTCGTCAATCCGAACTCGCTCTCCCTCGCATTCGAAGGTTACGATGTCGGCCGAGGAGTAGATACTCCTCTCCTCCGCCGATGATGATGGGGGCTAGGCTTGTGATGCCTAGCCCAAGTGGGGGGAGGGACTCGAGGGTCTGGCGGCTCAGCCGAAGTTGGATAGCTCCTCTTACGCTGCTTGCCGCTTTCTTCCTCGGGTCGAGCTCCAGGTGTACTCTTCCTCGTCCGATTCTTCTTCTTCGACCTTTCTTCACCTTTCTTGCCGGTATTGCAAAAGCATCTGCTTTCTGCTGCGGAGGCTGCTATGGGGGTCCACCTCCATGGGAGGGATAGAGGTTCCCCGATTGGGTTTTTCTCGCGACAAAGGAAGAGGAAAATGGCTAAGGCGGTGTAGGAGAAATACTTGGTCCCCGGCAACCGTCGGGACCATGTAATCCGGCAGCCTCTCGTGCCTTGTTGGTCAAGTACTTGGCGATGTTCGGACATCACCCAAGGTTGTTTGAAGGGATGGGCGGGGAACAAAATAGTCTCAGGCAAGGGGAGCTGCACTAGGGAGGTCCTACCCTAGCTTGGAACTCGCTAAAAAGCGTGTCTATATCTTTGGGGTTGCATTCAGAGTGGCTTGGACATCTATTTCTTTCCTAAAGACTCGGAAGATGTCATTGACATCAGCCTCGGCAAGGGCATCGGGCCGCACCATCGCCCAAGTCGGCAAAGGGCCATTGATTTAGCGAAGAAGAGACTAGCAAACAGATGCAGAAGCGCCTCAGGGAGCTGGAAGATCGCCTAAACAGTCAAGAGCAAACTTGTAGGGTGCTAAGTGAGAAATGGGGGACCTATTTATAGAAATCGTAAACACACCGATTGATCAGCAAGGCATGATTAGCGTATGAGGCGCTAAGCGGAGTTCAGCGGGTTCGGTAAGGGGGCGGACATGGCAAGGGGGCGGAAGGCCAGCGGATGTTCTGGGGATGGAGAGGGAGAGGTTTTGGAGCATCTGAGGGAATTAAAAGATGAAATTGCAGGCTTGAAATCAATCCTCAAGGAGACTCTTAAGGAAACACGAGAGGCAGCAGAAAAAACACAGCAACTGCAGGTTAGGGTATGCGAATCACCGTAGCATTACAGATATATGCTTCCAAGAGGCATAAACAGACACTGGCGCAACCCATAACCAAGAGTCACGATTGTGGCTCTTGGGCTGGATCGGTGAGGTGTGCATGCAGTGCCACTTGGATATGCCACGTGGGCATATATTTTAACATTATGACTTCAGAGAAGCCAGAAGAAAAAGAAGAAGAGGGGTAGAGTGTCGTTGTCATTAGGCGCAACTGATCGCGCTGCATACAATTAATATCCTATTTGAATCCCCGTCATTTGCGGACGCGGTTAATGAAAGTGCGCCTCCCTATTGCTGTTCCAGGGAAAAATATTATGAAAAAAAACGAAATGCTATTACTTTAAGAAATGGCATGAAGTTAAACAACAAATACTGCTCATTTTGTCATAGAAATGAAAGCTCTTCTTGCAAAACCAGAAGTATAAAATCACAAGAATATAGAAATGAGCATCCACGATTCTTTAACATTTTTGCATCATGAATTCTTTACCATTCTTACATCAAAGATGTGAAGGTAGAAGTGCAATTGACCCTAGTCCACCCTCTGGTTGGTACATTGGCGCTGCAGGAGGGGTGGTGTAATTGATCTCTTTTGCTTGGCACGGTGATGGTCCTTGACTATTCCTTCGGCCAGTTTTTTTTCTCGCGTTCTTTTTCGACCCAACACTTCAATTGCATCTTGTCGTATGTCAGCGGATGCCATACAAGTTTGCACCCCAATTTTAGAGTCCCGTAAAATATGAGCTTGAATTCTTGTCGCAGATCCATTTATTGACGTGTACCCACAAAACACACATTGCCACTCATTCTGACCAAATTCCTTCACAAATCCCCACTCAGGACCTCTCCTTCGACCACGAGTATTTCGACATACAATTCTTCCACGTCTTTCTTTGCAATCCCCGTAATACCACGCCATGACCGCATCGATGGTGCGACACCCCCCAGATGATGATGCATGACCATCGGCGGTCGCGGGATGTAGATGCATGGCCACCGGCGCCACCTGATGTAGATGCATGACCAGCTGCCATCCCTGCTGCTATGTAAAATTACTGTCTCTGCTCTGCTATTCTAAAGAGTAAAGACTCCTTAATCATCTGAACTAAATGCCAACGTGTATATATATGTCATGGAAGGAGCAAGCTCACTACGATACGTTACATCGACGCCTCGCTCGAAGCGTAAGGAGGGAAGGACATGAACCTATAGGTCTCTAAGCAACAGGGTAGGAACCCAAGGTCAAAAAACTCTGGGAAGGAGTAATCTCACTTAACATATTCCGGCGTCAGGCCCCGAACGCAAAACCCACACCTCAAAGGCTGATCGTTTCCCAAGGAGTATGTTGACTCGACCTGATAGTCAACGTTCGAGGTGAATTCTAGGGCTAAACACGTTTTTCTTATATATAATAATTCATCTGCTCAAATCAGACCAAAGACAATGACTCCAATTTTTGGTCCACAGTTGTTTTTTACTTGTATGGAAGTGTTGTTTTATGCCAAAAACAACACCAAAATGGCCCCAAAAGTCCACGTGGCCCGTTTATCCAGATTTGCACAAAGAGACAGTGGTTTCTTGGCAAAAAAATTCCACGATGGTTTTTCTGGCACTTTTTTGTTTTTTTGTCAATGTGTCCTTTTTTTCAGTGTTGTTTTTATCGAACTTTTTCGACATGTGGTTTTTTTCTTGATTGATGTTTTTTTGAGGAGCCACGCATTGTTTGTCTTCCAAAAAACACATGTAGGTTTGAATATTAGTACACGTGGAAAACCGAAAAAAAAATAGTTGTTTTTTCTTTTTCAATATGTGTTGTTTTGTTTTCTCCACTTGTAGTTTTTTAAAGTCGACATTGTTTTCCCAAAAAAAGATATGTAATTTTCAAGAAATTCATATGTATTATTTTAAAAATAATTGTTGTTTTCAAATGTTTCCAATTTTCTATATGTTGACGTTTTTAAAAAGTGCCATTGCGTTCCATTATTGTTTTTCTCATAAAAATATAGGTAATTTCAAAAAAAATCTACAATGGTCTTTTGGGAAAAAAATCGTATATTGTGGTATATTGTTTTTACACAATATGATATGGGGCCTTTTTTTATTGGTGGTGTACAATAAAGCAGTCTAGGACATAGGGTGTTGATTGCCCTTCAAGCTACCCTCCATTGCCCTTCCCTTGCCCTTCATTGCCCTTCAAAAATACTGGGATGTTCTTTAGTTATGTATAACATAATGAGCATATTGGTAATGTGAAGCCCTGATCACACATGTTACCTATGAAGGTGCTAATTTAGTGCTTGAATTCCGTTTTTTTGTACACCACTAGCAAAAAAACACCCTATGTAGTTACTATAAAATCCACAAGTTATTTTTTGAATAAAAAAGCATTATTATGACATATAGTAAAAATAAATGTTGTTTTTAATATGTCTTTACCCATCATGTAGTGACACGTGGCATATATTTTCAAAAAAAAAAAAAAAAAAAAAAAGTCCAGTATTCACTAGAATCTAGAAGGCAATATAATCATATTTTATTTTAAATATGACTTCTGACATCATTTTATTGGTCTTTCTTGTTGATTTAATTTAAGCCTATCCAGCTAAGAAAGACTTTAGGGAATTGAACCCAACCAAGTTCATTAAACTTAGGCTTATTTTAGAGGCCAAATTTCAATAATTGTTGTTGTGAAAAACAAGCAGAACATATATGAACATATTGCAATAGAAGTTACAACGAAATGTGACAGAGTTTACATCAAGAGCACTTGTCTGATGCCCTATTTCCTGCTCTGCTATGAATCTGTGTTAGAAAGCAGGGGAGGTAGTATTGAAAGCCCTTTCTTTTTCAATGTGGAAGGCAGGGAGCAGCAAGAACTGGTAATGAGTCAAAATCCCATACCATATTTTACAATGTACAGTGATCTAGAAGAAAAGAATCAATTGCATAGTCCGAAATGTCAATTGGTGCATATCAGGAAAAAGTTCCTGAGTCATAACTGCGGGCGGGAGAAGGCCACGAAGATAATGATTATCTCTTTCTTCTTCGGTAAAAGCGAGCCAGTAAACCTGGTCAACAAGATCACACTACGATTTGCAGAACGCATGTTTAGAATGCGATTATGTGAATCAAAATAGAAAACAGACCTCGCTACAGTTCGTGTCCATGGAGTTATTTTAGTTTTGGCAGCACTATCCTCCCTATATGTATCCCGAGCACCTCCTTTTACTGCTGCAACGCAGCCATTGCCATTTGCAACTATTTTCGGCTCGGCTTCTCGCAGGAAGAATCGCCTGTAGTTGGTAAGCTGAAACCCTAAACAGCAGTTATTTGCAATCAGATGGTAAGGATCCCCTGTATACCACAAAGACAGATGCTCAATGAATTTTCTTACCTCATCCAGCCCCAAATCAGTTGTTTCCAATAATATTCCCTTTCGAAATACGAATCCAGGGCAGCTTCTGGAACTAGCAGAGTATTCATGGGCGCCAAAAGCATACCCTACTCCATGTGCCGCAGCGGCAGAGTGCCATTGCTGGATTTGGTATCGCCATAACCAAGGAGGTTCACCAAGGATTTGCCATCGCCATAGCCATTCGAGGGAAAGGAAAAACACAAGGCGCATGGAGCTTCACCAAGGATCTGCCATTGCCATAGCCATTCGAGGAAAAGGAAAAACACAAGGCACAGGGAGCTAAGGATCTGCCATCCCCATAGCCATTTGAGGGAAAGGAAAAACACAAGGCGCAGGGAGCTTCACCAAGGATCTGCCATGGCCATAGCCATTTGAGGGAAAGGAAAAACACAAGGCGCATAGTTAATCTCAGGCAACCAATGAAATTACAGGACTTGGGTCGACATCTTAGCCATTGATCTCACCGCCAATCTCTACCGTCAATTCTAAGGGCCAATCAGAGAATAGGACGGAGATCAAGATCTAAGCCGTCCATCTAAGCCATTGGTTAAACTATTGCTTGGATGCATATTTAAACTCAAAAAATACTAGGGAAATTGTTTTAAAATGTCCCATATTTCATGGTACTTATGAAAATGCCCCTATATTATATGAAAATGCTCCTATATTATAAGAAATTGCCAAATTGCCCCTCATTTGGGGAACATCAAACTGGATGAAGAGCAAAAGCGATGGAGACGGACGAGTTCTAGAGTATGTCCGAACGACCTTGTTGCAACAAAAAACGAAGGGATTACTCCATACTCCTCCAATGAATTGACATTATTAAAAATTTATAGCTGAGAAGCGGCACCACTCGTTCATTTAACTTCTAGAGATCGTCGGAAACCTCTATGTGTTGGCATCTTTTTTCAATTGAAACTGTGACGTCCCCTACTCGTATACGGTGCACCCACCGTATACAAACAGGAGTTCATCCCCCATACCAGCGCCACGCCGATACAGGGCCCTCCACATAACACTGCAACCGTAACAGGTTCCAGTGGGAAGAGTGAAGGGGTCATTTACCCCGTCTCCCTCAGGGCCTACCTAGCTGCGGATGCGTAAACATACATGTCAGTATATAAGAGCATCACCTATCCACCTCGAAGGGTGGTCCATCAACATCTGCATAGACAAAGATCAGCACAATACACATGGGAAATCCTACCCAAGGCTCAGACTCGAAGGGATGACTGACGGCTTGGGTCTCCAGAGTTCATTGCAGACAGAATTCATGGCAATGGATTTGGCTGGCATAAGAACATGGCTTAGGGTTGTCCACTCCATCCGCCCCTCCTGTGCACACTTTGCAGAGTAGGCTGAAAAGTGTTGGGACCTGACTGTAGCCCGCCGGATGCATAGCCAAAGGGGCTATTCCTGGGTTGCATCTCCCCAGTTTCGATGGGGCAGGAAGGGATCTCTCCCTCCAGAGATCTACGTGCTGACTCAAGGCGACTAGAGGGCCACTGCCCTTATTCGACTTAAACCCACTGGAGAGTGACGCATCACTCCACGGGTGTTGAGCCCATGCCTTGCCCACACGCAGTGGCAAGCCATTAGACCTAGTCCACAATGATCCCCGGCAGACGTTACACACCAGAGGGATCGTTCAAGAGTCAAAACACGAACCTCCTTCTAAGCCAGTCTGGCCCCTTCACCCACAACCAGGTGTGGCTCTTGTGCACAGGCCGCAACTACAGTGTGCTAGAGAGGCTAATCTAGGAGCATCTACTACCAAGCTTGAGGTCTCTACCCCCCTTCCCAATACAAGGAGTTCACAGAGATACATCATCCATATACATCACAGAAGAACTAAAGAACTAGATCTAATCTATATCATAGAGTTAGGTTCTTTAGTTAGAGTCTGGTATCTAGAGATCTAGAGGGCTGCTATGGGCAATTTAATAGGCTAAACCTACTGATTCAATGACTAGAAGACGGTTTAAGCTATTAAATTGACCAAATACCTGATCCTTGGCTCGGTCCTCCTGTCTTGAACTCGACCATCCTGCTGAACTGCTCAAATCAAGGAAAACTAATGGTGCAATTCGCTCAGACAGAGTCTGGGAGGCAGTTTTGGCTCTTGGAGCAGCCAAAACAGAGCTCTAAAACCCTAAGAATGAAAAATGGGCAAGTTAGGGTTTCTCCTACCTAAATAGACAAGGGGTTAGGGCTAGGGTTCCCAATTATCCCTTTAGGCATGTGGGATAATTGGGTATGGCCCACTTGCCTTTAATGGCTAGGTGGCATAAATGTATCTACATGGAAATGTGTGCACCTTAATAAATGTGCACATTGGTAAATGTGCACATTAATAATAAATGCACATACCTTGCAAGTTGCCCCCTAGGGGCTACCCACCTGGCTACACATCGGCGTACACGTCAGTCGGAGTGGCGTGTACGCGTGACGAGGCAGTACAGTATACGTCCTGGGACCGTATACTGTGCTGGAACGTCACATTCTCCCCACCTTGAAATGATGTTGTTCGCAGCATCGTGGGTCTCCCCACCTTGGGATCTTCCTAACCTGCAATCAACCTGATGCATACAATATACTATTATAATACTTACAGATTTATTAAGATTACCTTAAGGTAATATTTTTATAACATTATTACGGCATTATCTTATGAATTAACTTATCAATTTGTAACATCATTAAAACAAGTTACTCGATAATTCACTTATCACGACAATTTAGTTTATCAAAATTACTCTTCATTCCTTGCAACACATTCCAACAAAATTTGTGTTGCAAGTCTTCGTAGCTCGACCTCCTTGCCCTCCGGAGCGCTCTATTGGCCTGCAGGTCGATACTACGTTAGTACCATTTTAATTATTAATAAAATTTTGGTTATATGGTGACCACCCCACCTATCTACATGAATGCATGGCTAATCTCCCGGCATAGGAAGAGGATGCTTCTTCCATCGTGGGTGCGTGGAGACAAATATATCATGCCTAGATGTCGCTCATGCCTACACTTTTAGTTGCCCAGCGTGGAGGATAAGGTCCTTCCCGTATATGGGGCGTGAAGGATAAGGTCCTCCCCGTAGGCATTGACTAGAGGTGCTTTTCCTATCAATGCATTCCTCAATGACCTCCTTTCTCTCGAGGTCTACTTCCGTGGGACAGAAGTAGACTTTCCTTCCACTCATCCAAGCAGAAACGCGGTCATGCCTACATTGACATTACACCACGCCCTAGAGATCACCGTAGTGGAACAACGCATGCAACCCATACCTAGCATAGGTTGCATGCGTAGATTAATCTTAACTACACATAGAATTAATCTACACAAATCGACATGCCTGAGCCGATTTCTTCGGAGATGACCTTGCCGTCCCATTGCTCCATAAACTGTGGGTACTGCTTTAATAGATCCTTCTTGAGTACCCACGTCGCGTCTTCCACCGGCAAGTGTTTCCACTTAACCAAATATTGGAGAAACTCTGATCTCCTTGTTTTCTTGAAAGCTTTATCAAGAATCAATTCTGGAACTATTTCTAGCTGCTCCTCCGTCATTTCCAACAACGTTGGAGTGTCCAAGACTTCGTCTGGATTTGGAGTATGCTTCTTCAATAAACTCACGTGGAAGACTTTATGAATCTTTAGGTGTGCTGGCAAATCTAACTTGTAGGATTGATTACCTACTCTCTGGACTATTCTGAAAGGTCCAGCCCACCTTGGAGCACGCTTCTTGCAATTGCCGATCCTGAGCTTCGCCTGCTTCACCTTGATCTTCAGCCAAACATTGTCTCCAACTTGGAACTCTCTGACTGTTCGATGCTTGTCGGCGATGCGCTTCTGTCCAGTGATGACTTTAAGGTGTGAAATTTCGTAAAGTTGCTATATTTTATCATTTTTTAAAATCTAGATTCGATGGTTTACTAGGATGCGTATGCTAAAGAACTTCATAAAATCGCCAAAATTTGATAATATTGCATCCCAGTTATAGTAAATTAGCCAAATTAATGGACATTTTAAAGTAAAAACCTCAATTTTATGGTAAAACATCCAATTCTACTAAATTCGTTTCTATAAAAATGTTGGAAAAAATAGGAAATAATCGCCACCATTTCTATAGTTTAGAAATAGCTAGAGGATGATAAAGTCATCACTACTTCTGTCGACTCCTTGCTGCTAGAAGATATCCCCGAACTTCTTCCACCAGCTGCTGCATATCGGCCAACATCTGCTGCGAAACTTCTACTTTTGACACGGGATTGTGCCAAGTGTCTGGAGTTAGGCATTGATAGCCGTAATTGATCATAAACGGCGACATTTAGGATGATTCCTGCTTGGTGCTATTATACGCAAACTCCACCAAGTGAATAAATTCTTCCCACATACCTTGCTTATTCCAGACACAGTTTCGTAACATGTCCTCCAAAATTCTGTTGGTCCGCTCCGTTTGGCCATCCGTCTGAGGATGATAGGTCGTGCTCATGGATAGCTTCGTCTGAATCGTCGCAAAGAGATCTTGCCAAAAGGCGCTCATGAACTTCGGATCTCTATCGGAAATGATCTCCCTTGGCATGCCATGGAGCCTAAAGATTTCTTTGGTGAAGAGCTTCGCTGCATCCATAGCCGTGTCTGTGGTCCTGCAAGGCACAAAATGTGCCATCTTCGACAACTTGTCGACCACTACCATCAAGGCATCCTTCCCTCTTACTGTCCTTGGGAGCCCTGTTATGAAGTCCATGCTGATGACCTCCCACTTAGCGTTTGGCACCGCTAATGGCTCCAATGCCCCTGGAATTTGAAGCTGCTCTGCCTTCGTCTGTTGGCATAGCTGACATTCCTTGATGTAGCGAGCTACCTGCTTCTTCATTCCTGGCCAATAATAGCTGCTGCGCACTTTGAAATATGTCTTCATGAATCCTGCATGGCCAGCTATTGGACTGTTGTGTGTGTCATGGAGAATCAACTTCCTTACACCCAATGATTCTGGCACGCACAACTTGTTCTTGTGGTATAAGAGATTACCTTCCTTCTTAAAATTTTTGAAGGTTTCTCTCTCTTTGTCCGTTCTTGCTTCCCTGCATAAGCTTGCCCATACTTCCTTGAAGTCCACATCCGTTGGCAAGGATTCTTCAATCTTCTTTCCGAAGTCGCTGGAAAGCGTCGAAATTGCATTGCAATGCACTCTAGTTGTCAGGGGGTGCCTTGAAAGCGCATCCGCTACCACATTGAGCTTCCCCGGCTTGTAGACTATATCAAAGTCATACTCTTCGAGGAACTCCATCCACCTTCTCGCACCTCGTGTTAAGGTGTGGTTGGCGCGTGAATACATCTTGGAGGCTCGATGATCGTATCCAATTGGAACTTCCTTCCCAAGAGGTAGTGCCTCCAAATTCTTAATGCCCCGACAACCGCAAGCAATTCCTCGATCATGGGTGGTGCTGGCGTTTGGCGTCGTTCATCTTCACGGAATCATACGCTACTACACTCTTTCTGCATGAGCACTTTGCACAATGGCTATCTTACTGCATCTGTCGCCACAAGCTTATCTTTCTCTCGGATCTGGCGAGGGGTTAAGGCGAGTGGGTTGTCAAAGCTTCCTTCAAAGAATTCAAACCCTGCTTGGGCTTTCTTGTGCCAATGGTCTTCCCAATCTTTCACCTTTTCCGCCCTCGTCAAGTCGTTAGCGGCTATCTTAGCAAAGTTCTTCCACGAACTTCTGTAGTACCCGCTAGGCCAAGGAAACTTCGACCTCATGCACATTCTTGGTCTTGCCGCCAGCGAATGGCGGCTTCAATCTTGGCGGGATCCGTTGAGATTCCTTCCGCCGATATCACATGACCGGGTATTCCACCCTCTTCGATTCGCGGTGGCACCCGACAACTTATGCATAACCGTGCCTCCTTAATTTCTCAAGCACTCTCCTTAGATGTTGCACGTGTTCTTCCAGGGATCTGCTATACACCAAAATGTCATCAAAGAATACTATCACAAAGGTGTCCAAGAACTCCCTGAAGATGTCATTCATGAGCCTCATGAATGTTGCTGGGGCGTTCGATAAGCCGAAAGGCATTACCGTGAATTCATAGTGCCCATACCTGGTCCTGAAAGCCATTTTATGGACGTCTTCTTCCTTTATCCTGATCTGGTGATAGCCTGACCTTAGGTCGATTTTGGAGAAGACTTTTGCCCCTTGGAGCTGATCCATCAAGTCGTCTGATCTAGGGAGCGCATACTTGTTCTTGATGGTGTGCTTGTTCAACTGTCTGTAGTCTATGCACATCCTCAAGCTACCATCCTTTTTCTTTACAAAAAGAATGGGTGCTCCAAACGGCGAGACGCTAGGTCTAATGAAGCCTAGGTCGAGCAACTCCTGCAATTGCTTCTTTAGCTCCGTCAGCTCCTGCGTTGTCATTCTGTATGGGGCTTTGTTTGTCGGCTTTGTCTCTGGTTCGAGTGCTATCTCACACTCGACTCCCCTATAAGGAGGAAGCTGCTTGATCTCATCTAGAAAGAGATCGTGGAACTCCGTGATCAACTGCGCTACTTGCTTGGGCAACTTGCCGAGCCCCTTATCTTCCTGACCTTCTTCTGATTCGGGCTCTTGAATCTCAAGCTTGAAGATATATGCTACCTGCTCACTCTTTATGCACCTGAACAACTGCTTACTAGACATGCACTGCATAATGGGAGCAACTTCTTTACCTGTGATCTCTATGATTTTGCCATTGGGTGCTGTGAGGGTCACCTTCCGCTTTCCACAATCAATGAGGGCTCCTGCTGGACCAAGGTACTCCATTCCAATGATTAAGTCATACTTCCAATATTCATTACCTCTGCCCACATCTGAATGTTGATTCCCGGCAAATCAATGTCGAAGTTTATCCTTTTGCCTGCTGTATGCCTTACTCCCCCGTTTGCTAACACCACGGGTCTTGGCTTGGACTTCAATGGCTTGAGCTTCAACATTTCTACCATTCTTGGGGATGCAAAGTTGTGACTACTTCCCGAATCTATCAGGACTGTGAATGACTTGGCTTTGGCCTTCGCTATTGTGGATATTACCTGAAATTGATTCTCTGCTTGCTCTGTGTCTATTGCGGCAAAGATATGACACTCACCCTGAATATAGTCGCGGGCTGCCTCGCCGTCGTCGTCAGACGGAGAGTCCCAGTCTCCCAACTCTGCTAGCGCTGCACTCATGATGTAGGGCTTGGCGGTTCATCCTGTCCGTAGTTTCGGGGGAAACACCTGAAACAAAGCTGCTTTTCTATGCACTCCTGCCTCTTTTTTCCTTGGGCATTGCTCGCAAAAGGACCGCCTTTGCTTTGGAGTAGTTTGACCCCTCCCCTTGTCTTTGAAGGACACCCGCTTCTTCTCCTGCCGCTTCCCCGTTTGCCACCATATGGGGCTCTAGGCGGACTGGGCTCGCCCGCTCTGGGGCTATAACTCCCCTCTTGCCTTGCCTTTGTCCTCGTAATACTGCCGCCTCGCCCATTTATTCTCAGGTCCCGATCCCTTGCAAACTTACTTCGACGATCTTGTCTTGGGGTTTATTGCCCTTACAAGCTTGCGGATCTCATCATTCAGCCCTTCAATATAACTCTCCAGCGCGCATGCTTTTCACTCAACTTGGGCACATCTGACCTTAGTCTCATGAATTCCTCGTATATTTCGGGACTGATTTGTTGCCTTCTTTGAACCTATAAAACTGCTTGCATCATGTTGGACTTGTGCTCTCTTGGGACGTAATGGCGCTTGAAAGCTTTGGCAAACTTTCTGAACCTGCAAGCATCCCTGCTTAAGCCATGGGCCTTGGCATAACCCACACTGACCCCAATTTTTGGTCCACAGTTGTTTTTTACTTGTACGGAAGTGTTGCTTTATGCCAAAAACAACACCAAAATGGCCCCAAAAGTCCATTGGCCCGCTTATCCGGATTTTGCACAAAAGAGACGATGGTTTTGGCAGAAAATTTCCACTGTGGTTTTTTTGGCACCCCTTTTTTTTTGTCAACGTGTCCTTTCTTTCACTATTGTTTTTCGCAAAATTTTGTCAACGTGTGGTTTTTTCTTGACTGTGGTTTTTTTCGCGAGCCATACATTGTTGTTCATCAAAATAACACGTGTTGGTTTAGATATTACTACACGTGTAAACTTAAATTACAACGTCAAAGTAAGATGGTTTTTTAAAAAAAATACATGTCATTTAACCAAGTACCACCTGTTACTTAAATCTAGCTATTGTTTTTAATGCTACTAACTATTGTTTTTCTAAAATAAAGACATGTAAAAAAACACTATTAGTACACATAGAAAAAGAAAGATATGTTTCCAATGTGTCTTTAGGCCAATGTTTTTTGTGGAACCACGCGTAGGTTTTAACTTTACTACACCTGAAAAACTAAATTGCAACACTAGAAATAAAGGACTACGCATAGGAAATGAAAAAATGATGTTTTCAATTGTTCTTTTTCTAAATATAGACACGTTGTTTTAAGTGTTGTTTTTGCATAATTAAAAAAATCACGCATAGCCTTTTTTTTATTTACGAAACACTACATGTGTTATTGAAATCTAGATATTGTTTTCTTAAAATAAGGACATACGAAAAGCACTATTATAACACGTACAAAAAATCAGGAGATGTGAAATGCACTATTATAAGACGTACAAAAATCAAGGTAAATTTCTAATATGCCTTCTTAACTAATAAAATGCTGCCATGTACCATACTTTTAAATACAAAAACTATTAATATAACACACAAATTTTTTGCTATTGATAATTTTAATTTACCCTTATAAAAAATTATCTTAATAAAGGGAAAAAGACACCACAATAACCAACGGAAGCAAGCACAATTTCCAGAACTCAAATTTGCCTTGAAACACAGATTTACATTTCCACAGATTTACATTTACATTTCCACAGATTTACATTTTTATAGTAACTGAAATTACAACCAAATTAAGGAGAATTTTTACAAGGGATTTCATAGAGCTCTTGGATTAGCTCCATTCTGGTAATCAAGCATTAGCACCAGCTACCAGCCTTTGCATCAGCACCATCTCACCATATCCTTTACAAGCTTATTCCTCTACATGCAATGAGGATCATACACCTTCAAAGCATTCATCTACAATGATTTTACAACGATTTGCTGTTTAAATCATATATTCAGGGCATATATTCTTCGCAACTAGAGCATGCTTGAGAACAAGCCGATGACATGAATAGCAGCAGCATCATCTTCTTACAGAGAAATGAAACTCAACCAAGTGGGTGCGGATCGACACCATAACAACTCAAAACTTGTAGCGAGAGAAGCATCTATTTCAAGGCCTGATATGAGCCATAACCTATTGTCTTGCTTCATGCGCATCTTGCTCATCTTTGTTACATATAAAACTTCGACCTCAAAACACTGGAAACGTAAATTGGGACTGCCGGATTTTAAGAAAAATCTCAAGTTGAATGCACGAAAGTTAAAAACAAAAAGAAAAAAAAATTACATTGCTTTTACGGAACTTGGCAAAATACTACGTTCTTGAAAAGGTAACGAAAAATGAGAGATGGTAGTCACGAACCCCGATCCAAGAATGCAAGGCATTGATCTGCAGAGCCGTAGAAGAATGATGATTCCTCCATAGCCGTAGCCGCCCGGGCACCAAGGAAGCAGATGACGTGGCCTGTCAGCCTTACATGGGAAAAAAATGCATGCAGGAACGCCATAGCTGGATCGGAACCAAAACGAAGGCAAAATTGAGTGCCATAGCTGGATCAGAACTGAGAAAGCAAAATGAAGGCAAAATGGAGTGCCATAGCCAGACCAGAACTGAGAAAGCAAAACTGAGCGCCATAGCCGGACCGGAAGAGAGAGCAAACTGAGCGCTAAGTCCAAAATGAAGGCAGTGGAAAAGGCGGGAACATCGACCAATAGGATGAGAGGACCTGGATCGAAATCCAGGCCATTCAACTTGGCCCATCTCGGCCGTTGAAGAGATGCACGTTTATCATAAATGTAATTGTGTTTCAATTTTTTTTTCTTTTTTTTTTTATCCTTGGTTCTGCGCCGCAATATAAATGCAGCGGAGTGTGCCACGTGTGTAGCTATCAATGCATCATAAGGGAAGTTCGAGGTCCATCTGTTTTCTCCAGAGCTAGATAGATTGCACCGCCATCACTGGATTGGGGAAGCGACATCAAATGCGTTTATCTAATTGTGTTGCAACAGAGGGATATGAGCGATATCTTCCCATGCGGAGGCGATATGGCGATGGGCAGTATCTACTGCATTCATTAACCCTTCCCAAGACGGGGCACTATAAAACGTTTGCCGCTTGAAGAAAAGCTCATGTAACAACCTTTAAGACTCGGAACATCTGCTGTAGTCTTCTGTTCTTTAAGTTTTTAAGTTATTCAAATATGAAGAGTGAATTAAGAAGCAAGGATCGTTATTAATTAATTTGTCCAAAGACCTCTTTTTGGAACACTGGAAGCGCAACAATCATCTGGTTGAGCAAGCTGAAGAATCTGGTTCGACTTGCTAATTAGGAGGTCCGCAGTGATGGCATTTGGCTGAAGCTCCATCTTAGTTGTTCCAAAGGCAGATCATCCTGACATCGCCACAGCTGGAAAAGGGAAAAAGTTCGTGTATAAACAGAGGTCATGAGAAATAGCAAGAGGGCCAGTTGTCAATCGACAGAACATTGCTGAATGTGTTGTAGATGCAAGTAATCCCCATTAGCTCCATTGAAAATATGGGGTCGGATCAAAGGAAGATGCTATGATTTGCCATAGGAAATTCTGGCAGAGTTATTTGGCACTCTGTACTCTGGCACAATCTCTTATCTGCCGCATAAAACTCCGGTAGAGGTATTTGTCTGTTCTTGGCATCCAAAAACTTCCAGCATCTAGAAGGTCGGATTGTTTCTGCTGGAAATGTGCACAATGGATTGACCCTTTGCCAAATCTTCCCCACTACTTCATTTTGCTCGCATCAAGAATGGTACATCAAGATCATACGTCTATAATTAGGTGCGTTCTCAATCCTGGCAATTGGCAGCTCATGCTCATGTCGACAAGAATTAAGCAGGGTTCGAAGATACGGCTCAACTCAAGTATAAAGCTAAGCTCGAACGACAAAACACTTGGGTTTCTACATGGTCGACCGCAGGACGCTTCACGGTTTGATAAGTTCTCCCGGACGGATCTTGGATTTTTTTGAACATGCTCAAGTAGGTTACTCGAACAACAGATTCAACGATTGGATAGGGAAACCGAGCTCTGAGAGGGAGGGGCATTGGCATTTGCCCTCCCGGAGGAGCGTTGGCAGGAAAGGCTGCCTCGGCAACCTTTCTGAGGTCCGACTCTTCCCTCTGGTGAGGAAGCCACGCAATATCCTGGCCTGGTTCGATTTGGTGTCAGCGCTTTAAGTTCTTCAAGATCTCCATTCTATCCCTTGCCAAACTCCTCTACCAAAAATTTCAAAGCTTATCATATTTCTTGCATAAAGTCCTAGTCATCATGTCCATGTCACCACCACCTAGCCATGTCACCTAAAATTTGCCAACATCGCCCAATGAAAAGACCAAAGATGGACATCTTTTAATTTTCGGCCTAGTCAAAACTTGGCCGCGCTTACTTGGCATGCCATGTCACCAGTAAGTGTGTGCCTAGGTGGCATGCTTGAGCCACCTTGGCATGTTGGAGCCTAGGTGGCATATTGGAGCCCGCGTGGCATGTTGGAGCCACCTTGGCATGTTTGAGCCTAGGTGGCATGTTTGAGCCACCTTAGCATGTTGGAGCCCACGTGGCATGTTTGAGCCACCTTGGCATGTTGGAGCCTAGGTGGCATGTTGGAGCCCGCTTGGCATGTTTGAGCCACCTTAGTGGCATGTTTTAGCATGTTAGGCATGTTGATAGAGGAGTTAGGCATGTTTTAGCCTAAGTGGCATGTTTGAGCCAGTGGCATGTTTGAGCCATCTTGGCATGTTGGAGCCCATGTTGGAGCCCGTGGCATGTTTGAGCCATCTTGGCATGTTTAGCCACCTTGGCATGTTTGAGCCAAGGTGGCATGTTGGGAACCTAGGTGGTATTTTGAGCTACCTTGGCATGTTGGAGCCTAGGTGGCATGTTGTGAGCCACCTTGGCATGTTTGAGCCTAGGTGGCATGTTGGATCCTAGGTGGCATGTTTGAGTCACCTTGCCATGTTTGAGCCACCTTGGGATGTTGGAGCCTAGATGTCATGTTTGAGCCACGTGGCATGTTTGAGCCACCTTGGCATGTTGGAGCCTAGGTGGCATGTTGGAGCACATGTGGCATGTTTGAGCCACCTTGGCATGTTTGAGCCTAGATGGCATGTTGGTGCCTATATGGCATGCTTGAGCCACCTTGGCATGTTGGAGCCTAGGTGGCATGTTGGAGCTCACATGGCATGCTTGAGCCACCTTGGCATGTTAGGGCCTAGGTGGTATGTTTGAGCCACCTTGGCATGTTGGAGCCTAGGTGGCATGTTGGAGTCCGCGTCGCATGTTTGAGCCTAGTGGCATGTTTGAGCCACCTTGGCATGTTTGATCCTAGATGGCATGTTGAGAGCCCATGTGGCATGTTGGACATGAGCTACTTTGGCGCGTCCAGGAGCAGGGGTGGTCTTCTGCCCACGAAACTTGGTCTCCAGGGTAATGTCGATGTTTCGAGTCCGTTGGCAGAGTTAGATCACAGTTCCGGGGTGGGAGAGTTGCTCGTTCGTGGCCAAGGACCTTCCAGAGAGGACCTTTGGGACGAATTTCTTCTGGAAGGTTTTAGGGCTCCGTCTTCTGGCGTCAACGCCCTCCCACTACCTCATGATATTGTGCAAGATCCTGGTCCAATCTGACCAGGGTATGGCCTCCAAAACGTAAACCCTGTGGGTTGCTAGGTTATTGTAGGGTTTACGTTATGGAGGTCGAGTTTTATTCAGTTGCACTTGAGACATGGTCGAAGCTGCGATTGAAAACCGAAGCAATAAAACCCGGCGAAATGGCGTTTGGATTTACCGAAGCGTGGCTTTCCTACCGGTGCTCCTCCGGGAGGGCAAATGCCAATGCCTCCCTTCCCGGAACCTTGGTTTCCCTATCCGACCGTTGAATTCTCCATTCAAGTAACTTGCTTCGAGCAGGCTCAAAAAAATTCAAGATCTGTCCGGGAGAAGATATCAAACCGCAAAGTGTCCTGCAGTCGACGGTGTAGAAAAACAAGTGTTTTGTCGTTTAGGCGCATACAAAGGCCCCGGAATGGAGATTTGACTTTGCCCGTCGTCCCTAAACAGCGAAATTACCCTAGGGACCAAGTTACGGTCATTTTTGCAGCAAAAGAAACCGAACCCTCTACATGGCGATATTCTACACCCTCACTAAGGCCAATTCACTACTGACGTGTTGGACATGAGCTACTTTGGCGCTTCGGGAGCGGGGGTGGTCTTACGCCTCTGAAACTTGGTCTCGGGGGTAATGTCGATGTTTGAGTCCGTTGGCGAAGTCGGATCACAGTTCCGGGGTGGGAGAGTTGCCCGTCAGGTGGCCGAGGACCCTCGAGGAGAGGACCTTTGGGTCGAACTTCTTCTGGAAGGTTTTAGGGCTCCGTCATCTGGCGTCAATGCCCTCCCACTACCTCGTGACATTGTGCAAGATCCTGGTCCAATCTGACCAGGGTATGGCCTCCAAAACGTAAACCCTGTGCGTTGCTAGGTTATTGTAGGGTTTACGTTATGGAGGTCGAGTTTTATTGGTTGCACTTGAGACATGGTTGAAGAACTGCGATTGAAAACCGAAAGCAATAAAACCCGGCGAAATGGGGTTTGGATTTATCCTCCTCCCAGTGTCGCAATTAGAAGTCAAGAACACATTTTGTAGTAGCAATTTTTTTTGGAATGATTCGGGATCGCCAATAGATCCAAAGTCTATTATTTCAATTGCCATGGCTCCGCATGCATGTTCGAAAAAGGTACACCAGGTCCCAAGTGCAACTGACCACGTTTTGGCCTCCATAACGTAAACCCTACAATAACCTGGCAAGGCACAGGGTTTGCGTTTTGGAGGCCATACCCTAGCCAGATTGGACCAGGATCTTGCACAATGTCATGAGGTAGTGGGAGGGCATTGGCGCCATGATGGCCGAGCCCTAAAACCTTCGAAAAGAAGTTCGACCCAAAGGTCCTCTGGAGGGTCCCCGCCCGCGGACGGGCAACTCTCCCACCCGAACTCCCGGATGCGACTCGCCCGGGACTCGAAGCGTCGACATTACCACGGAGACCAAGTTTTTAGGCGAGAAGACCACCCCCTATCCCGGCGCCAAAGTAGCTCATGTCCAACACGTTAGTAGTGAATTGGCCTTAGCAAAGGGTGCGGAGAATCGCCATGTAGAGGGTTCGTGTTTCTTTTTTGCAAAAATGGCCAGGTGTAACTTGGTCCCTAGGGTAATTTCAATGTTTGGACGACATGGCAAGGTCAAATCTCCATTCCGGGGCCTTTGCCTTGCCCGACGACAAAACACTTGGGTTTCTACGACTTATTTCGCGGGACACTTTTGGCGGTTTTATATGTTCTCCAAGATCTTGAATTTTTTGAGCCCGCTTTCGAAGCAAATTACTTGAATGGAGAATTCAATGGTGGGATAGGGAAACCGGGTTTTTAGGAAGGGAGGCATTGGCATTTGCCCTCCCGGAGGAGCACCGGTAGGAAAGCCCCTCGGTAAATCAAACCCCATTTCGTCCGGTTTGGATTGCTTCGGTTTTCAATCGCGGCTTCTCGACCATGTCTCAAGTGCAACCGAATAAAACTTCGACCTCCATAACGTAAACCCCACAATAACCTAGCAACCCACAGGGTTTACGTTTTGGAGGCCAAAACGTGGTCGACTTATGCATAATGCAATATCATCCATAAGCATATTGAGAAATCCTCAAAAGAAGTATCTTAAAAAAGGAAGTTACAATGAGAAAGAATTAGATAGTTAGGCATTACCCACTAATCTAAATACGAAGAAAGTTAGTGGATAAGACTGCAGCAGGTTACGGTTATGTTAGGCTGAACTTTCCTGATGGGACACGAGCAACTAATTTTCACCATCGTCTAGATAAATCACACTAAGTCTAGACCGAGAAAATAATTTCAGATAAACAAATTAAGTAGTGCCAAATGGATAGTTAACTGTTTCAAATAGGAATTGTCAATTCTATTGCATCCATACTCCTTAGGAAGCTTAGTCAACGATTTAAAGGATTCCTATGCAGAAGTATGACAAAGATATTTTGATGCAATTGTTTGAAATTGGGGAGCTGCCAAACTATAACGTCTAGCCACTAGTTTAGAGGATTACCATGCAGAGGAGCTCTGATACCTTCGTGCACATGACTCGGAAGCAAGGTTTTCCCGAGCAAGGTTTTCCCGAGTTTGTGTTTAGGTTTAAGGTGTTAGCTGTGGTATTTTGCTTGATGGCTCCAACAATTACATCTCTAATTCTTAGTTCAAATCGTCTAAGTGCAATAAGTTATCTTGTTTTTCAAAGAACCATTGGATTCTTAGTGCAAATCGTTAGAAAGAACCATTGGATAAGATAAATTAGATACAATTAAAACCATTGGATGACGTGGATAACTATTGGATCGTCTATAGCGAACCTTAGTACCAACTAGATATAGGCATGGTTTAATGGTGTTCGACTGGGGGGGATAATGTTAGGATATTGCGTGGTCTTGCCATTTTATAATGCTTGGGGATTTGTTGCAATGGTCCTATTCCCCATAAACAATTACATCTCAAATTCTTAATGGTCTAAATTATACCAAGACGTAGGAACGGTTTAATGGTGTTCCACTAACGATATCCAAAATGGGGGAATAATGTTAGGATATTGCATGGTCTTGCCATTTTAATGCTCGGGGATTTGTTGCAATGATCCTTTCCTCCATAAAGAAATACATCTCACAATTCTTAATGGTTTGTTATGCAAAAATGTAGGCGTGGTTTAATGGTCTTTCTCTAACAATATCCTGTGACATTAATCCTTAGGGATTTGTTGCAGTGGTCCTGCACCCCCTCAAGGAATACAAATCAAATTCTTGATGGTTTTGTTATGCAAAAATAGGCGTTAAGTAATTGAAGTAGTTGAAGTAACTTGTCTTACATGGAATACTAGTATAAGGACATGTGATCGTGCACGTGCATCACATGTAGCAAATCAAGTACTCTGTCCTACCACTATAAAGACCCGTGATATGGAAGGATAGGACATGTAGAGAATCAAGTATTCTTTCCTACTTCTATAAAGGCATGTGACAATAGAAGTATTACACATGTCGTAATTCATGTATTCTTTCCTACAATGCCTTAGCAAATAAAGTACTCTGTCCTACTACTATAAAGACATGTGACATGGAAGCATGCGACATGTAGAGAATCAAGTATTCTTTCCTACTTTTATAAAGACATGTGACAATAGAAGTATTACACATGTCGTAATTCATGTATTCTTTCCTACAATGCTTTAGTAAATAAAGTACTCTGTCCTACTACTATAAAGACATGTGAATGGAAGCATAGGACATGTAGAGAATCAAATATTCTTTCCTACATCTATAAAGACATGTGACAATAGAATTATTAGACATGTAGAAATTCAAGTATTCTTTCCTACAGTGGATTGTATTATAAAATGACATGTCACAATAGAGGAAACTACAAAACAACAGTGGATGTTTTAGTCCACTGAAAAAAGAACACCATTATCGAACAAAACCATACCTCCACAAATCCACATGTAGGATTCTTTGAAAATAGGACATGTAGACCTACCAAAACTGATGTTTTCCACAGTGGACCAAAAACCGGGGTGAATGTGACCCTTCCACCAAATGCGTGCTGCTCCCTTCAGGTTGGCTGTTGCCACCCTGCCTTTATCCTTGTCCTTCATACCATAGGCGTTGCCATATTCACTCATTTCATCGAGCCAAGCCTCTGCTTCCATGCCTGATCTGTTCTCACCTGAGAATTGCTCAAGCTTCCTGGCCTTCCATACGTTTCCCAATGCAGAGTCTACCTTCTTCTGGTAGTCCGAGGTTTTCGTCTCCTTGTGTCTGTCGTCTCTTCGGTTCTGCACTTGTTCAGCCTCCTCCTCGGAACCAGAATCTGAGTTCGAGCTTGAGTCGGAGGATTCCGTGCTGGGGGACCTCCTTCTCTTGCTCCTCTTCTTGTCCCTTCACCTTTCAGGGGTGATGCTTGGGGTGGCGGACAACATCATCTGAACCCAACTCCTCCTTGTGCCGCTAAGAGAGCCTTTATCTGCTCGAGGTCCGTTCTCATCTGTGAAATTTCTTCCTCTGGAGTCATGTCCCCAAATGCTTCATATAGGCTCCTTGCCGGGGGTGGTCTGGGCGGAGTCTGTTCTTCCCTATGGTTCCGCCATTGTTGTTCCCCTGAACCTGGGCCTCTAGCTGCATACACAAGTAGTTCATGGCTATATGGTTAGTTTTACTTGTTCTCTTGCATTATATATGGTTTGTTGGCATAGTTGTGGAACAAAATACATCAACAAAACTAAGAAATTATATTTATATTATATAATATTTTAGTACAAAATCTCCGGGATCAAGAGTCTAACTAATCTTGAAATCGCCGGTAAGATGGGTTGTCCTCGAGGAACTTCTTAACTTGGGCCGTTCCTACCGAGCGTCCCAAGTTCCTGAGGACATTGGTTGACGTCCCGCCCTGCAAGGCTGACACCAACTCTTCTACTCTGTGGTCGGCGGTGTAGGCTGCAGTTACCGCCAATCTTCCCTGTCATCGGTAGGGCACGGCGAAGTCAAGTGCCATTGCTCTCTTGACTAGGACAACATAGTCGACATTTGCCGCTATTCGAGCATGCCTGCCGAAGCCTGAGAGTGCAATAAGCATGAACACTCCTTCCTCACCCCGGGGGCTGAATTTGCGGTGTATCACCGCTATTCTCCCATCCAGCAGCAGGGGAAGGTAGTACCTCAGCGACCTGTCGTTGTGTGTTGCTGACGACTCTCCTCCTGCTTGGCCTCCTGGTCTATGCCTTCCGGCATATTCGTCGACCTCCACCTCAGTGATTTCCTGGTAATCCCTGATTGTGGAGTCGACCCGCCCGATGTCGATCCCCGCTCCTCTTGCTGGAGGTGGTGTCGAGGAGCTCGGCATTAAGATGCTCGTGGTCTTGCCACGGATCCCCATCTGTTCCTGGAGGGCGAGGAACTTTTCCTCCGTTGGCAGCTCTCGCGCTTCCATCATTTGCCTGATGTTGCTGTAGGCCTGGATGTCGGAAGTCGACTCCCCTGTGTAGGTGTCGGCTTCCCTGACTTGAAGCGGAAAGTCTGAGACTTCCCGGACGATGAAGTCATCCAAGTCGGACTGCCGTAGTTGGTGCAGCAACTCGTCAATCCGGAACTCGTTCTCCCTGCATTCGGGAAGGTTCTGGATGTCGCTGAGGAATAGATACTCCTCTCCGTCGATGATGATGGGGGCTAGGCTTGTGATGCCTAGCCCAAGTGGGGGAGGGACTCTGAGGGTCTGCCGGCTCCGCTCGAAGTTGGATAGCTCCTCTTCTGCTTGCCGCCGTTCTTCCTCTGGGTCGAGCTCCGTGTACTCTTCCTCGTCCGATTCTTCTTCTTCTGACCTTTCTTCCTGCTCTTGCTGGTATTGCAAAAGCATCTGCTCTGCTGCGGAGGCTGCTATGGGGTCCACCTCCATGGGAGGGATAGAGGTTCCCCCGATTGGGTTTTCTGCACAGTGGGAGAGGAAAATGGCTAAGGCAGCGGTGTAGGAGAAATACTTGGTCCTGTCAACTGTCAGGACCATGTAATCTGGCAGCCTCTGTGCCTTGTTGGTCAAGTACTTGGCGATGTTCGGGACATCACCCAAGGTTGCTTGAAGGGATGGGCGGGGAACAAAATAGTCTGTGCAAGGGGGGAGCTGCACTAGGGAGGGTCCTACCCTAGCTTGGAACTCTGCTAAAACGTGTCTATATGCTGGGGTTGCATTCAGAGTGGCTTGGACATCTATTTCTTTCCTAAAGACTCGGAAGATGTCATTGACATCAGCCTCGGCAGCATGGGCACTGGCGCTGTACCATCGCCTGAAGTCAGCAGTGGCCATTGATTTAGCGAAGAAGAGACTAGCAAACAGATGCAGAAGCGCCTCAGGGAGCTGGAAGATCGCCTAAACAGTCAAGAGCAAACTTGTAGGGTGCTAAGTGAGAAATGGGGGACCTATTTATAGAAATAAATAAACACAGATTGATCGTGAGGCATGATTGGCGTATGAAACGTAAGCGGAGTTAATGGCCGAGGTTGGTAAGAGGCGGACATGGCAAGGGGAAGCGAGGAAGGCGGTAGGATGCAGGGGATGGAGGGAGGTTTGGAGCATCGAGGGAATTAAGGTAAAGTGCGAGCGAAATCAATCCTCAGGGGCTGCCAAGGAAACCGCGAGAGGCGGCGAGAAAAACCACGGCAACTGCGAGGTTAGGGTATGTCACGAATCCGTAGCATTACGGATATATGCTTCGAGGCATAGCGGAACTGCTTTGGCGCCAACCCGCAGCCAAGAGTCCGCGATTGTGGCTCTTGGGCTGGATCGATGAGGTGTGCATCGCGGTGCCACTTGGATTATGCCCGCGTGGGCATATATTTTTAACATTATGACGGAGAAGCGGAAGAAAAAAGAAGAAGAGGGTAGAGTGTAGATTTGTCATTGAAACATGGCTGATGTATTTGCATACAATTAATATCCTATTTGAATCTGTCATTTTCTGCGTACGTGTCGAGGTCACGATTCCCTATTGCTGTTCGAGGGGAAAAAATATTATGAAAAAAAAAACGAAATGCTATTACTTTAAGAAATGGCATGAAGTTAAATAACAAATCTTACTCATTTTGTCATAGAAATAAGCTCTTCTTGCAAAACCCGGAAGTATAAATCACAGAATATAGAAATGAGCATCGATTCTTTAACATTTTGCATCATGAATTCTTTACCATTCTTACATCAAAGATGTGAAGGTAAGTGCAATTGACCTAGTCCACCCTCACGGATTTGGTACATTGGCCCTTCTTGAGGAGGGGTGGTGTAATTGATCTCTTTTTAGTTGGCAGCGCAGTGTGGTCCTTGACTATTCCTTATTTGTGTTTTTAACAACATTCTTTTTGACCTAACACTTCAATTGCATCTTGTCGTATGTCGTGAGGATGCCATACAAGTTTGCACCCCAATTTTAGAGTCAGTAAAATATGAGCTTGAATTCTTGTCATGAGATCCATTTATTGTGATGTACCCACAAAGCACACATTGCCACTCATTAGACCAAATTCCTTCACAAATCCCCACTCGGGACCTCTCCTTCGACCACCGGTATTTACGACGCCACAATTCTTCCCGCGTGCTCTTTGCAATCCCACATTGGCCACGCGCATGGCCTTACGGCGGGCGCACACCCTAGATGATGATGCATGACCCTTTGGCGGTCACCCGGATGTAGATGCATGGCCCGCCGTGCCGCTGATGTAGATGCATGACCCGTTTGCCATCCCTGTTGCTATGTAAAAGAGTCTTGTCTGCCTTTCTATTCTAAAGAGTAAAGACTCCTTAATCATCACGAAGACTAAATGCCAGCGTGTATATATATATGCGAGAAGGAGCAAGCTCACTCTGTATACGTTATCGGCGTTCGTTGGCGTAAGGAGGAAGAGGCGAGGAACCTATAGGTCTCTAAGCAGCAGGGGTAGGAACCCAAGGTCAAAAACTTCACGGGAAGGAGTAATCTCACTTCACATATTCGGTCAGGGCCGAGCATAAAACCCACACCTCAAAATTTGATCGTTTCCCAAGAATTATGTTATTTCGACACGATAGTCAGCGTTAAAGTGAATTCTAGGGCTAAACACCGTTTTTTCTTATATATAATAGATTCATCTGCTCAAATCAGACCAAACACAATGACTCGATTTTTGGTCCACCGGTTGTTTTTCTTTGTATGGAGTGTTGTTTTATGCCAAAAACAACACCAAAATGGCCCCAAAGTCCACGTGGCGGATTTATCGGTTACTGCAAAGAGGCGGTGGTTTTGGCAAAAATTTGATAGTTTTTCACGGCACTTTTGTTTTATGATGTGTCCTTTTTTTTTTTTGTTGGTGTTGTTTTTGCTCGAACTTTTTAGAGCATGTGGTTTTTTCTTGATTGATGTTTTTTGAGGAGCCCGCGCGTGTTTGTCTTCAAAAACACATGTAAGGATTTTGAATATTAGTACCTGCGTGGAAAGCAGAAAAATAGTTGTTTTTCTTTTTCAATATGTGTTGTTTTTGTTTTTCCTCCACTTGTAGTTTTTTAAAATTCATTGTTTTCCCAAAAAAAGATATGTAATTTCAAGAGATTCATATGTATTATTTTAAAAATAATTATTTGTTTTCAAATGTTCCAATTTTTCTATATGTTGGCGTTTTTTAAAAGTGCCATTGGATTTCCATTATTGTTTTCTCATAAAAATATAGGTAATTTCAAAAAAATTTCACAATGGTCTTTTTGGGAAAAATGGTATATTGTGGTATATTGTTTTTACACAATATGATATGGGGCCTTTTTTATTGGTGAGGGTGTACAATAAAAGATGCAGGACATAGGGTGTTGATTGCCCTTCAGAAGCTACCCTCCATTACTTCCCTTGCCCTTCATTGCCCTTCAAAAATAAGGATGTTCTTTAGTTATGTATAACATAATGAGCATATTGGTAATGTGAAGCCACGATCACATGTTGTTACACATGAAGGTGCTAATTTAGTGCTTGAATTAAGTTTTTTGTACACACTAGCAAAAACACCTATCAGTTACATAAAAATCCTAGTTATTTTTTGAATAAAAAGCATTATTATGACATATAGTAAAATAAATATTGTTTTAATATATCTTTTTATCATGTAGTGACCGCGTGGCATATATTTTCAAAAAAGTCCGATTATTCACTAGAATCTAGAGCGAAAATATAATCATATTTTATTTTTAAATATGACTTGACATCATTTTATTGTGGTCTTTCTTGTTGATTTAATTTTAGAAAGCCTATCCGACTAAGAAAGACTTTGAGGAAATTGGGCAGCCAAGTTCATTAAACTTGAAGGCTTATTTTTAGAGGCAAATTTCAATAAAAGCTGTTGTTGTGAAAAACAAGCGAGAACATATATGAACATATTGCAATAGAAGTTACAGCGAAATGTAGCCGGTTTACAGCATCAAGAGCACTTGTGCGATGCCTATTTCTGCTACGCTATGAATCTTTGTTAGAAGCGAGGGGAGGTAGTATTGAAAGCCCTTTCTTTTCAATGTAGGCGGGAGGCGGCAAGAGGCGGTAATGAGTCAAAATCCATACCATATTTTACAGTAATAACGGTGATCTAGAAGAAAGAATCAATTGCATAGTAAAATGTCAATTGGTGCATATCGGGGAAAAAGTTCACGAGTCATAGCTATGAGTAGAGAGAAGGCCGCGAAGATAGCCGTTATCTCTTTCTTCTTGTTAAGCGAGCGATAAACACAGTCATGAATCCTCACGATTTGCGAGCGCATGTTTTAGAATCTTGATTATGTGAATCAAAATGAAACAGAACCTCGCTTCTGATTAGGTAATGTGATTATTTTAGTTTTGGCACTATCCTCCCTATATATGTATCCAGAGCACCTCCTTTCTTCTTTCTTGCTGACGGCTGCAATACGGCTATTTAAAATTTCGGCTTCGCGGGAAAGAATGTCGCTTTGTAGTTAGTAAATTTGAAACCCTAACTTGTGATTATTTGTCGAGATGGTAGGATCCCAATATACCACAAAGACAGTCTCAATGAATTTTCTTACCTCATCCATTTAAATGGTTGTTTAGATAATATTCCTTTGAAATACAGTCGAGTGATACGGAACTAGTATTCATGAAGCCAAAAGAAGCATACCCTACTCCATGTCTCTTGCACTTGTGTGAAGTGCCATTACTTGCTGGAATTTGTATCATACATAACCAAGGAGGTTCACCAAGGATTTGCCATCGCCACTAATACATTGATGGGGAAAGAGAGAAACACAAGGCATGGGGCTTCACCAAAGGATACTGCCATTGCATAGCCATTAGGGGAAAGGAAAAACACAAGGCCGCAGGGCTAAGGAATCTGCCATCCCATAATACATTTGGGGAAAGAGAAAACACAAAGTGTGGGGGCTTCACCAGAGGATCTACATGGCCATAGCATTTGAGGAAAGAGAGAAAAACACACAAAGGCATAATAGTTAATCTCGGGCAACCAATGAAATTCACAGGACTTGGGTGCGACATCTTAGCCATTGATCTCATAGCCAATCTCTCTGAGTCCAATTCTAAGGGGCCAATCCCGAGAGGGAGAATGGGGCCGGGGAGATCAAGATCTAAAAGAATGCATCTAAACCATTGGTTAAACTATTGCTTGGATGCATATTTAAACTCAAAAATACTAGGGAAATTGTTTTAAAATGTCCATATTTCATAGTACTTATGAAAATGCCTATATTATATGAAAATGCTCTATATTATAAGAAATTGCCAAATTGCCCCTCATTTGGGGAACATCAAAGCTGGATGAAAACCATGATGGAGGCAGAGACTGAGTTCTAGAGTATGTCAGAGCGACCTTGTTGCAACAAAAGCGAAGGGATTACTCCATACTCCTCCAATGAATTGACATTATTAAAATTTATAGGCGAAGCTGACACCACTTTCGTTCATTTAACTTCTAGAGATAAACCGAAACCTCTATGTGTTGGCATCTTTTTCAATTGAAAGCGTAGCGTCCCCTACTGGTATGGTGCACCAGGTATCACGAACAGGAGGATCATCCCCATACCGGCTGCATACGTCTGGAGACCCTCCACATAACCTGCTTTGCAGTACTTGAGGTTCGATTGGGAAGAATGAAGGGTCATTTACCCCGTCTCCCTCGGGGCCTACCTATAGGCTGGCGGATCGCGTAAACATACATGTCGGTATATAAGGCATCACCTATCCACCTCCGAAGGGTGGTCCATCAACATCTGCATAGACAAAGATGAAGCACAATACACATGGGAAATCCTACCCAGGCTGGACTTCGAAGGGATGGTGGCGGCTTGGGTCTCAGAGGATTCATTACTTGAGCCGAGATTCATGGCAATGGATTTGGTAGCATAAAACTTATGGCTTAGGGTTATCCACTCCATCCATCCTGTCGACACTTCTAGGTAAATTTGAAAAGTGTTGGAACTGTGCTTGCGTAGGATGCATAGCCAAAGGCTTATTCTGGAATTTGCATCTCCCGATTTGATAGGCGAGGAAGGGATCTCTCCCTCCGAGAGATCTCACGTCTTGACTCAAGGCTGACGGGAGCCCTTTGCCCTTATTCGACTTAAACCCAACTTTGAGTGGCGCATCACTCCCGCGGGTGTTGAGCCCATGCCTTGCCCTGCCTTGTTAGCAAGCCATTAGACCCTGATCCACAATGATCCCGGCGGGCCACGTTACACGCGGAGGTCGTTGAGAGTCAAAACACGAACCTTACTCCTTCTAAGCCCGATCGGCCCCTTCACCCCACAGCGAGGTGTGGCTCGCGTACCGCGAGGCGCCCAGCTTCACGATTAGTAGCTGAGGCTAATCTAGGAGCATCTACTACCAAGCGAGTCTCTACCCCCTTCCCCGTGCAAGGTTCCGCGAGAGATACATCATCCATATACATCCTGAAGAACTAAAAGAACTAGATCTAATCTATATCCTTAGAGTTAGGTTCTTTAGTTAGAGTCACAGTATCTATAGAGATCTAGAGAAAGGGGCTGCTATGGGCAATTTAATAGGCTAAACCTCTTTGATTCAATGACTAGAAGGCGGTTTAAGCTGTAAATTGACAAACTCTGATCCTTGGCACCGGTCCTCATACACGAACTTCGACCACCATCTGTGAGCTGCTAGAATCGAGGAAAACTAATGGTGCAATTAAGCAGAGGCAGTGGGGCGGTTTTTGGCTCGTGGAGCAGCCAAAACAGAGCTCTAAAACCCTAAGAACGAAAAATGGGCAGAGTTAGAGTTTCTCCCTGCCTAAATAGGCACCGAGGGTTAGGGCTAGGGTTCCCAATTATCCCTTTAGGCATGTGGGATAATTGGGTATGGCCTGCCTTTAATGGCTAGGTGGCATAAATGTATCTACATGGAAATGTATTGCACCTTAATAAATGTATTTTATTGGTAAATGTGCACATTAATAATAAATGCACATACCTTGCAAGTTGCCCTAGGGGCTACCCACTGGCTACACATCGGTACCGCGTCGGTCGGTGCAGCGTGTGGCGGCGATGCGATTATAGATCTTTGGGACCGTATCTTTGTCTTTGGAAACGTCACATTCTCCCTGCTGAAATGATGTTGATTACAGCGGCATGGTAGGTCTCCCACCTTGGGATCTTCCTAACTTGCAATCAGCACGATGCATACAATATACTATTATAATACTTACAGTTTATTAAGATTACCTTAAGGTAATATTTTATAACATTATTATGGCATTATCTTATGAATTAACTTATCAATTTGTAACATCATTAAAAACAAGTTACTTCGATAATTCACTTATCAAATTTAGTTTATCAAATTTTTAAGTGCGTTAGAAGTGCTCTTCATTCCTTGCAACACATTCCAGCAAAATTTGTGTTGCAAGTCTTGCATCTTCGACCTCCTTGCCCTCCGGTACTCTATTGGCTGCGGTCGATGCCCTTCACGTTAGTGCCATTTTAATTATTAATAAAATTTTGTGGTTATATAGTGACCACCCACCTATCTACATGAATGCATGGCTAATCTCCGGCATGGAAGAGGATGCTTCTTCCGCCGTGGCGGGGCAAGCGCCCTATCATGCCTAGATGTAAATCATGCCTACACTTTTAGTTGCCAGCGTGGAGGATAAGGTCCTTCAGGTATATGGAAGTGAAGGATAGGGTCACTCCCACGTAGGCATTGACTAGAGGGTGCTTTTTCCTATCAATGCATTCCTCAATGACCTCCTTTTCTCTCGAGGTCTACTTAGTGGAGACAGTAGACTCCTTCCACTCATCAAGCGAGCTTAGCGGTCATGCCTACATTGACATTACACCGCCCTAGAGATCACCGTAGTGGAACAGCATACAACCCATACCTAGCATAGGTTGCATCGTGGAATTAATACTTAACTACACATAGAATTAATCTACACAAATGCGACGCATACTGGCCAGGATTTCTTGAGGAGATGACCTTAGTCCCATTGCTCCATAAAGCGTAGATACTTTGCTAATATAGATCACTTCTTGAGTACCCGCGTCGGCGTCTTCCCACCCGTGGGAATGTTTCCGCTAACCAAATATTGGAGAAACTCGATCTCCTTGTTTTTTCTTGAAAGCTTTATCAGAATCCAGTGCAGAACTTCCTTTCGGCTGCTTTCCGTAGTGTTTCCAACAACGTTTAGGGGTGTAAGACCGTCACGGATTTGGGTATCTTCTTCAATAAACTCCGCGTGGAAGACTTTTATGAATCTTTAGGTGTCTTTGGCAGAATCTAACTTGTAGGATTGATTACCTACTCTCTCACGGACTATTCTGAAGGTCCGATACCTTGAACAAGCTTCTTGCAATTGCGATCTCTGACGCGCAGCTTCACCTTGATCTTCAGCCCAAACATTGTCTCCAACTTGGAACTCTCACATTTGTTCATTAGCAGCCGTGATGTGCTCTTAAATGGAAACTCCTTTGGCGCTAGAAGATATCCCAGAACTTCTTCCACCCGAGGCTGCTTTGCATATGCGGCCAACATCTGGCTGCGAAACTTCTACTTTTGACGAGTTGTGCCAAGTAATGCAGGTGAAGCATTGATAGCGTAATTGATCATAAGCGAAGGCATTTGGGATGATTCACGGCGAATTGCTGTATCGCCAAACTCCACCAAGTGAATGAATTCTTCCCACATGCCTTGCTTATTCGAGACGGTTTAGTGTATGTCTCCAAGAGTGCAATTTGAGGTAAAGCTCTAGTTTGGCCCATCCCAGATGCGAGAGGATGATAGGTGGAGTGCTCATGGATAACCCGTCTGAATCGTCGCCAAAGAGATCTTGCCAAAAGCTCTGAACCGGATCTCTATAGGAAGTGATCTCCCTTGGCATGCCATGGAGCTGAAGATTTCTTTGGTGAAGAGCCCATTTGCATCCATAGCGGGTAATGCGGTCACGCAGGAAATAGCACAAAATGTACCATCTTCCCGACAACATGCGACCACTACCATCAAGGCATCGCTTCCTCTTCTTGTCTTAGGAGCCACGTTATAAAGTCCATCTTGATGACCTCCCACTTAAGCGTTTGTACGCTAATGGCTCAATGCGCCAGGTGGTACTCACGCCTTCGTCTGGCATGGTGACATTCCTTGATGTAGCGAGCTACACCTTCTTCATTCACGGCCAATAATAGCTATAGCTGCGCGCTGAAATATGTCTTCATGAATCTGCATGGCCAGCTATTGGGCTGTTGTGTGTGTCATGGAGAATCAACTCCTTACACCCGATGATTACAGCGCACAACTTGTTCTTGTGAGTATAAGAGATTACCTTCCTTCTTAAAATTTTGAAGGTTTCTCTCTCTTTAATAAGTTCTTGCTTCCTGCATAAGCTTGCCCATACTTCCTTGAAGTCCACATCCGTTGGCAAGATTCTTCAATCTTCTTTAGAGTCATTTGAGCGTCAGTGCATTACAATGCACTCTAGTTGTCGGGGGTGCCTTGAAAGCATAAAGCTACCACGTGGAAACTTCCAGGCTTGTAGACTATATCAAAGTCGCCACTCTTAGAGGAACTCATCCACCTTCTCTGTCTCCGAGGTTAAGGTGTGGTTGCGTGGAATACATCTTTGGAGACTCACGATGATGTTGTATCCAATTGGAACTTCCTTCCCAGAGGTAGTGCCTCCAAATTCTTAATGCCTGACAAGCGCAAGCAATTCGATCATGGAGTGCGGGTGGCAGCGTTTGGCGTCGTTCCTCTTCCACGGAATCATCACGCTACTACCGCAGCTCTTCTACACCGCATGAGCACTTCACCGTGGCTATCTTACTGCGCTGTCTGTGCGCCACAAGCTTATCTTTCTCACGGATCTGGCGGGGTTAAGGCCGAGCGGTTGTCAAAACTTCCTTCGGCAATTCAAACCACAGCAGGCTTTCTTGCGCGATAGTGCGGCAATCTTTCGCAGCACAAAGCCCCTCGTCAAGTCATTGTGGCCAGCTATCGTAGCAAAGTTCTTCCACGAACTGCACCTTGATACCACTGAGCGAAACTTACGACCTGAAATACGCATTCTTGGGGTCTTGCGACCCTTTGAATAGCGGCTTCAATCTTGGCGGGATCAGTTGAGATTCCTTCGCTGATATCACATGACCAATTATTCCACCCTCTCGTTCAGAAGTGGCATGACAACTTGAAACCCTGGCAATTTTCCTTGTTTCTCAAGCACTCTCTAGCAGATATTTACTTGCGTGTTCTTCGAGGATCACTTTATACACCAAAATGTCATCAAGAATACTATCTACAAAGGTGTCCAGAACTCCCCTGAAGATGTCATTCGCAGAGCCCTCATGAATATTCTTTGGAAATTTCGATGGGCCGAAAGCATTAGTGAATTATGGTACCCATACACAGTCACGAAAGCCATTTATGGGCGTCTTCTTCCTTTATCTGATACTCACGGTGATAGCCTGACCTTGGAGTCGATTTTGGAAGGCACGCGCGCAGACTGATCCATCAAATTAAAATGCGACTAGGGAGGCGCATACTTGTTCTTGATGGTGTGCTTGTTCAGTACATGCATGAATCTATGCACATCACTCAAGCTACCATCCTTTTCCTGCTTTACACACACAAAAAGAATGGGTGCTCCCAAGCGGCGAGCAGCTAGGTCTAATGAAGCCTAGATTCGGCGACTCACGCAATTGCTTCTTTAGCTCAAATTAGGCTCTAGCGTTGTCATTCGTATGGAACTTTGCTTGGCCAAACTTTGTCTGCAGTTCGTTACTATCTCACACTTTCGACTCCACTATGGGAGGAAGGCGCTTGATCTCATCTAGAAGAGATCGTGGAACTCGTGATCCATTGCGCTACTTGCTTGGGCAACTTCTTGAGCCCCTTATCTTCACGACCTTCTTGATTAGATGCGGTCCTGTAAGCTTGAGAAGATATATCTTTACTGCTCCTCTTTATGCACACGAACAAGCTGCTTACTAGACGTATTAGCGCATAATGGGAGCAACTTCTTTACACTGTGATCTACATGATTTTGCCATTGGGTCTTGTGAGGGTCACCTTAGCTCCACAATCAATGAGGGCTCCTATTTGGACCAAGGTACTCCATTCCAATGATTAAGTCATACTTCAATATTCATTACCTCACTTTACATCTGAATGTTGATTCAGGCAAATCAATGTCGAAGTTTATCCTTTTCTTTGTATGCCTTACTCCCCAGTTTGCTAACACCAGGGTCTTAGCTTGGACTTCAATGGCTTGAGCTTCAACATTTCTATACCATTCTTGGGGATCTGAAAGTTGTGACTACTTCAGAATCTATCGGGGCTGAATGACTTGGCTTTGGCCTTACAGCTATTGTGGATATTACCTGAAATTGATTCTACGCGCTGCATTCTGTGCGGCAAAGATATGACACTCACCACGAATATAGTCGTAGGAACGCCTGTGATGCGTCGTCGGGCAGTGTCCCGATCTCCCAACTCTGCTAAGCGGCTTTGCACTCATGATGTAAGGCGTTATTTTGTCACGTAGCCAGTACGGAAACACACGAAGCAAAGGCGCGCCATACACTCTGCCTCTTTTCCTTGGGCATTGCACGCAAAAGGACCGCACGCTTTGGAGTGGTTTGACCCCTCACCTTGTCTTTGAAGGACACTGCTTCTTCTCTACTTTGCTTCCACACAGTTTGCCACCATATGGGGCTCTAGCTGGACTGGGCTCGCCCGCTCTAGGAGCTATAACTCCCTCTTGCCTTGCGCTGTCACAGTATCACTAACGCCTCTACGCTATTACGAGGTCGGAGTCCTTGCAGAAAAACACCCGATCTTTGTCTTAGGGTTTGTGCCCTTACAAACTGCGGATCTCATCATTCGACCCTTCAATATAACTCTCCTTTGCATGCTTTTTTCCTCAACTTGGGCACATCACGGCCTTAGTCTCATGTGAATTCCTCACGTATATTCACGGGTGATTTGTTGCCTTCTTTTAACCTATATAAGCTAGCGCATCATGTTGGACTTGTGCTCTCTTGGGGCGTAATGGTGCTTAAGCTTTGGCAAACTACGAACACCGCAAGCATCACTGCTTGCCAAGCCATGGGCAGCAGCATAACCCTTCCACCAAATCGTCGGCGCTCCCTTGGGTTGGTACATTGCCACCACGCCTTTATCCTTGTCCTTCATACCATAAGCGTTGCCATGTTATTCACTCATTTCACGAGCCAACCTGCTGCTTCCATGCGATCTGTTCTCACACGAGAATTGCTCAGAAAGCTTCACTGGCCTTCCACTCGTTTTCCCAAACGAGAGTCTACCTTCTTACGGTAGTCAGGGTTTTAGTCTCACTTGTATGCAGCCGTCTCTTGGTTACTTGCACTTGTTGACCTCCTCACCGAACGAATCGAGTTCGAGGCTTTGAGTCGGAGAATCTGCGTCTTCAGAGACCTCACTGCTCCTCTTCTTGTCCCTTCTGCTTTTCAGGGTGATGCTTGGGAGTAGCTGGACAACGCCATCTGGGCCAACTCCTCCTTGTCTTGGATTAAGAGAGCCTTTATGCCTTTCGAGGGTCGTTCTCATCTGTGAAATTTCTTCCTCACGGAGTCATGTCCCCAAATGCTTCATATAGGCTCCTTCTTAGGTGAGTGGTAGTCACATTCTTCCTATGGTTCCGCCATTGTTGTTCCCCTGAACTGGGCCTCTAGCTGCATACAAGTAGTTCATGGCTACATGGTTAGTTTTACTTGTTCTCTTGCATTATATATGGTTTTGTTGGCATAGTTGTGGAACAAAATACATCAACAAAACTTTTAAAGTACAAAAAGTATATTTATTATATAATATTTTAGTACAAAATCTCAGGGATCAAGAGTCCTAACTAATCTTGAAATGCGCCCGGTAAGATAGGTTGTCCTCGAGGAACTTCTTAACTTGGGCGTTCTGCGGCGTCCCAAGTTCACGAACATTGGTTGGCGTCATACTGCAAAATTTGACACCAACTCTTCTACTCTGCTTGGTCGTGATTGTAGGGCTGCGATTACGCCAATCTTCCGCGGGTAAAAGCATGTTAGGGTGTACCACTTTGGAACACGCAAAGGAGTACATACACTAGGTGCCGAGCTGGGTACTTTCTCATTTTCTTTTCATTAAAACTAGTACAAAAAGTCCAAAATAAAAGTGAGGGCGTGTTATTATATTTAAGGTAAGATAAATATAATGCTATCTAAGCCCAAAATATATATAAAAGTTCACAAATACTTTTATTGACATATTACCACAGTACCCGATTACCAGTCAAAAGGTACCTTTTTACAAACCCTTTTAGTCACTAAATAATACTTTTAAGGGACGCACCCTAACATGCTTTCACCCCTGTCGCCGGTGGCAGACGCAGCCGAAGTCAAGTGCCATTGCTCTCTTGACTAGGACAACATAGAGGTGACATTTAAGCCTATTAGAGGCATGCTGCCGAGGAAGCACGAGAGTGCAATAAGCATGAGCATACTTCCCCTCACCAGGGGGCTGAATTTCTTGATTGTATCACGCTATTCTCCCATCAGCTGACGAGGGGAAGGTAGTACCTCAGCACAATGGATTTGTGTTTCTTGGCGACTCTCCTCACCTGGCCTCACGGTCTATGCCTTAGGCATGACCATTAAAGACCTCCACCTCGGTGATTTCACGGTAATCGATTGTAGGTCATTGCCGACTCGATCCACTGCTCACTGCTTCTTTGGAGGTGGTGTCGAGGCTTCGGCGATAAGATGCCGATGGTCTTGCCGCGGATCCCCATCTGTTCACGGAGGCGAGGAACTTTTTCTCGGATTGGCGACTCTCGGCCTTCCATCATTTACTGATGTTGCTGTAGGCACGGATAGCCGGAAGTCTGACTCCCCTGTAGGTGGCTTCGGCTTCCCGCGACTTAATGAGGAAAGTGCGAGACTTCCCCAGGACGATGAAGTCATCAAGGATTTCGCGTGGTGGTCACGACAACTTCGTCAATCAGGAACTGTTCTCTGCGTGGGGAAGGTTACGGATGTCGGTGAGGAATAGATACTCCTCTCGCGTCGATGATGATGGGGGCTGAAACTGTGATGCCTAGCCCAGGGTAAGAGGACTCTGAGGTCTGGCTCCATTTCGAAGTTGGATAAACTCCTCTTACGCTGCGTAGTTCTTCCTGCAGGTGGGAGCTCAGGTGTACTCTTCACTCATCGGGTTCTATACGACCTTTCTTCACAACTCTTGCTTTCGTGTGCAAAAGCATGCAGCTCTGCTGCTTGAGGCTGCTATGGGGTCCACCTCCATGGGAGGGGATAGAGGTTCCCGATTGGGTTTTCTGCAGGTGGGAGGGAAAATGGCTAAGGCAGCGGTGTAGGAGAAATGCTTGGTCACGTCAGCTGTGGGGACCATGTGTAATCTGGCAACCTCTGTGCCTTGTTGGTCAGAAGTACTTGGCAGTGTTAGGGACATCACCAAGGTTGCTTGAAGGGATGGGCTGAGGGGAACAAAATAGTGCGTGCAGGGGGGCTGCACTGGGAGGTCCTACACTGGCGGAACTCTGCTAAAGCGTGTCTATATCTTTGGGTTGCATTAGGAGTGAAAGCGGACATCTATTTCTTTCTAGGAGCTTCGGAAGATGTCATTGACATCGGCCACCGTGACATGGGCAGTACCATCGCTGAAGTCGGCCGGCCCATTTGGTGCTTGAAGAAGAGACTAATAAGCAGGATCACGGCGCCTCGGGGGCTGGAAGATGCCCTAAGCAGGTCAGAGCAAGCTTGGCAGGGTGCTGGTAAGAAATGGGGACTTTATTTATAGAAATCGTAAACACAGATTGATCGACAAGGCATGATTAGGCGTATGGCGTAGCGAATTCCCGGCGGGATTCGGTAAGGGCCCGGACATGGCAAGGGGAAGTGGAAGGCCAGCGGATGTTAAGGGATGGAGAGGGAGAGGTTTTGGAGCATCTGGGAATTAAAAGATGAAGTGCGGGGCTTGAAATCAATCCTCGAAAGGAGACTCTTAAGAAACCACGAGGCGGCCGAGAAAAAGCTTCTGACAGCTAGCGAGGTTAGGGTATCATGAGGTGGAAGCTCAGCGGTGGTGACAAGGAACTCATTAACAATTGCAAAAGAAGATAGAAGGGCTTACCCGGCTCACCTAATATCAATACCGCGAGCGTGGTAGCAAATTTTCTACAAATGTTGCGAGCAGAGATGTGATCTATTCAAAGCAGGGGCGGGATAGAGCATTGGAATTAGAAGCATTACAAACCGGCGGCCCGAACGCCAAGTGCTCGAACTTCGAGTCGGATAGAGGAGAAGGTAAGCGAAGTGGTAGATGATTTATTCAGAATAAAATGTTCTTGAATGATCCGGGGGTTAGTTCATGTTCGAGTTGGAAGAGCAGGTAGAGGGGCGTCATGCGGCCCGATTATCATAAAGATTTTATTAGGTTGGCTAGAAGGGTGATACTGGCATTTGATCTCAAAGGCCATCATTTGGATGATGATCTCACATTGCATCGGCAACAAGAAGAAAAATTGCTTGAGAGGTTAGGAGATTGAAGGCGGAAGGCCGTGAGGCTTTCATCGAGGAAATGGTAAGGTTGTAGTTAAGCAAGCAAGCAAATAGGAAGCTGGCTGACCTCAAGGTTTGGATTTGGAATCACCACGGTCTGAGGCGAAATTAAAATTCATTACTTTATGTATGTTCTTGGTATATTGTTCCGCGGAAACTTGGGAATATGATCGTCTCCATTAAAAATTATATGAGGCTTCACCAAGGTACACTCTATTTGGAATGAGAAGGGAAGTTTATCCAAGAAGGATGGGGAGGAATAGCTTGCTTTGCAGCAGGGATAGAAGACCATATTGAAATCTGCAGGCAGCGTCCATAAAAGCGATGTTATGGATCCAAGTGAAGGTAGCAAACCTTTGTACATTAGAGTCTACTTTGCTTGCTCCACTTGATCGATTACCGCCAGCCCAGGTATACGGCTGGGAGATCACGGATGCTCATGACCCTTTTTCTGCATCTGGCAGGATATTTTAGAATATCAAGCAGTGGAAGTTTCGTGGTGGGCGATTTAATGCGGGGTGAATTCAGCAAGCATCTATTTTTCGCGAGTTGTGGATCTGCGCTAAGGGGCAGAATGCAATAGATTATGGAGCTTGATAGAGATTACTCGGATACAAATCAAAATCAAATGGGTAAGTATTTGCTGCAAACTTGTGGGGCTGGCGCGATTGTTATGAATGGACAAAAATTCCTGAGACATGTAAATATACATTTCAACCCAATGGTAACTCGGTTGGCTTAGTTGTGGGCAGCCGGAAGTGAAGCTGACTTAAAAGAATTTAAGATCTTAGGCCAGATTACAGTGGATCATGCTCAGTTGAATTACACTTGGAAGCAACTTTGGGAAGCATGCAAAAGAAAGATTCATGTGCGCTGGCTGGAAATTGCGGTATAATCTAGCGCGTGACTATGCAAGCAAATTAGTAAAATTATTTGGGCAACAACGGTGGCGGTAGTCTTGATAAATTTAATATGCTTTTGAAATTCACTACTATGATTACAGCAGCCTCACGAAACTTTTGGCTACCACGAAAACAAGTAGATATACATCAAAGAAGTGGTTTGACAACGAAATTTTTGTTCAAGCTAGGCAGCATTTGAACAATGAGGAGGATAAAGATTGGCGGCTTCATAAAATCCTTATTGGAGATTGTTGAGGAAAAAGAAATCGGTGTGGCTAAAGGTGCGTATAAGCAAATGGAAGAATATGTGTCGAGATGAACCAAAAAGTTACGGAGACTCACCAAAAAGCTCATTACAAATGGCGGTTTTGAAAAAGACCTCATAGATCAGTGTGACCTATACAATATTGATGGATGTATATGCCCATGAAAACTACCGAGGCAAAATTGGCTGTGATTTTCACTATAGATGGCGTTCAAAATGCTCTCGATTGGCAAAAAGCGGGAAGGCACGACAGCCTAGGGGTTGTAGCGGGTTATGCAAATGGGGAAATGACAAGTTACGTAAAAGGCGGTTGAGATATGCAATCTTGTATTGAAGCGTGGATCTTTTAGGATGATTGGTGTGTCAACAGCGTTGTACCCATTTATAAGAGTGGAGATCGAAATCAGGTTGCTGATACCGTCTTGTTTGGTGGGAAATATATTGTCTAAGCTGTTTTAACCATGATTGAAGATAAACTCTCACCTTTGAAGCGGATCATGCAAATGTCGGTAGTATGTCGAGCTGGTTTTGGTCGGGCACTTTCGATTGTAGACCATCTTGTTACCTTTAGCAGCGTGATTCTAGAAAGTGCTAGCGGGTGAGAAATAAGGATTTCTTTAGCGCTTTTATATGGATCTGTCAAAGGCATTTGTGAGTGCCTGAGGACAAATTGCAAGCTAGATTGGAGGCTATATACGTACCAGCGGGCTGCGGGGAAGGCGTAGCATGTCTGTCGGCGTGTTCTTGTTGCCGAGCTTTCATTCCCTTTTGACGGAGCCATAAGATCCAAAATACGATTTGGCGTTAAACAAGGATGTCATACATTCAGCTACTATTTGGATTGTTCATTGATGAAGGATTAGAGAAATGGATTCACGAAAATGGAGAGCCTGAGGGTAGACATTTGTGGATCGTGTAGATGCGATTCCATTGCTTTTGGTAACATTGTGCTAATTTCCAGAACTATAAATGGTCTCCAAATACACTTAGATGTTCTTCATAAGTTTTGTAAGCGCATGACATGTCGATGCTTGAGGGGCAAATCAGATCATGGTGTTTGGAACCACCGAGACAAAGCGAATTTCTCGGTGGAGGAGAGTTTGGAATTATTCAACCTACAAATACCTTGGAGTCGGCGTCGTGCTTAGTATAAGTGAATTGATAGGCTATGAGAAAGGCGGGCTACAGGCGGGAGCTTGAGCCTTTTATGGAGATAATCAAAATATGTAAGAGAATAATTTTGAAAATTGGAGCTTGCGGCGGAGTTGCTCCGGAGTCTTGGTCAAACTGTCATGCTATATATGGATGTCGCGTAGATGCACAGTTCTCCGAGGTAGTTAGACAGAGTATTGAAAAGGTACAAAAACAATTTCTTATTCTGAGAACTAGGTGTGAAAGCTTCGGACCCCCTTACAAATGCTTTTAGGCTGAAGCGGGTTTTGTTCCTTTGGAGTTGGAAGCACTTTCGGTTATACCTTGCACTATCTTACCAGGTGATGCGGCTCTCCTAGAACCAGGACGCACCATGCTTATTTGAAATTGTCACAAATAAGAGGGGAATGGCTGGTACTCTCCCGGATCTTGAAATGGGCAAAGCAATGGGATATTGAGGCATTTACGGCGGAGAAACTAGAAATCCGGGCATTAGTCAGCGAAAATGGTGCATAGACTTTGGCCGGACGAGGGCGATATCAGAATGAAGTAAAAGCACAATTCTATGTAAGCGAGGTAAACTTCTTGGGTGAATATTGTGCTCAACCTTACTTGGAATCCCAGGTTTGGATAGGAAGTCAGGACATTTACTCTCATGACTAAGGCTGTCTTCACATCATCTTTGCTGTGAGGTTGGTAGATGGAAAAATATTCTATCCCGGATCGGTTATGCCCTTCTTTGTTTAGCATCTCCAAAGGTTGAAAGTGAGTTTCATGCTTTTTATAGAATACCCATCTTATGATCATTAGGCTGAAATTTGGGTATTTCTTGTATTGGTTTGCAAGAGTTGCTACGCGTTGATCACTGAGTACTCGATTCTTACATAAAGAATATATACAAGGAAAGATCCGGATATTTATCAAGCTTTATGAACACATGGTAAATGCGCAAAACCGGGGTGTTTTTAGCGTTGATGACTTTTGAAGGCGTGAATCTGAGACAAGCGTCTGCAGCTAAAAAACATTATCTGTTTTGCCATATAGACCTTGTTGGGTCTCAAATGGCGTGATAAATAAATAAAGTAAAGTAAAGTAAAAAGGGGAAAAACCCTAATTTGCTGACCTAGAATTTTAAAGTTGATGGAGCCTATTAAGAGGTCAAAATGAAATTTGAAGACTACTTTTAGGGTTTGAGCTTGCTACAAGATCAGCTAATGAACCCTATTGCAACAAGCTGAGATCATTTGGATATGACATGGTAGAAGAAATCTTTGAGGAAGGTCTCACCGTTTAAGCCCGAGGCCAGATAATGAAAAGAAGTTCATTTTACATACACGAAGTAGCGGCGATGTGAACATTGGCTCTAAATGGGCTAAACTTCGACCAATTTGGGTGATCTAAGGGTCTAATTCTCTTGGACTCGTCGAGTTAGGCAAAATTGACCCCTTATTTGGTCAATTTGGGCGATTTTGGGCATTTTGGGGCATGGTCTCACCGCACGTTGTGCCCAACCCAAAATGAAAAGTTCATTTTTACGTGCAGCGGCGTGTGAACTTTGCTCGTCTCAATTTTGCTCAAAAGTCCATTTAACAAAACAAAAGCGAAATTCAATATCTTAACCTAATTAAGCGAGGATTAAACATATTATTTAACCAAAAAATTCTTTATATTAACAAAAATTTTCTATTATTTCACAAAATGTTTTAAGAGCTCTCCTTGATATATTCTTGAATGCATGTCTTGCCTCATAAAGTCAATGACCCTCTTAGCGTGAAGGCTATGCGGTAGTGAGATCTTGTCTTTACTTGGCGGTTTGTTCACCCGCGCTGCGGGGCCAACAGCGTCTCGTCGGTCACCTTCATATGCGTGTTATACTCTGGATGACCTCTTTCCGGACGGTGAGAGCGATGCTCTTTCGGGGATCAAGAATCAATAACCCATTTGGGAAGTCTTAGGATCTCCTTGAAACTCTCTCTCAAATCTCCCTTCTGCCGGTCAGCTTCTTCCACGGTACTCCAAGGAGGCTTGGGCTTTGGTGGTGGCGGCTTTAGAGCCAGCTCTTTGTGGTGTCATGCCGATGGTTTACTCACCACGATTTCTCCCCGATGCTATGTGTTATATGCCTCCCGCCGCCATGAAGGCAGCATTGTGTTCCCTCGGCTTCTTTTGATAGACCTTGGCGGGGTGTCGCCCATGATGCTTGTTGACCTATCCGTCGGGTAAGGTGGGAAAGCCGGCCTTTGCCGGCTGCTCTGCCGGGTACTACTGCTTTCCAGTATTACATCTCCACAGGGGGTTTTGAATAAGCACTTTCGGTGTTAGGGGCGTAATGCCGTCCGATTAATTCGGTGGGCGAGGATGCAGTCGCTGATGGCTCGTTGATGACTAAACCCTTACGGCTCAACCCTCCATATTTGTTCTTTTGCATAGCTATGCCCTTCGCCTTCCTCTTGTTACATTTCCTTTGGTACGTGCTCGGCTCCTCCTCTTTGGCTGGCGGTGCTCTTTGGCCGTGCTTTTGATCCATCTTGCTTGAGCTCCTCTTCCTCGGTACGGCTCGAGCCTCGGCTCCCTCACATTTCCTCTGCTCCTCGGCCTCAGCCAGCGAGCCCAAGCTTCAAGTTGCTCCTCAATGGTTGGGTACGCCTCACGCTCTTCGACCCTCGGCCACCGTCTTGTTCCTCTTTCTTCTTCCTCATCTCCTCGTCGACACAACCCGAGGTCCTTTTTGCATATGATGTCCATTTGCCCTTACTTTAGGACCTCTGTTCACTTGCTCGGAGTGTGTGTCCTCCCTCTACATTTCTTTGGGATCGCCCGACACTGGTGTTAGTCAGATACGCCCCCTCACTTTCGATGAAGGCTGGCCATGCACGAGAGTAACTACGAGAGCTATTCGTATCAGAGGCGGGATCATGAAGTATTGAAAAGATGCTTTGTGAGGGCTTCTGGCGATCTGTTCGGTTTCTCTTCATGTTCGGCCGGCTTTCGTCAATCGCGATGTCGGCGCCGAAAAATTCATACGCGGGGCCTAGGTCTATTTATAGAGAAGCGTTTTAGGTCAAATTTCAAACAACCTTTTTGGGTCACCTAAAACACCTAAATTTAAGCATGGTCTCCACGTTGCTCGGTCGATAATGAAAAGTTCATTTTACGTCACAGTAGCGGCCGTCGCGAGGACATATTGAATTCGATGCTAAATTTATACTTTCTAAGCATGTTTTTAGAAATGTAGTACCAATTCTAACTAATTCCTAGCTTAAAATTAGAGGGTATCAAGTTATTTTTTCTGAAATACATGACTTTTAAATTGTTTGTTTGAATGTCTCTACGTTGTGACTAGAAAATGAGATTCTCATTATACGTCTGGTAGCGGCGTGTGAACTCATCTATTTTGAAGGTTTGGCTCACTAATTTTGTCTTTTATATTTTTTCATTCATTTTAAGCATTACTAGCTTAGCATATACTACAAAATGAGAGAAAAAAATTCCCATTTTTAGAGGTTTGAGGATCCTATCAAGTTAGTACTCAGGAGCATGAGTGGAGTGCTTTGCTCTTGAGTAGCCAAGAGCAGCTCGATACCTTTGTGGCGTCCCCTACTGGTATCACGGTGCACCCAGGTATACAGCGAGTTCATCCCCATGCAGTAGCCACTTGTAGATGCAGGCCCTCCACATAACCACTGGCAAGTAGCAGTTCCGATTGGGAAGAGTGAAGGGGTCATTTACCGTCTCCCTCGGGGCCTACCTAGGCTGGAAAGTAAACATACATGTCGGTATATAATAGCATCACCTATATCCACCTCGGAAGGGTGAATTATGCTATCTGCATAGACAAAAGATCGGCCACAATACACATGGGAAATCCTACCCCAGGCTCATACTGGAAGGAATGGTGGCCAGTGGGTCTCCCGAGGAGTTCATTAGGGAGCCGAGAATTCATGGCAATGGATTTGGGCATAGGGCTATGGCTTAGGGTTGTCCCTCCATCCGCCCCCTCCACATTGCACACTGCGAGTAGAATTTGAAAGTGTTGGGACTGGTATGGCAGCCCAGGATGCACCAGCCAAGGGGGCTATTCTGGGTTGCATCTCCCAGGTTAGATAGGCGGGGAAGGGATCTCTCCCTCGAGATCTCGTCGGCTCAAAGGCGACTAGAGGGCCCTTTGCCCTTATTGACTTAAACCCCTTTGGAGAGTGGCCAGCATCACTCCAGTGTGAGCCCATGCCTTGCCCACCTGCCCGGTAGCAAGCCGTGAACCTGATCCACAATGATCCACGGCGGGGCGTTATACACTAGAGGGATAATTCGAGAGTCGAACCACGAACCTCTTTCTAAGCGATCGGCCCCTTCACCCCACAACCCGAGGGCTCTTGTGCACAGGGGCCGCCCAGCTTTACAATGTGCTAGAGGGAAGCTAATCTAGGAAGCATCTACTACCCAGCTTGGGGTCTCCCCTTCCCAATACAGAGGAGTTCCGCAGAGATACATCATCCGCATACATCACGGAAGAACTAAGAACTAGATCTAATCTATATCATAGAGTTAGGTTCTTTGGTTAGAGTCACAGTATCTAAGTCTGAGGGCTGCTATGGGCAATTTAATAGGCTAAACCTCTTTGATTCAATGACTAGAAGGCGGTTTAAGCTATTAAATTGACCAAATACCCGATCATGACTCAGTCCTCACATACTGGCGAACTGCGACCATCTTATTTTATTTTGCTTTCGAATCGAGGAAAACTAATGGTGCAATTAAATTTCGAGACCCAGCCCAGTGCAGGGAAGCGATTTTGGCTCTTGGAGCAGCCAAAAGCAGGCTCTAAAACCTAAGAATGAAAATGGGCAGGGTGGGGTTTCTCACACCTAAATAGACAGGGTTAGGGCTAGGGTTCCCAATTATCCCTTTAGGCATGTGGGATAATTGGGTGTGGCTACTGCTAATGGCTAGGTGGCATAAATGTATCTACATGGAAATGTGTGCACCTTAATAAATGTGCACATTGAGTAAATGTGCACATTAATAATAAATGCACATACCTTGCAAGATTTGCCCCTAAAGGGGCTACCCACACAGCTACCGTCGGTCGGGTAGGCGTTAATGCGGCGTGGCCGAAGGCGATGCGGTATCGTCCTGGGGGCTGAGTATCTTTGTCTTTACGGAACGTCCGCAGCGGACTTAGCGGACCAATTTCTAAGATCGAAATTATCATCTACAATGATAGTCCTCAGCCAAATTTCCATTATGTTTTAGATAAAGATCCTTGATGCAGCCCTCACGGGAAAAAGTGTTCTTGAACAATCTGAAATAAATTCACAAGGATCAATTCGTATATTGCGGCATCGTGTTTAGCAGCTCTGCAATGGTGAAACAAAGATAATTTAAGTAAATGTTTATCTTATTTTGTAGAAATTGGTGCAGTCGGGCCTATTCCACATGACAAACTTCACTTTGGATCACGAATCATACAATTAATATGGAAGTCAGAATAATAACAAATGAAGCTCGTGCACATTTATTTCTGAAGGCATAAAATGCAAATTTGACTTTTAATTGTGGAAGTAGACAATCATTAATTAAGTTTTGAGCGGATCTTGCATAGTATCATTACTTAGACGGTGTTGGCCTTGAACAGGACCCTTAACACCTTTTGAAAGTAGTTTGTCTCAAATGTCCTCTCCATATGGTCACAGCGGGTGAGCGGGCATCTCCCACAATCCATAAATTGGCTCTTCTAATAGACTGGAACATGGAAGCTTGGAGTGGCGTATTTGGAGCCTGGGTGGCATGTTTGAGCCACCTTGGCATGTGGAGCCTTGGTGGTATGTTGGGGCCTGGGTGTGTTGGAGCCTAGGTGGCATGCTTGAGGCCTAGGTGGCATGTTGGGCGTGGCATGTTTGAGGCACCTTGGCATCTTAGGTGGCATGTTGTTAGGCTCAAACATGCCAGGGTGGCTCCAAGCATGCCGTGGCTCTTCTAATGTGCAGCCCTGGGCTCTAACATACTCAAAGGTAACTCAACATGCCAAGGTGGCTCACGTGGGCTCCAACATGCCACCTGGAAACTCAACATGCCAAGGTGGCTCCAACATGCCACCTAGGCTCCCTATTTATCTCAAAGGTAGCTCTGACATGCCACACAGGATTTTGCAACATGCAAAAGGTGGCTCCAAACATGCCACGTGGGCTCCAACAAGCCACCTAGGCTCCTAACATGCCAAGTGGGGTCTAGCGTGCCACACCCTAGAGCTCTAACATGCCAATGTGGCTCCAAGCATGTCACACATTAGGCTCCAACATGCCAGGTGAAGCAAGCATGCCTCGTGGGCTTCAGCATGCCACCTAGGCTCTAACACATGCCACCCTAGGCTCAACATGCCAAGGTGAAGCTCCAAACATCTGCGTGGACTCCAGCATGCGTGAGTCAATATGCCAAGGTGGCTCAAACATGCTCACCCTAAGCTCCTAACAGCCACTTAGGCTCAAACATGTCAAAGAGTGACTCCAATATACCCGCATGAGGCTCCAAAGCATGCCACCTAGGTTCCAACACAAGGTGGCTTTCGGGCATCACCACCTAGGTTCAAGCATACCACCTAGAAGTGGTATTTAATTAAAATTGGGACAAATCTTGAATTTTTGGGACTACGGCACGAGAAAATGGGACTCGAGAAATTTGAAAGTTGGCGAGGTGGGGTCGAAGGGGAGGGCAAGGGGAAGGGGAAGGGGAAGGAGAAAAGTAGGCAAGGGAAGAAGGGAGCAAAAGAGCAAGGGGGCAAAAGAGGCAAAAGGGGAGGAGCAAGGGGAAGGAAGGGGAAGGAGAAGGGCAAGGGAAGAAAGGCAAAGGCAAGGGCAAGGGAGCCAGGAAGGGGAAGGAGAAGAAGGAGAAGGGGGCAAGGGGGCAAGGGAGAGAGGGGCAAGGGCAAGGGGCAAGGAGGGGCAAGGGAGGGGGCAAGGGGCAAGGGGAAGGTGGCAAGGGCAAGGAGAAGGGGGCAAGGGGCAAGGGGAAGGGGCACAATTTAATTAATTAATTAAATAAATAACTAATAAAAATAAATAATTTAATTAATTTAATTAAATAAATAACTAATAAAAAAAATATAAATCATTCTCACTATAGGCTGGTGGTCGAGAGAGGCAGACTAGTGATTGATGGGGATGGGTGAAGGCTCCTTAATAAAAACCCCCTAACGCACTCATTCGATAGCATGTGGAATGTGAGTGGCGGAAGAAGGGAGGCGGGAGGCATACCCATTATGTGATGCAGGAGTGTGCGTCGTCAGGCACTCCAAGATTTGAGTTCGGGTCACGTTACATGAATCCAAGAACACCCTTATATTCTTTTGTCTTACTTAGGTCACGCACATTTGTTTTCGTGTGTATTCTTACAAATGTGCTTTTTGGCCCTGCTTAATGCAATGTAATGACCCACCACCCTCTTTTCTTCCCACCTTGCTTGCCTTCATCTCATCATCTTTCGCAGCGCTATACATGCCCACATCATCTAGACCCCGTCTAGCGGATCTTTGTCTCCTCTATCACATAGCCATTCGGCTAGCCATGGCTATGGAAGCCTCGTGCCTTAGCCTGGGAAGCAAAGGGCTCTTCAAGATGTATTTCAAATCTAAGCAAGGTCTACCTACATCATACTAGAATCGTCAATATTAAGTCCCAGTTCCTCGTCTTCGGCGGCATGGAATGTGCTTGAGCACAGGACTACCGCACTGGATACACACATGGCTGTTGGTAGGGTCGTGCCTCTCAAACCCTAACTAAAATCCTTTGCATGTTTTTCCAACAAAGGAACTGTAATCGTTTATTCATCGACCATAAATGGGCCAGTTCATAACTTGATAGCATCTGAGGAACAACTGCGGGGCGCAGGAAGAATCAAAGCGATGGCGCTCGGGTTAGTCAGGAATCAAAGCGTGTTTACAAATGCGGGATATGGGGATGTCGAGTTACATTGTTGCACATAGCGGAGACAATTTTACGAGAGAGAGTGTGAAATAGGAGGAGCGATAGATTTCATATTCGAAATCTTGCAATGACTTTCGGGCATCTGTGCCGTAGCTAGGGTTCCACTATTAGGCGAGAATAATACCCACAACTGCGCAAGGTCGAGATGATCCGCATCAAGCACGAGTTTTTCCTTCGAAATTTTGTCTGTGGGCCGGAACTCACGACCTAAAAAGCTCCATACCCACGACCCAAACCTTTCTAGAAATGTTAGTGGAAAGGATTACTAAAGGAAGCTGTGTTTATCACGAGTGGTGGGCTACTGTAGTGGACCTTCTTTGGTTGGATCAATGGGATGATCGGTAGGAGTCGAGACATATCGTGTTCTTGAGAGTTTACAACGAAGCAGTGCGATCGGTCTCGGTGGCGTAAATTGGAGCATTGCAATGAGCATGACACATTCTTGCTCTCCATAGTGTGAAGCTTTTCTGGATTGAGGTCAATTAGGTGGGAGCTATGGTATGGGAGCTTCTTAGGAAAGAAAGAATCAAGCGGTACAAAGTTTTTAAATCTCAAGGTGTGTACCAAATTTTGAATTTCAACCATGGGCGGGAAAAAAAAGGCGGGCTATTAGAAAAAGGGGTAAAAAAAATAACGTTTGAAATTTTTTTGAATTTCCAACATAGGCGAGGAAAAAGAATTGAATTATTAGAATGAGTAGAATTAAAAAACCGTTTAAAAAAAGAAATATTCTACATTAACATTATTAAACATTATGTTGCCATAGGGGATGGTCTATTTTAAGTGGGGATGGTCTATTATGTTGCCATAGGGATGGTCTATTTTTTCGTAGGGGATGGTGCTAATAAACATGGGGGATGGTCTATTAGAAAATATAGCATAGGATATTGTATTTATTAGAAAACATTGAAGCATACTAAAAAGGGAAGGGAGGAGGGGGAGGGGGGTTCTATTTTTGGTCTATGTATACATAGAAATGCATAGGTATAGTGCGCACTTAGAAAATACATATAGTTGCAACTAATAATGATTTGCACTCTATGATATTGGAGTGAAAACTATGTTTGTAGGCAAGTAGGTTCGCCATTTTGTTGTATATTTGATTACATTTGAACAAGGTATAGTATTATGATATGATGTTTGAAAGTTATTCGTTTTTTACCTCCTCGGACTGTTGTGTTTTCACTCTAAATGGCCTTGTAGACTTGTGTTTTCATCTTGAGAGAGGGGCTTTAGATCTGCGTTTTTTATTTTGGAGGGCCCTAGGCTGCATTTTCCTCTGGTACCCAGCCTCATTTGTAGGCACTGCGTTTTTGGCTTTAAGGCACCTTTCTCGACTCGCGGTCGAAGACCTCCCTATTTTCACGTTTTTTGTTTTGAAATTTTGCCTTTCTCGACTCGTAGTCGAAGAATATCATTTCCCAAAACTGTTTGCATGAAATTTTGCCTTTCTCGACTCGCGGTGAGAGGTGTCAAACCCCTAAAACTGCGTTTTTCGCCTTGTTTGCCTTTCTGGAAGCCTAAGCAGTCAGAAAACCTCCATTAAAACCTGGGTTTTTTGCCTTGGTTTGCCTTTCTGCGACTCGCGGTCGAGAGAGGATCACTTTCGACACAATGTTTTCCTCATTTGCCTTTCCAGGCCTGGCAGGGTGAGAAGAGGCCTCTCGAACTGCATTTTCAAAAAATGGCCCTAAAGGCCGTGTTTTATTTATTTTTTTGCCTTAAGCATCCTTGGTAACTTGATTTTGTCTTTTCTGAGTCCTTATCTCGACCGGATAGTACATGGCAGGGCAATGAAAAGACCCGATTCATTGAAGAAAGATCACAGAAGAGGGTGGTGACATCGGTTGGACATACAAACATGACCCATGAAGGAACTTCTCATACAAATTTCTATCGATGCGTAGGTTGCTCTATGACTTGGAGGCTCAGCATCCCTTTGCACTAGAGGTTCATGTGAAGGGTGTAATCATTGTGCCCATCGACCACTATGGTCTCTTCACCCGTAATATATATTGTAATCTTCTAATATAAGTATCTAAAAACCATCTTTAATAAATTAATTCTTCAATCGATATAAGTCTCTTTTGTCTACCCACCTAAGAAAATAGAGCCAAAATGTTCAACTAAGAATCTTTTCAACTAGAACTTTGGTTTAATCTATAGTAAATTCCTATGTTTGAGTTGCATTGTTGTTCTCGACTCAATTTATTAATAAAATTAATTTTCCATTAGAACCTTTGGTAATGAAATTCTTATGTTTCGTTGCATTGTCTTCATCTGTCACTATGTCAGGAAAAGCTGGAAGAAAATCTTGGATGCACACTATTAGGCAGTGCAATTATGGCCAATTTTAAGATCGAGTGCTTCTTTTTGTGTAAAGTCTTGAGTTCCATAAAAAGTGGGAATGGAATGAGTCCACTTTAATTAATCACGACTTAGGCACTCAAGTGAGTGACATGGCATATCAAGTAAAAGCAAGGCTAAGTTTTGACTAGTCCAAAATGAAAAGATGTCATCTTGGTCTTTTCATTGGTGACATTGGCAAATTTTGGGTGACATGGCTAGATGGTGGTAGCGTGGACATGATGACTAGGTCTTTATGCAAGAAATATGATAACCTTTGGAATTTTGGTAGAGAGTTTTGGCAGGGATAGAGAATAGAGGGATCTTGAAGAACTTAAAAGCCTTCACAATGCTCGAACTAGGCCGGGACTGCGGCTTCCTCACAAGAGGAGGCCGAACCAGGAGGCGGACCTCATAAAGGTTGATGGGGCAGCCTTTCCTGCCATCGCTCATGACGGGCAAATGCCAATGCCCCCCTCTAGGAGCTCGGTTTCCCCTATCCAAGCCCAGATTGGTCTGTACAAGTAATATTATGTGAGAGGTTAAAAAATTAAAGATGGGTCTTGGAGATCAAACCACAAAGCGTCCTACTTGATCGACCATGTAAAAGCCAAGTGTTTTGTCGTTGAGCGTTATAAAGGCCGGAATGAAGGTCGATTTCAACAAATTAATTAAGACCATGAAATTACCCTAGAGACCAAGTTACGGGGTCATTTTGTATGAAAAAACGAACCCTCTACATGGCGTTATGACCATCTCTTAGTCAATTGACTACGACTAGCCTTGTACATGGTGATTCTTGGAGAAGGCGGTCTTAACACGAAACAGTCCCCATGGTAATGTCGGTGCTTTGAGGCCATTAATGATCGAGTTCCGCGATTCGGTGGGAGGTTGCCGTCCTTGTACAGACGCCAGAGAAGAGGACCTTTAGGGAATGACTGCTTAGAAAGGTTTAAGGTCCGTCTTACGGCATCAACACCCTCCCTCATTGATGACATTATGCAAGATCTGACTAGTTGACTAAGTTATGGCTTCCAAAAGCGTAAACCACAATGTTGCTAGGTTATTGGAAAGGGTTTACGTTATGGAGGGTGATTTCCGGTTGCACTTGGGACATGGTCGAAGTTGCGGTTAATCTGAAGCAATAAGGCGGCGGAATGGGGTTTGGATTTATCCTCCTCCCAGTGTGGCAATTAGAAGTCAAGAGCACCTTTTGCAGTAACAAAATTGTTTGGGATCATTCGGTATGGCCAATAGATCCAACCGACTAAAACTCAACCTCCATAATGTAAACCTTTCAATAACCTAGCAACACACATGGTTTACGTTTTGGAGGCCATATCCTAGTCAGATTCGACCAGGATCTTGTATAATGTCATCAGGTAGAGGGAGGGTGTCGACACCAGAAGATGGACCTTTAAAACCTTTCGGAAGAAGTTCGCCCCAAAGGAATCCCTCTCGGCTCTGGTCGGGCAGCCTCTCACTCTGAGACTTATCATTAATCATGTGCCTATTTGTTTTCATAAACAATAAAAACCCATTCAATTCAATTCATTTTAAAATGATCAATTCACAATTTCTAATTGAAGTGTCAATTAAGCATTAGTTGGAAGTGTGCTAGATGCAATAAATCCATTTTTTGCCTTCTCTTAAACGGGTGTTCTTCATATAAAGCATTGTCAAAATATAAATGCTAATTCCTCTTCCCACTTCAAATGTTTGCAACGACGAAGAATACTCAATGATATCTTCTGTGATGGAAGAGATTATTATTTGATCATATAGGTGATATCTTCTTATAATATTAAGGTTTTACTATAAGTCTGTAATGCATTGTGCCCTAAATTGGGCGGTTGAGATTTAATCTAAAAGGTAGATGACTAAGATCACCCCAGCGCAATGGTGATGCCATCATAGCTTTTTTTTTTTAGCTCAGCGGACCCCTCTCTCCGGACCTTTCGACCTGAGATATCATGCACTGTTTTGGACATAAGGGAACTTTTTTTTACAGCTTCACCAATTGGCAGCTTGATTCTTAAGAGCGCGTCTGTCTTTATAGGACTTAAATTGGCAGCTTGATTCTTAAGAGCACGTCTGTCTTTCCAGGATTTATATTTGATTCTAAAATGCTACCAATGTGCCATGAAAGAATTGTTGATAAGGGGCTTGGCCGTGGCTCTGCTTTCCGGGATGCGAAAGGTATGTGGGAGCTCAAACTGAAGGTTTTATTTGAATTTATTCTGTGATGCTCCATTCCAAAATAATGGGTTCTATTCTTGAACATTGGTTTTTATTTGTAGCTCAGAGTCAAGAATGTCACGTCCTTCCGATTCCATTCCATATATAAAGTAGTCTTGGCTTTCTATTGTTTCACTCTTCTCCTTTGGGCAATAATGTTTCGCCATGTTCTGGTCAATTATTTCAACAAGCAAACATTCTCAAACACGTCTTACCCTAATGGTCTTACAGAATGACTAAAGATGCTTACAGAACAGCAAGTTGGGTGCTTACAGAATAGCAAGTGTTTGCAAGTATAGTTGAAAAGAATGCAAGTGCTTATTATCGATTCTCGGTTTTTCAATCTTCTTAAGCCACAGGATAAGTGTTTATGTTGGCTGCTTACCGTAGAGGATTATTATGTGAGGTCATTTTTTATATTGCTTTCTTCACGCTGTTTGTGATAATCTTTTGGTTTGTTATCTGCACGTTATAGCTCTTTATCATCAAGAAACTCTGGCATTTGTTAAACCTTTAGCATATAGCATGCTCCGGATAGGTTTGGCCATGTATTTTATGGAGCGAAACACACAAATCGATTGGATATAGAAGAATGGAAGCGATCTAGCTTTGGGCATCTAACTTGCGCATGTATAGGGTGCATTTGATCATATTGACTTCTAGAGATGACTATTATTAGAAAGAGATTCAATAGAATGAAGCTTATGATATTTCTAATTAGTCCTTTTTTTATCTTCAAATGTACTTTGATTATGCCAGGCACTTTCTACCTTGCTGGTAGGAGGATGTTGGGATTTCCAAAGGCAGGGAGTGTTCCCAGGGGTAGGTTCTGTACGTACGAAATCTAAATTCTTGACGTATAAAGTTAAAAAAATACGTATATTTTTGAAAAAAATGTATTTAACATATTTTTAGTGTGGCTGGAAAAAAGAAATTAAATGCGGAAAACTTTCTAAACCCGGTATCACAGTTTTTAAGCGTGCGAAGCGATGTAAAACCATCGCGAAAAAAAAAATCGCTTTCGTACGTGCTTTATCTTGTTTAGCCTCTTGTAAATTTAAAAAAAGTTTCGCCAAAAGGTCATTCAAATTTATGCATAAATTTTTTTTAGCGTGTCGCTTTACTCTGATTTCACGTGTCTTGAAAAAACTTTTTTGTACGCGAAGTAGTATAAAGTGCGTACGTGGATTTTTCTTTTTTTTTTTGCGTCTTTGTTTTCACTAACCCCATGCAGCGAAAAAACTTTCCGCGTCTGGCGCTTTAGTTCTTTTGGCGTCATGAAATCTTACGATGTCGGAATTATTTTTTGCCATATTTTTTATGTATTACACGGTAAATTTGTGCCATATCATACGAATAATACATATTGCGTATAAAACGTACGGAGTATTGAACCTATCCCCGGAAGTTCCAGAAAACCTGAAGTGAAATTTATGCCAGGCACTTTCTATCTTGAAGGTAGGAGGATGTTGGAATTTCTTGACGGGGAGGCGAAGTTCGGAAAAACACGAAATTCACGAATTATGAGCCTCAAAATGGCCAAAAGGATCTAGACCGTCATGAAGCAGAAAAGCAACAAGAACAGCGTAAGTAGCTTCAACTCTTTACGATGTTTTTTGTAAATATTTCAGTGACGTTCTTTACATGTTATAATGCAATTCGGGCGCCATTCCTCTCTCTATTTCTGACCTTTCTTGTGCCAAGCTACCATTGCGTGCATTGTTGCAAGCGTACACTAATAATGCAAGTGCTGACATTCCTATAGACATGTTTCGATGGCAATGCAAAGAAGGGCACATACATTATGCTAAATGTTCTTTTCAATTTCCAAACAGAGAATGCGGTACATTTTTGAGTGCTAGAATGTTGCATCTGTTCTACACTAATGAGTTGAGGCAGAGCTTTTCCATCTCCATGATGATGCATGAAGATATTTGCCTCTGCCAGAGATATTGTTATCAAGGTAATTTGAGCATCTAGATAGCTCCAAAGGCTTCTGTCAATCGACTGATGTCTTTATACTTAAAGCTCATGTCCTTGCCTTCAGGAAATCACAATGACGCATTTTATAGTATGAGGACTACCTATGTGACAACTTCCTTGGAGCATCATCATCAGAAGAAATATTAAATCTTGCTGCATTAACTAATTCAGTGTAAGGCTGTAATTTCAATTGATGATTGATATTTTAAATAGTAGGTGAATGATATCACTTGGTTCACCTTATCTATTATATATGTCTTATGTTTGTCCCACTGAATCCGCCCGTCTGTTCGAGATCCTATGGCTCACGTGGCTTTGGGACGTATTCTACGGCCCAGATGGCTACATAAGGACATATATATAGTAGATATATATATTACATATATAGGTGTAGGTGTACATGAAGTTATAAGTGAGCCTCCTTTGTGAGCTCATTAATATTCTCAAAGGAGAAGTGCTACAAAAACAGCAATGAGATGGTCCTATATGTAGCTAGAAACAACATTACAATGATATTTAAATCTAAACAATTAAACTCTAGCCTCTATAAGACATAGAAAATATTATTGTAATCTCCTAACGAAATGTGCATATTGTACTTCCTTCACTTAAATACAACACTGAAGCAACACTAAAACAACTCAGAAATACATCAAAGCTGTTCCCAAAGATCAACAAATAAATAGATGGTTGGCACAACAATGGAATAAATGGATGGATGGCACAACAATGGAATTTTAGTATGACTTAATCGATAATAGATGAAATTGGATGACTGGCACACATTCTCATATACAACCACATGGACTGCCCACCGAAGGTGGGCAAATTTCTACAATACTAGCCAAACTATCTACAATAGTAGCTAAAAGAGAAATTGATTTAATTGATTTGCAGTATATATCTATAAGAAGCAGACATTTTGACAAAAGCATTGAATGAAAAGAAGCATGTCGAATTTAGAAATGTCATTGGCATCATCTGGAGGACAAATGGTGGCTAAACGGGAAGTGTTAGAAATGGTCATCTAGCATTTGTTGGTTGCAGAATGAAGTGTCCGTTGTTAATTTAAAATGTGTGTTACTTAAAAAATGGGGGAGGGGGAGAAGGGGAATGGCGTGGCGGTGAGGTCAACGCAAAAAGGAGTTATAAAATGAGCAGAAAGGAACGAACATGTGCAAGAAACAATGATTGATTTGGCGGACGAATCTGGCGAACGTCGAATTGAGATAACCAAGAGTCGAATTTGGCAGGAGATGGAAAAGGCAGGGATAGGAAGAATCGGGCTGCAGAAAGCATCGTTGGAACCTTGATTGCAATTGACATTGCCACAGAAGAAAATGTGGCCTCTTTCGGAATAGATCAAGATACTTTCACAAGGAATCTAAAACCTCTAGCTGTGGTTTTTTGTTCGAAGGTGGGCAATTTCCTATTAGGAAAATTACAAAAATAAGAATTATAGAGCGAGCATATTTTGGCCACGCTTTTTCATTGCGGCCCAAAACATTTATAGGATCTCAACTTACGCCAAACAACGCTGGGCACCATTACTAGTACTCATATAGTGCTTTGATTCGAAGATGCTACATTTATGTTTACTTGTGGGATCAAACACATTAGTCATCACAACCAAAATTCCAATGCATGGCATCATAGTGCCTTGGCACACCTTGTTTTCTTCTTTGTTTTGGATTTTAGGGCAAGAAGTGAACGAACCCTTTCCAACCATTGTTGGATAACAGTTCCCCACAAGTAAGGGAAAAAAAAACAACTCAAGGCCAACATTTTACATATTATAGTTTAAACTCATACAACCTTTGTGCCCTGTTACATTGTGTTGTGCATTGGACCACATCATGTAATCTAGCATAAAGCTCAATCACACTAGCCTTTCGGATGTGCATATGCTACATTCCATCGGCTGCCATATTTTTCTTTCTATTTTTCTAGCATGTACTTTGTACTTAATCCCATGAAGGTTAATTTTTTGTTACTCGATGGAACATATTTTGTTGCTCTTTTATGTAGGTGCCAAGTGACACAAACCATTCTCAAGTGGCAAATATCGACCTCGGGTTTGATGATGTCATACAAGGACCCCAAGCAATGGCATATGCCTTGAAGGTAAATTTTTTGTTACCCCTTACTCATTTTGTTGCTGAATTACTTTGAACAATAATGTGCCAACTAACACAAACCATTCTCAAGTGGCAAGTACCATTCCCAGGTTTGATGATGTCATACAAGGATCACAAGCAATGTCAGACACAAGATAAGTCTGATGATGTCAAGCAATCAAGCAAGGACCACAAGCCATGTCAAGTTTGATGATGTCAAGCAAGGACCACAAGCCATGTCAGTACAAGGCAAATCTGTGAAGTTCACGTGCCAAACTTCTACCTAAGGGTGAAATCACACTTGTGGCCGACCACGATGTGTTTTTTTCCTTCCTGGGCAGGGGGTGTGGACACCCAGGAATTTCCTTGTGGCCACATTCAGTTTGCCATATCAGACTAAAAAAGAACAATTTTGCCACTTCATCGAGCCGATTTCTTAACGAATTGCTCCCAATCGCTTCATGAACGGCTATTGCTCTAAATCATGTTCACTCACTTCATATTCAGATTTTGAAGATGATTTCTTGACAAACCGCTCTAAATTGGTTCACAAAATGCCATAAATCGCTTGTTGCTTCTCTAAGCCCGTTCTATTCAATCTGGAATCGCCCAAAATTTAACAGAAAGTCCAGAAACTGTTCCTACATTTCTGAAATCATATTCGGCTGCAACCCTAATCGTCTTAGAACCCTAATCGCAGCTGAGCTGGCGGTGGCCAGGATCTTGGCCAGGGAGTAGCCCCCGACCAGGAATTTTGGTAGTGCCCAGGAAATAACAGGTTTTTGGGCATCCCAGTCTGATAGGGGAGGTGCCCAGGAATTCAAAATTCGAAAAGGCTATTGGTCCATGCGTTTTTTTAATCTTGGGCGGGCACGAATGTGATTTCACCCTAAATAACATTTTCCTGTTCAAACTAACAAATACCATCTCCTTAGAGTTACCACGTGGTAGGACACTATGTCTTTCATGAGTGTCAAAGCTAAAATAACATGCGAATCCACAAACTTGTCAAGACCAGACAAGTAACAAATTTACTTAGCATATGCTACATGGACAGAGTACAAATGGCAACGAAAGAATGTTTCTGCATTGTGGGTTTTACAGAAAGGTACAATGAATAAATACACAAAAGTTTACAAATGTACGACACTCTTTGAGAGAAAGAAGCAACCTAGCAATCAATGAATGGAGAGTCCGCTGCCAAACAACTTCATCTGGCTATGGCGGATCTCGAAACCCTACAATGGCCCAGAGGGCAAGACGTCGACGAATTTTCCTGCTTACCAGCATATACAACTGATCTGAATAAATTTACAAATTTGATTAGAATGAAGGAATCTTGATCCCCTGCGCCCCATCTTTCCAGAGGCATTTCTTCCACTGTTAGAATTGCTGCAGCAGACCTTCGAAAAAAAAAAGCTAGGCTGCCTGTTCGACGGATTGTCGAAAGAAATCGGCTATCGCTTATGATGTACATGATAAATGAATGTTACAAGGTGTTATTGGGAATATTAGGGTACACTTTACAGAGGCCCACCATTGCTGTACACAGTTGGAGGGAGAACGAGGCTAGAAATCCAGCTCTGCCTGCTGCTTGGCTTGATGAGCTGCCCAATAGTTATTGGCTTTGATCACTCGCTCTAACAATTCTTCTGGCACGGGATCTCCCCTCCTTTGATGGGGTGCAATCTGAGCGGTGTGGACCAAGGTCTTCCACTTATCCTGTAAAGATGCAAGAAGTCCAGGTTAGAACTCAGTACAGCATCAAGATTAAGATTTTAAGCCTTTTCTCATTTTGTCCTATACTACAGATAGAATCAAGGGTTTAATATAAACTACGGATAGAATAAGGGTTTAGCATATCTGGCTTTTATGTTACTTTCTTTACCTTCAAATCCACATATGTCCTGTGCTTGGCTTGCTCAAATGCCTGCAGCTTCACATCTCGCCATCTGCAAAGATAGATTCATCTAGCACATTAGAATTGTAGCTATAAACCATGGAAATATATGGCAACTTGCAGTCGGTTTTGAATTCTAGATATAAACCTACCTGCCAGTTCCCAGTTGTTCCACAGCTAATACAAGGGCTTCAACTTCGAGAACTGTGAATGGCCGACGGACCCTGCGTTTATGCACTTCAACTTGGCGACCTTTCTGTCTCATGGGAACTAGAGCAAATTTTTCTTCGTCAATTCCAGGCCGTACTATTATAGCCTTTGAATCTTGATCTGGGAGTTCTGCTGTTGTTTGAGATAGAGTAGAAGTAGAATCAGAATCATTTTTTATTTGATCATCGGAATCTGCTTGTGCTCTTATTGCTGCCAATGCACCAGCAGCAGCAACCCTTGTTGAGCGGGGAGAAAGAGCATAATTTCTTTGTGGTGATTTACCATCTAGTACTTTCACATCATTAGATGCAACACAAATGGACAATCTTTCCGTGTCCACTTCGACCTTAGCTTGGGACACTACACCATCAACTTCCCCATCAGCAGATGCCTGAACATTTGATGGGACTTCAGGAGTTTTAGATGTAGAGCGCCTGCCAAACATATTTTGAATCATGCTATGTTCCAAATGGAAAATGCTATAATATCTTCAGCAAATGCTTACCGAGAAGGCTGAGTGGCAGCATTGAGGAGAACTAGCAGAGGATCTTCAACACCAGTAACTGTAGTACATGGTTCGAGCATAAAGCCAAGTGATTCTGATTCTCCACCAGAAGATATACCAATCTCTGATAAAGTTGCGCACTCATCAGGGACCTTCTGTCCTTGCATAAGCACACAAACTCTAATTCCTCCACCAAGAAGGTTCATCGCAGCATCCATGACAGCTCTCTAATTCCAGAGTCAAGACAGGTCAGTCATTTATTTATCAAACTGTGAACATCTATTTCAAAAGAGAAGCTTGCCTTAAGGGTTGAAACTGTTGCCGACTCTGGTATATCAACATAAAGTTCTGGTACAGTGAAAGATTTAATGCGCACTTTAACTGTGGAGAAAACAAACAGTTTAGATGCAATCTTTTTCATCCCAAATAAAAGTATAAGCCTTATCTATCACAAGCAGTAGGTAATAGAATACCTTGTCCTTCATTTCCCTTCTTGATATTAGTTTTTGAGCATGATCCATGCACTGGCGCTGTATGGACAGATGTTGGAGAGGGTACGCTTGCTGCTTTTGCTGTTCAGATATTAGTGGCAAAAGAATTTAATACTTCCTCATTCTGGGTTTCAAATGAATGGAAAATGGACTTGTCATGCATTACCTCTACGAAGCTTGGCAGCTGCAGCAGGTGGCTCACCTTCACTCTGAATGCTCTCAAAAGATATCATTCCATCCTTGATTTCAGAAGAACCCCGTTTTCTCTTTGATTTTGACCCTTTGCCACATTTTTGCCACCCAAATACAGGTTCATTGTAATAATCCTTGCCAAATGCATCTCCTACATTCAGGACAAATACAATCAGTAAACAGCAATTTAGTGGAATTGCAGTTAGGTTATCAAATGTCATCTATCTCAAGCGTACCTTGCAGTACAATAGATTCCGCATCTGCTTGTTTCCGCCTGTGTTGCCTTCCAAATGCTCGTAACCAATTTGCACCTCTTTGCACTTTTCTTGCCTTCATCCTTCTGATTGCAGGATCTTTCATGTGTTCAAGAAAATAGTCAGAGGAATAATCGCCATGAAAAAGCCTAGGCTTTTGGTCTGTCTCATAATAGGATGCATCTTCTGATTTCACACACTCTGTCATTCTTTCCATAAAACCACTAGAGGGGTTCGTCATGGTGACTTCAGTAGTCTTCGGTTCTCCTGCCATTTGTTTGGCTACCTTCATGTCAGAAAGTCCATCTCCTAAATCTTGGGTCTCCACGGGACATTCTTGGCTTGAGGGAGCATTTTCATCTTTTGATGTTGCCACCATTTCCATTTCCAGACATGGTGCAACTTCTGTCAATAGGCCCATAGCATAGATGCATTCGGCATCTTGCATTTCAACACAAGGCTCCTGATGTTCTGCCACGACATTTTCAGTTCCCTCTTTTAATGAGTCTTCATGGGGTGCTTGATTTATTAGACAAGGTTCTTGTTGAGAACTGTCAAATCTCTCAGTTTGGTATGCGATGTCGGACTTGGCTTCAGACTCTACAGAGGATGTTCCAGACTCATTGTCAGACTTTGGATTGAGCCACTCATCATCAGAATTCAAAGGTTGCGTCTGTCCTTGCCCTTCTTTGCATTCCATAATGTTATGAATTCCTAGCAAAGCTGCAAGTGCGTCATTTTGAGCCAAACGTGCTGCCAAAGGTTTGGTGACAGCATTATTAAGCGGCACAGAGCTGCATTGTCTATTTCCAGAATTAAGAACTTGGGAACCTGCAGGTGCTGTATCCTTGGTTATGGTCTTTGGTGAAGCAATTACTTCAGGAACTGCATCTTTAACAGCTTGCATGTTTCCAACTTTTTCTGCACTAGAATCTTGGAGCATTTCCCCAGCAACTGCTGCCAACAGCTCAAAAACATCTGCATTGGATGTTTTTGCACCATTGGTTGATCGACGGCCCTGCAGTTAAAGCAGTATATAATTACAAAAAAAATGCAGAGAAGGATTGGTAATCGTAGTGTCTATCTATTATGCTACTTACCCGAGAAGAACGTAATGCTCGAGGTAATTTAGGGCCTTTATAACCTGGGAATCCAACACCTAAATGCCATTGATTAGCCCCCATTCGCCTGTTTGTTAGCAGCAAAGGCTCCTCAGTTTACTCGCATACCAGTTGCTTAAACCCAAAAGAACTGTATGCCCTGAAACATCAAATTCTGCAATAAAGTTCAAATGTTAGTTATTTATTTTTGAAGAAAACAACGTAAGCTTCTAAAACTAGACAGACATCTGTTCCCATTAACGTGGAATGCAGAAATTAGTTAATTTGTCAATCGAAGCAGGTTTCCAGTTTTAACATTATGCACGAATAACCAATTTACTCTAGATATAGCTTAACTATTCAAGACAAAATAAGCAAAACCGGTAAATGAAAAACCCCAAACCCACGTAGAAATTCTGCCCTTTCTACATGCTACAGGTTGATGAAACAAACAGGGATAAACGACGACTCAGTTATCGCTAAATATTATAGGATCTCAAGCTCCGCCTTCCCCGTCCAAACAACTGTATTATTCTGCTGGATCTGCCGTAGCATATGCCGATCAAGAATCCTGAGATCAGCTTTCAACAGAGGATTGCAAATTATCTTTAAACATTATTCATTGAAAGGATCTTAAAGGCAGACCATGAAGATCCTGCTGTATGATCAGTGTGTTTTCTCGGCACTTGATCCTTGAGGTACAAGACCCATTTCTTGTTTATAGTTTCTGATTCAACTAAAGGGGGTTTTAAATGAGGAAATCCGAGATCCTCCTGCAACGAGAAAATAGAAAACATGTTTTTCTTGAAAATAATTGTAAAAGGACCAACCTTGCGATCGTCAAAATAGTCACTCCGGTGGTGGAATCTGCTTAAAACCCGCAACTTGCTAATCGACACCGAAAGGGAAAGTGCCCTGATCACCGGATCCACAAGTTACGGCGAATTGAAGGGCCTAAAACCTTCAGCGCGCGCGGACCTTTTGGATAAAAACACAAAAACACAGAATTCTTCCAGAAGGCACAATTTTCAAGTCTACTCCGTCCAATTGGACCATCAACATGCCATGATCCACAAGTTACAGATCCCAATTCAAGAACAAAACATGACCCAATTCGCCTGACGCTACCAAACGCCAAGAAACTGCCCAAATCTTTCCACCAAAAACCCGAACTCGGCCAAAAACCCAAAACCCCGACCACCAGAAACGCCCAATTGGGCAAACCCCAGGGGTCCGATCCGTTAGATCTGGTTAAAAATAAGTGCGAGAAGCAATCGGGATCAAGAAAAACTAAAAACAGGTGCAAATTTGACGGGATTTGTGTTTAGAAGTGGCAAGAAACAGGGGAAGGAATTGAAGCAAGGATCAGATGGGTGGAATGGACGGAGATGGGGTGTGGATATGGAAGGCAAGGTGCCGGATTTGCCATTGAAGAAGATAAGAAGAAGAAAGGAAACTTGGAAGAAGAGGGACGAAGAATAGGGGAGAACGGAACCACACACAGAGAAGCAATAAGGCGGACAAAAAAGCGAGCATGATTAATTAAATGCTAACTACCCTCTTCCGTTAATTAAGCGTGATTAGTGAGGGTTTAACTTCCGGTTACGCCGGGTCTTTGACTGCTTATTAACCTCTCCTGTCGCGTTATCTCCTCCGTCCATTTCACCACGTATCTACTCCGTTACGTGACAGGTGCAAATCGGACGGTTCTGATCAACTTAGCTTTACGGACTCGTGTAAAGCGACCGGCGGCGGTGCCATCTCATCCCGCATGTGCTGTACTCTGGGAGTGGCAGGCCAATCAGACTAGCTTTTATTTAATTTAATAAAATGTTTTGTATATATTTGTATATTACGTTTTATAATTTTTAGCATGTGAAAGCCAGATTATTTCCACGATTTCTTTATTAATAAATAAAGTGATTATTTTAATTTACGTATTTGGTTAAACTTAGGCAATAGCTTATCCTCACAGGGATGCAAGTTGGCGACACGTTAAAGATTGAACCAATAGGAAAGTTGACACGTGTATGGCTGGCAGAATTCTCATGGTGCTTCATTTATGAACTAAACTAAACCTTGAGGAGTTGATGGGCTTACGTGGCATGGGTGTCGTTTGGCACAGTTACAAGTGTCCCAGATACAAACCACTAATACCTGCCCTCCATCTTATATTCAAACCACCATCTTTTATTCAAAGTCTATCTACATATCCATCTCTACAAGCCCAGCGCTCTAGAAGCCCTGCCCTGATCATGTGATCCCTTGCCCTCCAATGGACGTTAAAAATGCTCTCCCCATCTTCTCCATCACTCCTTCTTCTTTCACTTCTACTGCATGTATCCCCCAGCTCATCCCATCATCTCTTGCCCCTCCTCCTCCTCCCTTCCTTGCCTCCACTGATCTTGCTGACTCGGACTCATGTTCTCCTTCGTCCATTCCCCTCCGACACGAAAAGTGTAAAGCGCATCCCGTAACTTCCATCTTGCGTCGAATCGAATATATCCTTTGCCAATTCGATAGTTCCTGGACCCAGCGGTTGCGTCGTTTCTCTACAAACATAGATATGTGTTTGTCTCTCTCCTCCCCATCTGGCATTGAGATTCCACATAGCATCTCTCGTCATGGTCAAGTTGAGCAAGTAACGTTCCACGTTCATTCGAGCATTTTACATCAAATTCAAATTTCTTTTGTAGTATCATACACGACTACGGTGTACATTAGCAATGCTTACAACAAAGCAACATGGTTGGTTGACAAAGTCTTGAATTTCAAACGTTGTTGGAACCATTTACAATCACCCATGAGAACTGAGAAAGTCTTGATTTTGAGACGCCATATGGTTTTAAAAAAACGTGTTGAAAAGAATGTGAACATAATAAGGTGCATGTGGTTATGAAATTTCTTGGAATACAATGATAGGGTATTGCCCTCTGACCTTGACATTTGAGTTACCATTTATGACCTACATTAACTACATCACATGCAACTCCTCTCCTCACACACATATTTTGTAGACCTTATAGGGACGAATTGTTGCCACTAATCTTGTCTTTATTTTTACCAATCTGAATTTTTGATTGGCGTAAAAGCAACCGCGACCGCGTAAATTAAAAATAAAGTCATTTTATACTAGCGGACAATCTGTCAATTGTACGCTAGCATATATAAACGTCATGTTTTTGTGTGGTGGTGAAACAGTCTCCCACTACAAGCATAACCTACATAATGCCCTCACTTATCAAATTTCAAGGCATGTCAGTTATGTAAAGACAATATGAGGGGTTAATCCTTTGAGAGTTTTCCAGTTATGGCTGATAAACATGAGCTCCTGAGGGCGAGCCTGTTTATCTCAGCCATAACAGGCGAGCAAGGGGATTGACCCCTTAACCGGCAGGCAAGTCACACTTCACCCAAACTACAAACATTATCAATTCCACAGCTTAGGTTTATCACCTACTACTAGGTTTGTCACAGTTTGGCATTCTCCAAAGCACGTAAGGACGAGTTTACATCCGACCAATCGGTTTATCGCTGTGTTCTAGATGAGGTCAATTCAAAATTGCCATCGTAGGTTCAAGGCAGACCAAAGGCAAGGCTAACTGTTCCTCCGCTGTTATGCCCTATTCGAAGTGCCTGTTATGCCCTATCACAGCTGCACCAACGTAGCAACGATTGATCCAAAGCCTGCCGGTTAAAGATGTGTAATAATATTATACTAGCCAACATGTGCCAAGTATACTCTACATAATATTTTATCTATTGGTGGAAGTAGCACATTGAAGTTTGTGCTCTAAGCATTGTTTTTCATGGTTTGAGTTTTGTATATCATATGTGTCAAATGTTTGTGTTTCATATTCTATCTAGTTGGATAGAATGGATATGGACATGCTCTCCAAGTATTTAGGTAGGGTGCAATGTCCAAAGAGACGGGTGGGAGCAGACTATGGTAGATAAGAGACAACTTCTTAGTTTCTTGTCTACTCTATGAGCCCAATAATAATGACCCCTTTTTTTGAACCGTAAGGTATTTTGCCATGTGCAAAACTTTTCTTCCTCTTCTTCTTTTTTAAATAAAATTCTATAAAAATAAATTGAATTGAATTGAATTTATTTTTATCGTCCACGTGTTTAAATTGAATAAAAGAATGCTAATATCAGGCAATATAAACTATTGTTAATTAGTTAGGTCCATGCCTTAATAAGTAATTAGGAGCTTGGTGGCATGGACAAAACGTATTACATCTCGAATGTAAGCAATGAATGATGATGTCATGATGAGTCTATATATATATATATTGACGTGAATGTAGGCTAGGATCAATTCTGTTCATGGAGCCAATAGTGGCAAGACATGTGGTAGGCTTTCTTTTAAGCAATGTTGGCCAAAGTTGTGTCACTGTTCTTGAATTTTTGGCAAGGTCTTAATTTCACCTCGCCGTCTACAACTTTACCTCAAGTTCTGGCCATTTTACCCAAATTCTGCCAACTTTTACCTCACAGAATTGATTCTAGCTTATATTCATGTTTCAAAAAATTGCATTTTACGATGCATTTTGGGGAGTTGTCCCTGCCTCCGCCTAACGGTGTCTGCCCCAAATGCGTCCAAAGATGCAATTCCTGTATACGACAATGCCATACCATCCATGGCTAGCGGAGGGCCATCACGGTATCCAATGTGGTGCAAAGGGAACATCTAGCCAATTGCATGTGAAGCACTTTTTAATATTGACAACCACATGAAAAGCGTGTCCCAATAAAAGATTGTTACATTACTTTTGTTGTATTTTTATGGCAGTTTATACCTTTGCATTGTATTATGAAGGACTACTACTATTGTTTGTTTTCATTGGTTTCTTTTTTTCCTTGACACCAGACTTTTACTTATTATCCTGAACTTATGCTACTCTATAATCCATAAATGGAGGCAAACTTTGGTGAAGTTTATTTCATAACTCTTCTTAAAATTATAAGCATTAAGAACATCTTTCCTAGAATAGAATAGAATAGAATAGTTTTTTTAACGTCCACGGAGACTCCAATTGATTACATATTCACCATTTGATGCGTAATTTTGCAATTTTCTAGCCTGAATTTGCTAGTATTCAGCAGATACCAAAGTTTAAATTATTGTGATGCCATACATTCATAAATGGCTGATACACATTTTATTCATCACAGTAGTCTTTAGAGATGGTCATTGGAAAAAATTCATGGAAGGATAGTGATAAGGAGAACTTTGCATGTGTCCTTTTTATCATTTCATTGACATGTAGGCAAAAGAAAAATGTGGTACCTAGACGCATTACTCTTCACCAAAATAAAGGAATGAAGAATGCTAAAATATATGAAGCACAACAATAATGTCGAGAGATATGCCAATCAATATCATGTTGATTTTAGCACGGTCCCATGTCTTAGCAAGTAGTTAGGGGCTTGATGGCTACAACATATCATAATACACATCAAAGTATACCACTAGATAGGACATTTGTGTAGTAAGGTAAAAACAAGTGCAGATTGCAAGACATTGCTAGTAGAGAGCAAATGGGGTGCCTGGCAGACTCCATCCAATTGTATGAGAAGTTGAGATATTGCAATTTCTAGTATGCTCAAAACTTCAATCACCATATGAAAAGCATATTCTGGACAGAAGATTTCTATTAGATTACTTCAATGGGAACTAGAAGCAATGCCAATTGCACAATTTGTAATTTCCTTCAGAAAAACAGAAAAATCGGGTGATAGCACTTTTGTGCTGATAGAGTAAAAAATGAAAAATCGAGATAAGAAGTCAAGAATAGAATAGAATAAAATTATTGTCCCTTGTGCCCCCGAGGTCTCCTTTGACGTATGTAGCATGGGCTTAGTTCCCAAAAGAGCGCTTACTAGCACATCACGCCGGCATACCTTTTCTCAAGGCTTTTCTGGCTTCGTATTATACCAAGATCCCCGCTTTTATATATTTGGCTTCGTATATACAGAATGCTTCGCTATCAAATTTTGAGTCAGTATTACTAGATTCCATCATTCCCACCTTTAATAGTGGGTCAGATTGTGAACTCCTAAGCTCTCAAGCACTTAACCTCAATGTGTCAGAACACCAAAATTCTACAGGTTGAACCCACTTCTATCCTCGGGTGGCTCTGGGCTCTGAGGCCCTCATCATTCCACACTTAGTCTTTCCTTTTTACAATTATGCATAGTCTTGTGCCCATTAGTGGTGTCCACCGCAACAGAGTCAAGATCGACTACATTAGTGACGCCGACACATCGGGATTAAAAACCCCATCAAGGCTTTCGTGGAAAAATCTTAATAGTAATGGGCTCACTAATGCACAAAATTATTATGAGAATAGAACGTCGAGCAAAAAAAATACCCTACTACTTTGAGAAAATCTAACTTTATTTTTTTACATTTAAATTTCTCATATGAGCAATTATACTCGTATAGTTCCGTATCATTCCGTGAACTCCACAAGGATGTGTGTGTGTGACATTTGATGACCACCGCCGGTGTCGGTCCCACTGCTGGTTTAGATATATATAGAGTGGCGTCTTATTCTTGTCGAACCCATTCTGGTTCAATAACACTCTTTGTTCAAGCCTTCTAGTTCAAGCCCTTGTATTCTGCTCTATTATATCAAGTATATCTCGTATTCCAGCATATATTTCGTATACTCCTCATACATTTTCTAGTACTTTCTCTTATTTTTGCCTATGATCATGATAGTTTGAACCAAAATCCCTTTATCGGTTCTAGTACATTCTGAGCCTAAACATTTTTGCCAATATTTTGTCTCTAGAAGAGGGTATCAGCCTTGTTAACTTGTTCAAGTACGTCAACACAGTTGCAGTTGGACGATAAGGAGCTCAAGGAATAGGTAGCTTCCCATGAGTTAGATTCTAGCTCTAGATTTAGGCCATGAGGACCTAAGATTAGTTTGCTAAAGAAGTTTGACGGCACTAGTATAAGCTTCAGTGTTATTTTAATCCAATTTCGCTTGTGATTCAGCTCCATCCTCATAGATATTACATGGTTCAAGAATAAGTTGGACTTATTGGTGCTATCTTCACAGCGCTAGCTCTAAGTTGGTTTGTTCCGTTGCTGGAGAGAGTAGCTCTAGAATCTCCAGATGTTTCAACTATTAAACTCGAAGCATGATTTGGGGATATAGATTGTTAGCGATAAACAGAGCATCATTATGAGGGACCCCAGCCAGGAACGCTGCTAAGAGCATTATGACGAAGGCTTTGTTGTGGGAAAATTTTACGGAACAGTAGGGCAAGTTCTTATTGAAAATATTTGCAGTTGATCTTTATGATGTTTGGTAAAAAGAGAGACAATGTCAGAAGCATGGAAGAATTTTAGGATATAATTAATCCTGAATGGGAAGTAGATAAAAATGATGCACATGAGATGATGCAAATTGATGCAAATACAAATGGTACTGTGAACGCCAAAAGAGTAATCAATGAATTGCAGTAGATAAAATGATGTGCATAAGATGATGCACATACAAATGAAAGTGCTTATTGTTTATTTTTTATGGTTAAGGTACTCTTGGAACATAGAAGGGGTTGGCAAATAGTGCAGTGCCCAATTGGAATGAAGTTCCAGCTTGGCAAGGATGATTCAAATGCATAAATTTGGCCTCCTAAATGCATATGGATAACCCTAGTGTGTTGTAGTCCTCGATGCAAGATCATCAAGATAATGAGTTGTTCATTACAAAAATCAAAAGAGAGGATAATATATGGTTTAACAATCTAAATAAATTGAATTACCATATGTTAAACAAATGGCATGATGTTATTAGTTTTTGTGAGGTACTTATTGGAAATGTTTTGCTTTTGTTCAATCTGATTTTAACAATAATCATTTATAGACCCATAATGTGGGTCATATGTCATGATGGTATGCCAACTTCTGGGTTTCAACGAGCATAACCAAAAATAATGGTTTTGGCATGAAGTGTTTTTAAAAAGTATCCATCAATTGCGCCATATTTTCATCAAAGACTTGCAAATATGATGCCATATAAGAATTGGAACAATTTAGGCAAGTGTAGTCTAAAATAAACATAAAGAAATAATTTGTAAGTCTTATGGATAGTTATGGTTTTAAAAGCACAACATTGGTACAATGAACAAATTAGTAACTTGGTTCATATCATATTCAAGGTGGAAGGCAAGTTGAGAAAATGTGTGCACTCATTTATTTCAGGTGACAAGACTCATGATAAACACTTCGTACAAGATGCATTCAAGATGCACCTCAAATGGTTGCAAGAGAATGGTGTTGGCTATATGAAACATCAATTGGTTTGGTCTGATGGGTGTGCAGCCCAATTTAAGTCAAGACGAGCATTCTATCATGTAACAAGATATCATCAACAACATGGGATAAGAATGCAAGGACCCCTTTAGTTCAAGATATGGGAAGGGGTAATACTAATAATGGGGAAGGGGCAATTGATAACCAGACTTGAAGCGTAACAAAGGAAAAAAAGGATGGGAAGGTAGTAAAATGCAAAGAACTACATGTGAGGTGCTGAGGAGAAAAATCAGATGAAGAGGGTATTCCGGGAGGTGATCGACATTGGGATCGACCTCAAGCATTTGATGTGCTTCCAAAGAGGGGTGTAATCACTTATTGTGCGGTCTTTAATAGGACCAATGACCTAACAAAGTTATTGTGTGTGCCTCTTTCATGTTTTTGTAAAGCATGCATACCCCCAATTGGTCTACGGTGAGAATGCTAACCATTATGTGGTAGGAGTAAACTAGAGCCTACTAGTAAGATTGATCTTGAGATGTGACTCATGAGGTAGAGGATTTATGGCAAATGACATCGGCTAATATTGACGGTATAATTAGAGGTTGGCAGGACTCATTTTGAATCCATTCAAGGCTCCGTGACAATCAATGACGGGCGGTTCCTATTATATCCGCCAATGCATCAAGTGAACACATGCAATTTGAAGCCGGTTAATTCATGGATGATGGAAAGTTATTTTATAGTGATGATAAGATTATTACAGTAACTACTTTGAACTCCATAATTCGGCCAGTAAAGACAAGAAAGTTTTGCCCTCCCCAGTCCGTATTAGGGGTGATTTGCATTGGAGCCAAACACAAGATAAAAAGGTGCTGCTTATGCATATGAACTATTCCAATATTGGCATGAGTTGGCTAGAAAATCCTCACAGATTGTGGATGTTATGTAGTCTCCGTTTGTATTGTGCTACATCAAGACATTTTATAAAGATAATCAGTTTACATCACATTACATCAGGTTTACATTCATAGGACATCAGTGTCATGTGTTTTATTGTTGTGCAGTGCAAGTTCATAGATAAATGTATCCGAATGTGTCTATAATCAAATATATATTATGGACACAGTTTAGATTCAATAAGAGGCATAACAAAGGTTATATGTAATAGGACTCAAGTATTGATCATCATTCAAACAAAAGTTACATCAGAAGTTACATCAGAAGTTACACAAAATATTATGGAAATTACGTAAAGGTTATATTAGATTGTGAACCATCACTTAAGATACTATCACTTAAGATATATAGCCGAGAAAACCTTTAAATACAGGAAACTTAAGCAGGAAGCCAATCCAACTCCACATGCAGCTCAATGCCAATAGCTAAAATGCTCATCTCCAGTAGAATTTCATCAATGCTACCTGCAGCTTCTACCCAATCACGAATATTCTCACAATTAAGAAAAGCTCCATTTTCTATGATTTGAGCCACCTCACTGCAAGCAAATCGGACCACAAAGGTCATTCTCGGATTAGCACTGCTGGAACCAGCAGGGCTGCTCTGTTTGCGAGTTGTTCTCCTTACAATGCTCGATACCCTAAATAGTGCATGTTTGATAATCTATATATGGTTCATGAAATAATAACTGCATTCCACATTTTCAAAATCATAGATGTCCCCAGTCATAAAAGAATATAATCGAAATAAGAGGCTCTCAGAGGCCCCAGCATACAATCTAGGCCATAGGATAGCCAGGCTGACCTCGGTTAGAATATGTAAATTACGATCATTTATGATTGGGGACACCTATGATTTTGAAACATAAAATACAGGCTCGCCTAAGTTTCTGGCATATCAGCCGCTTGCCTTGAAACTCTTGGGTAAGAGTAGTCGATGAAGTCCTCTTGTTGGTTTTCAGAAAGCAGCGAGAGAAGTTCGTCCATGCAGAGTCTTCTTCAATGCAGTATGAGAGCTGCAAAATACCAGTTGCAAGAAGATACTTCTCATCTAATGATAATAGGAGTTAGACTTTAATGCCCCTAGAGGGTTGTGTTGCCACTAGAGGAGCGTCTTCCCTTCTTGAGACATACCAGATCAGGCACTGCGCCAAAGGTATTTCATCCTCATCCTCCTGAATCTCCGGTTCAAAGTCCTCCTCTAGGTGGATGTGACCTTTTGATGTGCCTCCCCTTAAGTACTTGTTTGTGTCGTGCTCTTGGATGCAGGCTTGATCCTCCTGGGATGTCTAGGGATGGCTGACCTGGTTGATTGACAGACTTGTATTGCATGAAGATTGCTAAGGCAGCTGTTGCTGAAACATATCTATGATGCAGCACCTACAAGTCATGTAATCTGGCTCCTACTGATCTTAGTCCATAAGGTATACTTAGAGAGCTTGCTATCAGTAAGACTTGCTTGTAAGACACTAAGAGAGACCCACCTACCAGTATTCTCCGATAGTCTCATCTCATGACCTTGCACTCGACCATGGTATTTAGCTAGGATGTTGTCATAGTAGGTTGTTCTAGACGAGGTAGCATGGAGGTCGAAGTATGGTCAAACACTTGGAAGACTCACTCGATGGATGCAACTCTCATGTGGTTCGATCCATCGTACCATCTAATGAAGTCTGGAGGAGCCATAGCTAGGAACTGGGGTACAAAGTGGTGCCGAGAAGAAGAAGCATCTTGAAAATCACTTTTTCGGGGTTTGGAGAAGAGGATGATCTAGGGCAACCATAAGAAAAAATGTCGAATATGGTCTGCTTAACAGATAGGGGGTTTCAATATCTGGAGGGTGATTTGTTTGTCCTCTGCTTTTTGTCCATTGTATTATATGATGGATTTGAAATCTACTAAGTTATTCAGCTTCCTTTATAGTCAGTGATCATTTCCAATGGTGCCACAGTCATTTCCAATGGTGCCAATGGTAATTCTTAATTGAATTTATTTATATATTAAGTTTTTTTGGGTTTCCAATGTATTGATATATAAATTTGTTGACAATGGTTAAGATAATACCATATTCATATTTCATTTGTGCATTAATCTAGGGAGCACCATGTTGTATTTGACCATTTGGCTTAGGGTTTCCACATATTTATTCGCTTGGCAATTTGAAAATCAGTTTTCTAAGGTGGTCCGCAAGATGTGTTTTTTAGTATATTCCAGTATTTATTCTCTCGATGATCGAGATTTAGCTACTGTGTGGATTTAGCGATTATATGGTTTAGTCCTTATTACGTGGATTTAGCGATTATATGGTTTAGTCCTTTCTAGTCGGTGAGAAGAAATCAAATGTCCTCAACAAGTATAGATACAACTCAAGAGCATATTTTAGCCAGTGACTTTTCAATCATGTTTTGAGATATGGATACTATGCATGTTGTAATGCTAGATGGTATGCCTGTCAACTCTAGTGTGGAATTTCACATGTAATCTATCATTTGTATTATCCAAGGACTCTTGAGTCAAAGGAGTCAAACTATTGTGCACAAAAGAGAGTATATCTATTTATTCCCTGTAATCACTAGATGCAACGAAAAGCACAAGAATGAGCGACGTCGGAGACCATGGCTTAGTGTGCTTGCAAACATGAAGCTAGCTCCGATAGGCAACAATGTGCTATATACAGGGACTTGTGATAGATCAACTAATTGTCACTGTCATTTGGGTTGGGAATGCCTTGCCTATGGTATTTAGTACCTTGGGGAACATATATATGAGCTGCACTGATTGTGTTTAAAGCATAGACTGTGTCTTAATATTATCTTGATAACAAGTTTTGAGATATTATTTAGTATATATTATTATGACAATTGTGGTTGTCATTTGCTCGTGTGCAAGTATGTTTTTTTCTCATAATTTGATCATTATTTTGGTTAGCACATCTTCTTGGATCTTATTTACCATTGATGGTTTACCTAGTTCTTTCCATGATGTCACTATACTAATTGTGAGCCCGCTTGAAGAATGGCATCATCTTGGAAGGGGAAACTTCCTGACGTAGTTCCCGGAAGAAACTTCCGCAAAGGCCAAGAGCCGGGCGCGTATACCGGGCCAAAGGTTTCTTCCAGAAACCTCGCTTTAGCTCTCCGGGTGAACCTTTAATCGACCTCGAATTTTCCATTTGGATGCCAATGCATCTACTGCTCCATTTTCTCTAAGCTTGTCGACTATACATCATGGGCTTCATGATCCCCGCATGAAACTTTTAGTCGTTGGTTTGGGTTAGGTCACTGCAGATGTGATTTTAGGCTTCATTTTGTTATAGCCAGCCATTTTCCGTAAGATTTGGTGAAGGATTACGACCGTGGTATTTATTTATGATGATGTCTTTGGCATTGGCTACCGGTGTTCTAGTGTCATCTTTGGCTATCTTGGAGTGATCTTTATCAAAAAGCTATTAGTCAAGGTTTTTCCAAGAAATATTGGGCAAGGAAGAAATGTTTTGAGGTATTTGCTTTCTCAAGGGTCTATTTCTAGAAGAATATGTGAAGGATTACGATCCTCGTGGGCATTTATTTGTGATTATGCTATTCCTTGAGCTGGCCTTTGTGTTCTAGAAAGTGTCCATTTTGGCTATCTTTATGTCTTTGTTGGAAAATCATTTAGTCAAGGTTTTTCAAGAAATATTCAAAGAAGGGAAGAAATATTTCGAGGTATTTGCTTTGTTTACATTCTTGTTTATGGTTTTTTATAAGTTTTACATAACCTTGCTTACTCTTTTTCAGGTTACGGGTGATTTAGCATTTCGTGTGCTAAATCAATGCATGTGATCTGTTTGAGCTGTTTTTTTTTCTCAGGTTCGATTTTAATGTTTGTGCTGTTTGCATGCGTGTTTCTAGGAGTTTGCTTGTTATGGAGCATTTGTCCGTTTTCAAAGGTAATGATGAAGAATCAACGTTGGTTTTGCAGTATGAAACATGTATTGAAACATGATTTTTGCATGTAGGAAACATGGTTACTGAAATGGTTACTGAAACATATTGTAATTTGGTGGCGCTTCTAAATTGCCATCAAAAACTTTTGAGCTACAAAGTTACCTAAAAAACAAAAGCCCTTGAAATTTCAAGGTCATAAACGTTACGGATGGTAAATTATCCAATCTAATTGAAGCTGCTTCCTCCTTTCCAAATAAGTTCAGATGGCAAGATTATATTGCAAAGCTTTGAATTACAAGATAACCAAGTTACAAGTACTTTCATAACTCTAAATGGTTGCCCCCATTCTAGACCTAAAGCTCAAGTTCTTAGATGGTTGCAATGACCCAAAGGTCAAGTTCTTATGTCTATTTCAAGACGTAAGAGTAGGTAAGGCGATGGGAAGAATATAGACAAAGTGGAAATTTTGGCCATTCCACCTTGGAGTTTTGACAAACTGCCCAAAGAGCTCGAGATATTGCATTTGAAACTCAAGATGGACTTCAATTTGCAGGTGATCCAATCGTCGATGAAGAGGAAGAATCCAGGCAATGTCAGCTAGATTTCGCAGTGCACCGGTGCCGCGGAAAGGCAGTTGGGGAGAAAACCAGAGATTTTCTGTATTTCTTTCCATTTTTCCATCTTTGCAGACTCCACTCAAATGCAGCACCACCCTTTTCTTCTTGTAGCTCATCCAAGGACTCACAATATTCCGTTGACGTGGTCCTGCAAGTCCGGGTCACGTTGACTGATACAGGGCCCCGTGATACGCCAGCCCCAACCTGGTACTCTGTTTCCCTCTGTAATCCCAATCCATAGTTCCCATCTCCGGCAGAAGACAGAAATTTGGGCACGCACATATCCGCCCAAGCGGGCTTGAATGAAAGCTTGATCCAATCCGGAAAAGCCCCAAATCTGTTCTTCTCAGCGACGAATTTGGATCTCAAAACCCCAACCTGCAGATTGCTCACATGGAGCTTTAAATGCAGATGGAATTCGTCTGATTTCGCATACGGCTCTATCATCAATTTGACACAGACAGATTGATCAGAACAGGCTTTGATCGCGTATTTTTCTTGATCATTTAATTCCAGCATGGTGCTGTCAAGATGGTAGCTCTGACAGGCTTTCCATTCTTCCGAATCCGAACCTTGCCTTGATCCTGAAGCCTGATAAGGCACTAAATCGGAGGATATTATCTCAGATTCGACGGATCCTAAAGTGAAATGCAGCAGCCCGGCCGTTTCTTCTTGTATAATCAATTGGGATTCCACATAATGGTGCGATTTTAATGCGATTTGGGCTTCTGGGTCCTCCCATAATGCAGATCTGATGATCAAATCCTTCCCTGTGGCGCATGCTTCCCGCAGGGATTTCAGATCTGGAGGCCTGATTACGTACACAAAGAGCAGCTGCTCGTCTTCGTCTTCTTGGCAGATCTGAACATAGCCGCATTCTAAAAGCTTCCCGATTGCTTCATCCTTGCATTCCCAATTGTTATCTATTGCCACAACTGGAGCACCCAGCTCGCAGAACTGATCGAGTTCTTCCATCTCTGTCCGTCTGCTCTGTTTTTGGGTAAGTATATGAGGCAGCCCGACATTTTTGACTTCTTGATTCTGTTATGCTTTATAACCAAAAAATTATATCAGGCATCTCCTTTATCGTATCGGATTAACATCTTTAATCAGACATTCCAGGACGGAACCCTAATTTCGACCCTTATTATCCGTATGCTTTCAATTTACGGTTACCTACCATTAGTATTATCAGGTGAAATTGATGAAATAGATAGGTGACTAATTTGAGGTGCCTCCTTTTACTATCTTTGTATCGTCCAAATCAGAATTGAAATTCGGCAACTATTCCCATTGAAAACCCTCTAAACGTCACATTAGGAGATAAACTGTTTGAAATCCCTCACGACAAGACAAAATGCACCAAGCTACAAGACAAAGTCCCACCAGCTACATATTTGAAAGTTCTTCGTCCCTTCCAAAGAAAATGAGGCAGGCCTCACCATAGGTTTGTCCCTTCCAAAGAAAATGAGGCAGGCCTCACCATAGGTTTTTGGTTCTCATTGGAACGCGGTTTATGTGAGTAGGTCTGGAGGGCCATCTTCCAGGCCTGGAAAAGAGCCCGACGGCGTTAGGCGGAGGGCGCTTTGGCAGGCTAGAAGATACCTCCTCGGCCACTTTCAATCGCAGGTCGGTTAGGCGGCATTCAGCCGCCGACTGCGCTAATGGACGTCGACTGGCCAGGCATGTGAGCAAAGGCTCTTTTAACGAAAATCGTAATGTAGACCACGATTTCGCATCGTAGACTAACAAACGCCGCATAAAGCGACTTCCGCGAAAATCATCTTGCTAATGCTGTAACCGATTATCGATAACGGGCTTAAATGTCGCTTTTAACCGCCCTTTACCAAGGAAGGAAGAAGGGAAGGAAGGGCGTATATTTAATCTGGCCCACTGTGGGCTAATCGTTTATGAGAAAAGCCCACTCTCCTCAAGCAGCCCACATGCGGGCGTGAATGGGAGAGCAGGGAGGTGAAGCCTTTAACCGCAAAAGCACCGCCGTAACACTGCCCAGATTATTGAAGACCCGCTTCAATTCACAAGAATCTGAAGCATCGCCAGCCTATAGCATCGATTATCGACTCCAAGGCAAGATTATCAGTATCCCACTCCAAGATATCGATCCAAACCTGAACTGGGTTAAACCAGCTGGTTCCCGATATCACGTCTACAAATTTTATTATCCAAGATTGCTTTGATCCAAAAGCCTCACGGCTAAGGACATCGAATTCGCTATATCGCAAAGAGAAAGTGAGTTTTCTGGGCCAAACGACAATGTCCTGGAGTCCAAATTTTAAGGCCGGTAATTTCTATGGGGAAGGGCTTTAATTGTGAGTTTGCACCGCCAAACTTGGCATCACTTGTGACCCGGTGAAAAATATCCCACTTCGCTTTGTTGATTCCACAAGGAAACTTCCCGCTGAATCACTAACCCTCCGCCTGCTATCCGCATCTCTCCCGGCCTTCCGCTATCCGTATCTTTCCGCCCCGCTATCCACCAGACTGACAGTTCCATTTATACCTTCCGCTGAATCACGCCTCATGTAAATACCGCCGGATTGGAATCACTAACCTTTTATCTCTAATACTAATCATAAGGAATTGATCCATGGGGTGGAATCAACGACACCGTGAATATTCTCCTCCTCGTGAGAACCACCGCTGCACGGCAATATTCTCCCCTCAGAGAATCACCGCCAGAAATATTCTCCCCGCGGGAATCACTGCACGATAATATTCTCCTCGTGAGAATCACCGCTAAAATATTCTCCTCCCCGTGGAATCACCGCTGATAATATTCTCCCCTCAGAATCAATCACAGACTATTCTTCTGGAAGAATCACCTCGGAGACTCCTTTGAATCAGAATGTGGAGGAAAATTGGCAGATGATTCAAATCTCGCATGTTTATGCCGGATTCCATAAAAATGGTTGAGGATGGTTTTAAGCGAGGCCTATATTACTTGAAGATCAGAATGATAAACCAATGATGGAAAACGTTTACTCCATTTTGTCCGGAAATGTCCACGTTATGCTCGAACCGCCCCATACCTTTCCTCGTTGGGGACGGAACCCTTGCCAACATCGCAGAATGCCCTTTTCATGCATGGCCCCGCCTTTGAGAAGAAATCGTAACCGGGATGTTATTCATTCCCTTTTCCTTAAATTTTCAAACCTTCCTCGCCTGTAGCACCTCTTCGCCTCAAGCACGGCTTCCAAATGAGCTTCCCAAGCTTGCTTCTCACCCAAAGGCTTATACCTTATTTTGCCCCTCAAGCGGAGCCACGCAGGGCCCAAAACACGAGAAGGGAAGAATGCCCTGCCTCTGTTGAGCTACAAGGCCCTAGTTTCAAAACTAAACTCTTACCTCGAGCAGAAAAGTGTCCTAAGAATCATGTCGAAGTTGCAGAGGCACATCCCTCGCAGAAGAGCCAGCTACAGAAGAGCTTGGGCGCTATAACAAGCTTAACGTTTTTAATAGACTAGTATGAGTTTCTTTATGACTAACTGAAACATTGAATGAATAGAAGTAACAAAAAGCTTTACTTTAACATGCTCCGATCCGTAACAACTCATTCACTTCCCAATCACTTAACTCCCGATTCACCTCTCCAACCGCTCTTCCAAATCCACCGACACCTTTCCCGGAATCTGTTTTGCGGTGGGTTTCCTTCACCATCTCTCACTGGCGGTTTCGCTGGGCTGCCCTAAGAATCTCCCTCCAAAGTCCGTCACGATTTAGGTCGCATGATCTAATCTCTTAGATTGTGGGTCCAAAGAAACGATCCCGCCTTTAATGGTAGAAGAGCTAAAGCCATGATTACAGCGAATGATCTTGAGGCTTCACGAATTGGGTCTCTGGATTGATGGCTTATAGTGAAGGTATTCGCAATGGAATTCCGTGCCAATGTGATCACTTCCTACAAAATAGCTTAATTCCTCAAGCCGCCATAGCCTAGCCAAGCCGGATCTCAGAAAAGAAAATAAAAAGATTAGTAAGAAAAGAAGGAAGAATATAAGGTGAAGCGTACCTCCTGATCCCTAATTCTATCATACAAATGACCGCAATAAAACCTCCAAGAAGAAAAGGACGAAAAATTTTGAATTTTTTAGTTTTATATTTCAAATGGTGGATTCCGTGGCATGAAGTCAACAGATGGATTCCGTCCAAGATTCTACCGCTGTGATTCCGCCGGGATGGTATTGAATTTATTGTCGACTGTCAGCACGAAAACGGCCTCCGAACTTGACGGGTCCTCTGTGGATTCCGGAGAGTATTCACCGCGATGGAATCACCAAAACCAGGGTAAGGATATTTTCACCCTTGTGACCCCGCCACTCGTGATGTCTAACTCTTTTTACGGGGCTTAAAGCCCCTCCCCACGAAAAATACCATTTTGCCCTTGTCTAGTAGTTTGAAAAATATTTCAAAATACCCTTGCTTTAACCATGGATAATTTATTATGACTAAATATGTTATTTAATGCAATTAATTGAACTAGTTTAGGAACTTCGATTTACATTAGAAGAATGGTGAAAACATGACATTGTTGTGATTATCATTGCAAAATGGCATCGAACCACTGGCCAAGAAGAAAATGAAAGGTTGATACGCCCTGCATGTTCAACATTTTTTGCTCTCGACATAAGAAAAAGGTGTATAATGAAGATGTAGGGTTGTAACATCAAGGATTCATTCGCCCAACTTTTACATGTCCTGCATGTGTATATATGTAGCACATGGATGATTTCATTGGCTATATATTTCTTCCATAGGTAAATCATCAATCTAGTACATTAGTAATGCTTTTGTGCCTATATACGAGAGGAATGCTGGTGATACTTGATCTTAGAAGAATTACGAATTACACTATAGCTGGAGTTCTTACAAACTCATTTAAATCTTACACCTGGATTCTAATGATTGCAGCCATTTTTTCATCCATTTCATCCAATGGTTAAGATTGAGACAATAATTTAAGAGTTGATCCATTTTTAGTAAATGTGATCCCATTTTGATATGGTCCACAATTAGCCCATGGTCCTTATTGATGACGCTCCACTAATTACATAAAAGTGAAAGCACACAAACCAAGAAAATGCATTTGATTCAGGCATTCGGCATAGTGAAAATATTCCCTCTATGTTAACTTTCTTTAAGCGATTCAATATGAACTCAAACCAATGGCGTTCGACATAGTGAAAATATTCCCTCTATGTTAACTTTCTTTAAGCGGTTCAATATGAACTCAAACCAATGGCGTCCGTATACGACCTAGTAATCCAATATCGATGTTGCTTTTTTTTATTTCACCTTCCCCTAAAATGCATCTGCGTTGTTGCATAGTGTTACATTCATTATAACCAAAAGGGTTGTTCCTTCTACAATACAGAAACAGGATTGATTTTTTTGTCTATGGTGTATTTGCGTGTTGACTATGGTGTATTTGTCTATGGAAGTTGGATACCTTGATTTCGGGTGACAGCTTCAGCTAGTCACGTTCATTTTTTTAACAGGTTTCATTATATACATCTGTTAGATTTGAATCTCAAAAGCACAAAAGCCAACTTGTTCTACATTCAAAGCTCAAAAGCCAATGTTTTACATTCATAGACTTCCTATTTCCTTATTATCTACAACTATCTATCTTCAGTTATTGGGTTTCTTGCCGACCTGATGAATCTCTTTTTAGGCCTCAACAATCTAACAAGAATCTTGCCCCCACATCTTGAAACTCTTCAACTTCTCAAATCTTTGACGGCTTTTCCACCAATAACTTCTTGGCTACCAATTTTCACAATACACTTCCGACCTCAAATGAGCACTGAATAAACTACTCACTAAAACAACAAACTGCAGCATTTCTTTCCCTTTAACTTAGAATGGAGGAAAGAGCATTTCACGTAGAACAGAGCAGTTAGCTTAGAAGAACCTACCCATGCTGAAGATCTCACCCACATAAGAGCCTGTAAGTGCCTTGCCATAGTTCCGTTCTAAAAATGATAGGATCAATGATGCAGTTAAAAAATCATTTGATATGAATGTTAATCGCAACAAGAAAAAAATAAGGTCATGATATAAAATGCTTGCAGCGCAAGAAACCTACATACCTTTAAAAAATACTATCTCGAATATGAACCGGCGAAAACATCGCCGTGAGTAGCTCTGTTCTGTGTTTTAAAATAAAAACCTTACTAAATAAGCACGAAAATCAGCAAAACCTGATCTTCCTGCTTTAATTCTACGGCGACAAAGTTAAACAAGAAAAATCAAGAAACGACATAGTACTGCTAAAAGAATCATGGAGCAATTTCATTTGAGAAGATATTCACGGAGGACTAGGTCACGCTTCCTTTGGGGCCTCGACATGAAGCCAAAGAAGAAAGGGAAGAAAAAAAATCTCCCATATTTCTATATTGTAGGGGAATGTCACTTGGTCTCCTTTTCCTGTGCCTACACCGGGTTTCACTTAATATCGGCCAAGGGGACTCGCCGTCTCACCACTTTATTGGTTCCCCTAAATTGACTGGCCAAAGCCAACTCGAAGTTCTCCCAAGCGACCTCTAAATTACTTCAGCGTAACCCCCATGCATTTGCCTGCAGCAAACACAAAATGACGCGTAAGGCATTTGGCGGGCCAAATAAGCCTCGGGCGTATTTCTTAATCGGTTCGCCTGCAAACCTGCGTAAGGAAGTGCATTTATTGTTTCACCGGTTCACTGGCTAACCCTCTGCACGCCAGAGCTTACAATACATAAATTTTGCATAAAATCCATATCAACTCAGCTCTCCTCGCATAACATTTCGCCCAATTTAGAGATGAAAACCCCTCGCTTTTTCCTTGCTTCTCGCTATGCCTGCCGTATCGTGCACAATGTGGCCATCTCTGCTTTACAAACGTGGATCTTCATCTTGATAAAGCTCCCAAAATGTTGAAAGGGGTCCTGAGAACTAAATGGGTTGCCGGCGATCCTTCAAGCCCAAATTATGCACAAGAGGGAACAAGATTCTATGCGAAAAAATGGACCCACAAAACCGAATTTGCTACATCCGCTAAAAGCGGGATGAAGGCTCAAACCATGTCTCAAACCTTTGGTTTTAGTACAAAAAAGTCTCAATAGGAGCCCCGATTTCGCACCAAGAATAACCGGATTGGGGCTAGGAATTGGGGAATATCTTGTAAGATTTCTGGGGATAGGAACTTAAAGAATACTATCTAGAGCTGATACAGCAAATATGTATCATGGGCATGCAGCCATGCCGAATTGTTACGCATGTATCGATCCAATGACATCCGAGAGGGTCTTCCAGCTACTATCCAAATTTCATCATGGATCGCCTCCGGTTTCTGCGTCAATTTATAGATCATGCAAAGGATTTCAATGCACATATATGCCTGCATAGAGACCAAATTGCTACGCTTAGATTCGGGCCGGCCGCCTTTTACCTTTAGCCTCGGGCTTCTCTTAACGCTTCTCTCATTAATCTACAGGGTTCGGGCTCAGCGCACTCCGCAAGAAGGCAATAAATGTCATTTACACCGCCATTCCTCGCGTAATTGCATCGACCGGGGTTCGGGGAGTTTAACCCAGGAGGAGGCTGACGCAGTTTGGCGCCCTCCCAAATTCACGCCATTTTTGTGTTCGCCTTCGGCTAAGGCATGGGGTTCGCCACTGGCGAAGTTTCTGGCTCATGGGCTTAACCTAACTGGGCGGCTCGAAATAATTTCGGAGCCGATCAAGCACCGCCGCCCACACCCAAAAAGGATCCCAAGTGACGCTCCCCATACAACAAACCATTAAAATGGCTCCATGTAGGTGTCTAGCTTAATTTGAAACTCAATAATCCATTCCAGCGCTTGAATAGAGATAACACCGCAAGAACCCATCGCCTCCGTAAGGATGAACCAATGTTGCCAGCGGAGGTGCCGCAGAGTTCGAGGCAAAGGGTGCCCACCACCATAGAGTCTCCACTAGGTATGGATGGAGGGGCGGGCTGTGAAAAGATGTTTGACTACTCCCATGCCGCCAACAAGCCACCTAAAATGAATACACTAGGAAAAGGCCGCAGAAGTCCTAAATAATGCCCAAGGTAGGATCGGGTTTGACAACTCAGGACGCCTCCTCAATATATATCACCGTCAGATATACGACTTTCCCTCCCTTTGGCTACTCTCTCGCCATGAGCGGCCCTCCGTTCATCCCGCCATCTATAGAGAGATGCCCGAAAGTGAAGGACACGGGAGGTGTCATTCGCCCACGCCTGGACTCCTGGGTCATGGAAGGGAATACAATGTTAGCAATAATGTTAATAAATATATATATAAATATCCACTCAATGGAAGGGGTGGATTCTCATCCATCCAAATACCAACGCAGAAAGCAATATGCATCTAACCTTTAATGAAAAACACTCAAACCTCAGTTCTATCCCGCCGCACTCGCGGAGGATAGATCGACGGCCGCGTTTCAAGAGATCAGCAGACAGAGGTATAACTCGGGCGCTATCGGGTATAGAACATCGGGCGGTTGTCCACTCCATCCCATTTCCTCCCTCGCACACTTTGCGATGAGTCGACGCCACGCTTATGGCGTGGCTTCATTATACTCCTTCCCACGGGAGACGATGCTCGAGGTATCACCGGTGCCTACCCAGGTCTATGACCGTCCGATGAGGCAGGTCGTGGAAGTGTCCCTTTCCGTGATCACAGTTGGGTTCCATGGGTGAGCTAGAGAATACGTGTCGCATCAGCCACCCCCATTCACAGACCGGAATTTACTCACCTCTAAATCTACTCATTAAAGTGCAAGGTGCTCCATACGTATCACACCTTCTACACCTGTGGAGTGTCGACCATACCTGCCCTCTACGGATCGGGCTATCAGGCTTTTAGCCCATCAGGAGTCTCAGGAGCCTTTATGTTCGTGTGGCAAGACCCCACCCCACTTCATCGCCTTCACGTCCTCTTGGTGCTAAGCCAATCCATAGCATCTATGACCCTAAGTGGGTCTCTTGTACACAGTCGCAACTAATGGGATTACGTGCCTTATCTAGGAGCATACTACTCCCTACATGAGCCTGCAGGTCTTACCCCCGGTGAATTCCCCCATTTCCGTGAGTAATACTATGCAAAGAATTATCAATCCATCCTTCGTGAAAGCAAGACTGTAATCGTAAATAAAGAGAACTCACCTTTACAATCAAGGGTTAGTTCCTACAAGTAAAACATAGAGAGAACAGAGAAGCAACACAAACTTTCGCTACCCAACAGGCTGCTATTCTAGAATTCTCGCTATCCTAGCCACTCCAATTCGAAGTTTCGCTGGGCTGGACCCAAGTATCGCTTGGTGCATCCATCTTCCCGGTTCTTGGTGCTCAAATTTCCGCCTACACAGTAAAAGTGCTTGGTATGGTGGCCAAATTTTTGGCAGAAGAAGGCCACCGCCTTTGGATCTAATTTTGGGAGTCAATCAGGGATAGGATCAGTTGGTAGCTCAATTTGAAGTCCCCATAGCCGGGCTAATCGCTTTAGCCGTATGCCTTTCCCAAAGCATTAGTTAATCAAATTAACTCCATTTAATATTAATTCCCAAATTATAGGTTATTATCCTTAATGATTAAATTAGCATAGCTAATTTAATCCCTTTTAGGTCAACCCCTAGGTTACAATTTACGGTGGCGCACTTTAATGGGTGACGGTTTGCATATTTATAATGCATACCATATAAATATCGCTAATGATACCGTATAAACACGCGTGGAACGCCACATTCTCCCTCCTAAAACAATGTCAGCCCCTCACGCAAGCGTAAGACCAAAGATGCTTACTGAAGAAACCGGAATAGAAAACTCTAAGAATTCATTGAAGTTGAAAATATAATATAGTGTAAGCACTAAGGTGCATTTTACAAACTTATGATCACAAAGAAGTTCGGACCAAGTCCGAGTTTAAAACTTCACAGATGACGGTAAAGTAACATGTAAACAAACGGAATCGCAGTCGGGTCATCAAAGAACTCTATACATGGGCAGGACGAATCGGGCTTCACCGGGCTCCGCATATGAACATATCGTAAGATATATCAATAATATAATTAGATTGTGGCTAATGGACCACCCCTTATGTACTAAAAGAAAATCCTAGCTGCGCGGGAACCTATCATCATGTCTGGTAGTTTGGTATTCATTGCGGCATAAGGATGGTCAAGTTCTCATTATAGCCGATGAACGCTAGCCTATTCAAATTACAGCGCCGCAAAGAATTGCGGGTCATGTCAACATCAACAATACACCACGCCCCCAGCAAACACAAGGCATCCTACTCACTGTAACTGTTGATAAAATGCATGCATCTACCCTCTATCACATGATTCAAGGGCTAATCGCTTCCTCAAGCCACGGAGCTGCTGGATGCAGCATCGCTGATGGTGCGGCCCCGAGATTCCCATGACAGTCCCTGGGATAGTGCTTATTTTGCTGTCTATCTTCATCACCCAGTAGCATCCTCTAACCTGGGTAAGTGCTTCCACTTAACCAAGTATTGCAACATTTGAGTCCTTCCGTCTGCTTGTAAGCTCCATCAAGAAGAGCCGCACCCACCTCCAAATTGTCTTCCTCATTACTTCAGAGGTATCCAAACTCCTCTCGATCAGGGTGTAAGATTTTAAGACTCAATGCAGCACCTGTGACTGAAGTGGGTGGCAAATCCAAGCGATATGCCTCGCTTCAACATTATCTGGCATCTTGAAATTCACCAACTGGTGCTAACTTCTTGCGCCACTAATCTTAAGCTTGGCTTGTTTTACTTTTTGATCTTAAGCCAAACCGATTCTACCAATTGAAGACCGGCCTCGTGGTTTATCCGCCTACACTCTTTGACGATCAAGGCAGCCTAATAAGTAACCACGAATCCTTCGACCAAAGCTTGCATTTCCATGAGTTGTTGAGAAACCTCCACTTCTAGGAAACAGTGGTTATGCCATGTGTCCGAGTAAGACACGATACCCATAATTTCATCATAAAGGGAGACATTCCTGAAGATTCCCATTTAGCGTCATGTAGGGCAAACTCCTCTACCGTGATAAATATAATGTAAATTTATTGTGATTTGCTTAATTTTACACATAACTTCAGAGATATCCTCTATAATAATGACAGGACATTTATCCACCATCCGTCTGAGGATGATATGTCAGACTGGCAAGCTTGGTCCTGGATGGTGGCTAAGAAATCCTTCCGTAATGCACTTACAAATTTGGGATCCTCGTCGGATACAATAACTCTTGGCATCTCGCGTAACCCTAGTAACTTCCTTTGCAAATATGTATTGCATGTATATGCTATGTCACAGCGACATGGTAAGAAATGAGCCATTTTCTACACCTATCGACCACCACCATCAATGCATCATATCCACCTGAGAGCACGTGGAAGCACCCACAATGAAGTCCATGGTTATCACTTCCCACTTTCAAGGCTGGGTACATCCAAAGGCTGCAACCTCCGAACTCCACTGTCTCGCCTTGGTTTGTTGACACACCCTGAACAAGCATCGTATCTTAGCAATGTCCTTCTCCACAAAAATAACCTATGGATCTTTAAAGCAGGGCCTCATGTCCTATGTCCTTTAGCCATAGGGCTGTTGTGTGTGCATGAATCAACTTATCGCATCTCCCCGGGGTCTCGTGCACAACTTCTATCCTTGTAATATAGTAAGTTGTCTCTCTTTCTTATAGGAACTAAAATCATCGCTGCTCTTTATCCGTATAGTTTCCTTATTCAAGCTAACTCCAAATATCACGTTAACTCGTGATCTGTGGCCAAGGTTCGCTCTATTTCTAAAACTCACCGTGAGTGTGGAAATTATGCTACAATGGGTTCGATTTAAGCGCGATGGCGCGGACAACGCGATCCCCAACCACATTGTGCTTCCCAAAGCTTATACATAATCTCAAATCATACTCTTGCAAAAATTCCATCCATCTTCTCCTCGACGGAGGTTGAGATTTGGCTGCGATAGATAGCTGAGACTCAAGGATCCGTGATCCAGCCTGAAATCTTCTACCAAGAAGTGTGTTCTAAATACGCAGAGCGCCGGGACAACCGCTAACAATTCTCGACATGGTAGGTATCAGTTCGTCGCTCTCATCTTCTTTGAATCATAGGCACAACTCTCCCTCCTCGCATTAGGACTCCACCGTAGCAATCTTAACAGGCATCCGTTGCTACTAGCTTATCCTTTTCGTGATCGCGCAACGTGAGGACTCCGGGTGCGCACGCTAAACATCCCAGCTCAAACCTACCCGGACTTTCGCTTTCCAATGTTCCATCCAATCCTTCACCTTCTCATGCTTTGTAAGATCAGTAAGAGGTGCTGCAATTGTTGCAAAATCCTTAACAAATTCCGATAATATCCCGGCGAGTCCCAAGAAACTTCAACTTCAAACATTACCCGAATAGCCAATCCTTACACTACAAGAGGATAGCCCTTTATCATCACTTTAATATGACTTAAAATCTCAAAAGCACTAAGTGATATAAATAATGATATTCATATTCAGGTGATGCAACATATGATACAAAGTATACTTGGTCTATAGCATCATCACATCATAAATATGGCCAACAATTCTATCACATTTCAATTAATGAGAATATATGTTACTACTACCATCATGAATAATATCACCCATTGCATCAATCCTTACCATCATTAATTATCCCAATGGTGCTACGACAATACAAGTGTTATAGCTTATGCCAGCCATATAGTACTGCACATAGCTTCATCCTAGTGCATCACATATTGACAATATTATATCACTAAGTAACAAATGACGCATGTGTTGCTAATAGCATCGCGGATAATATCACCAAGTAACAAATGACGCTATGTGTGTTGGGCATAGCATCATGGACAAATATCAATGACCACCTCACTTTAATATCAATAATTATTATAAATTTGATAATAATAATAATGGCCAGGAATAATTGAAAAATAATTGAAAAGCAATAATGGTGCAAATAAATCCAATTAATACTTCTATGGATTTGCCAATACTGTAATGTGTTTGAAAGATTCTAAGTGTGAACATTAGTAATGATGAAATTGTATAATGGGTAAAGGTTAATGAAGTTAGATTTAGTGGTGAATACCATGGATGGATGGGATCTTTAACCATTTGACCATATCATTCGAAATCCCGTATGTAATGCCACGTATGTCATATGTTAATTTAGGTGTAAAAAAACTCTAGCAAAGATTGAACCAAGCATGGCGTTATGGTTTTAACTTCTAGAAAGACCAAGACGTGTTGGATGAAACCTCGGATAAGATAAGCTAAGATAGGAATCTATAACGTCCACGCAGGAAGCTCGTGAGGCTTATGGACTAACAATACAAAAGGCGTATTCAACTAAAACAAGGGCCAAGGTCCAAACAAAACCCGGGCCTAAGTCATCACAAGGAAACAATAAAATATAAAATCAAACACACAAAACACAAACCAAGCAAAAAATCATTGCATAAGCTCTTTGACCTCGAACGGTTCCGCCAAGATGTAAGGAAGGAAGGAAGGAAGGTACTTTTATCGTCCACCTGAGACCACCTGGCCCATGGAAGGCATCCCACGGCCTTAGGCACAATAATTGCATTTGCTTCTAGTATCTATCCTTGGTGGTTTTTCCTCTCATGCACCCTTTGAAAATAATCTGATGGCTTACTTAACTCACTTCTCGATTTGGTATCATCCTACACACACTGCATTTGCTTCAAGATCCATCCTTTCCGTGGTTTTTCTCATGATTTTGAAGTGCCACCTACGACTTACTCGACTCACGTTTGGGGACTTGGTTTTTCATTTGGATTTTAATGGTGGACTATAATATCTTGCTTGGTATCGCAAAATGGGCAATTGGAAATTAACATGGCAATATTACCTTGTCGCGTCTTTGAGCACCTATTAACTCCGCTTTAGGTTCCGCTTTTGCAAGAGAATGTTTGATGCTCATAGCTCTATCTATAGCACATCCGCATCTTAACGCCTGATCCCGCTTCAGATGTTTATGCCGCGGACACGATGATCCCGCCTGCCTATTTGCCGTAAATATCTCTAACGGATTAGTCGACATGCATGCAAAAAGGTATGTTGCTTTTAAATGCTTCCTTTTGCTTAAATCTCTCACGGAAGTTAGATAATTATCTTAAAGGTATTTTTTTGGCCACAAGGTTTTCGCAAGTACGCAACCCTTCGCACTAAGATAGCTAAGCTAATGCTTCGTGCATCTATGGCATTTGTAGAATTGATGTCCGTGACGCGAATAGATGCTCCAATGCTCACCGATTATGAAGGTAGCAGAGCAATTATGCTAGGTAGGCCGCCATTTAGTAAAATGGAAGCGTATAGATACAAGATCCGCTTGTTTGGCTCTCAGGCCGGCCAGTTGTGGTCCTTTCTCATTATACCCTCGTCTCAAGCAAGGCAGATATGGTCAGAGGTCGAAATGGATTTATAAGGACTCCAACAAAAGAAATACAATGATTTGAAGCAACATGATTAAGGTTTGAAAGTGATTTTTATTGTGAATCGGCCATGAAATTTGTTATGGCGTCAGAAAGAGATATATATACCTTGAAATTGCTAATCGAGATGCCCTTAGAATCATTGTTATGAATGCATCCACTTTTACAAAGTTATTATATGGGCATAGTCCAAAGTGACCTTTGTCATTTCTAGCTTTTATTGGTCAGATAAAATATCTTTTGCAAATAATGATTTGATGTCAATGTGTACGGGCCGTGACAAGTTACCTGCTTTCGCATATAGTAGCTTGAATCGCTGCATGTTCCTTCCGCTTTAGTTTTACTTAATATGCCGCTCTTTATAGATAGTCAGCAGATTAATCAGAAGCCATCGTGACATGGGGATGCATCTATCAGACAGCCTTGCGTCGTTTGTGGTCTTCAAACACTTTTAGCGCACTCCGTGATTCAAATAAAATATTGTTCTCGTAAAAATTCAAAAATATTGGATATGATTTATGCCTCGAAAGCGTGATGTTCCCACTCCATTCTTGGCACCGTAGCATGCCTAAATAAGGATGGTGCATCTATGGTACGCTCAATAGATCAAGGACCAAATTATCATGCTAGAAGTGCACATAACCAGTTTTGTTCTGGGTACTTTAACCGATAATTACTGTGATATGAATTTGTGGTAAACATGTGAAGTTTGCTAACCGATGCTTGCTTATATGCTCCCATAATGCCTTATATAATTCCATGATAATGGTCATGCTAATCAATCTTAGGTTAGAGTTTAACAATATTAGAAATGGCCGATAATATCTTGCATTCTCATTGATGTTACATATGATGGCAACCATGTTACAGAATGGTGTGTTCATATTGACATTATAAATGATATCAAACGTAGCAATATAGGTGATGCCATAATTCTCGACGCCAAATGTACAATATAGATGATGCTAAAATGATATAGATGTAGCAATATAGATGATGCTAAAAATGATGATGATGTATCACACCACAATGACATAAAATATGATACTATAGCCGTTGCTATTGATGATGTTATGCCCGACGATATACCCCGATGTAGCGTTTCATCAATCTGCACCGGGCCATTTATTGTGTCAAAGTTGAAAAATTTTGAAATTGTGATTTTTGAAGCCCATAAATGATGGAACTATTGACGATTGCTTATTCTGTAGTGTTATCGCCTTTATCTTTTGCCGGATCCTCAGGCACCTCCGCCGAAATGATATGTCCTGCTAATCCACCTCGGGGTGGGCAAACTTGCACTTTGTGAGAACTTGCAAAGAATATGACGCCCGAGCTAGGGCTGCCAAGATGTTTCTCATGCCCTCCGTATTCATCAGATGAGAATGTCAGTCAAGAAGATAAAATAACAAAATCATCCAAGCATTGTCGGAAGACATCATTCATTAATCGCATGAAAGTCACGGGCATTAGTTAGATCCAAAAGGCATAACGGTAAACTCCATAATGCCTGTATATCTAGCTTAAAAGCAGATTTATGGATGTCCTCCTCCTTTATCCTGAAGGAATCAACAATCTTCGAGAAATATCGGCCCTGCAACTCCTGGTCCATTAGATCATTTGCCCCTAGGCAAAGCATAGCCATTCTTTGATGGTATGCCATCGAAATTTCTATAATCAATGCACATCCTCATGAGCCATCCTTTTCTAACAAAAGGGATAGGAGCTAAAAGGCCAAAACACTAGTCAATGAACTTGTAGGTTTAGTAACTCCCCGGGTTGCTTCTAAGCCTCGCCAACTCGGGGACTCATGTATGGGGCCCTACGGTAGGCTTAGTAAATTGCCCTAGAGCTATCTCACATTCCACCCCCCAAAAAGGAGGAAGCCGATCTCATCCTGGGAAAAGATCGCCAAATTCCTGAGAAGGTTAGCAACTTCTTCCCGCAAGGTGTCAATTACTTGCTTCCTCGCTTAGCACCACCCCTAATGGAGGTAGTTCGATGACGCTAGCAGGAGCTTTGGTCCCGCGATAGCTTATGTAACGCCGATGGACATAGATCGATAATAGGCTGAAATGGGTCACCTTTTATAGCCTCAATGCTGGCCCCATTGGCGGGCGCTTGAAGGTAACTCTCCTGCTAAGTAGCCTATATTGGCTCTTTTGCAGATGCCAAAATCTCCATACCAACAATAAGATCATATTTTCCAATGTCCATTAACTCGCAATCTAAGGCAACCGTGCACCCGCAACCGCGATCTTACAAGCACGCGCGCTATGAGGTGCCTATTCTAACACTGATAACGATCGAAGAAGGAATTATGTACTACCCGTATCCATCAAAATTATGAAAGGCCATCGTCACGGCCTATGGTGGAAATAACATAAGGTCACTTTCGTTGCTGCTACTAATGGTCGCAGAAAGAATAAGGAGACGCGACCGTGAATACTCGAGCCGCCGCCCTATATGTGGGTGGATCAAGATCATCCTAACTAAGGCCTACGGCAGCCAGTCAAGCAGCCTATATAAGGACAATTTCGCGATGAAGCGGCTGGGTCGCATACACCTCGTATACGCCTTTTATCTCGACGGAGCCGCTCTCGAAATTCTTTAGGAATAGATCGTAAAAGGTTTCAACTTCGTTTACATTATTCAATTTATCTACGCGGCCAAGGTGAATTTCTTTTCCCCGGGCGCCATAAGGGTTCGGCCAGAGGGCCCTGACTCTGTGAGCTGGCTTGTAAGGTGTGGATAGCCGGTCAGCGAGTAAGGAGCAGGACGGATATCGGTTCCTTGGTGTCCTCTCGAGGTGGCTTAATGCCTTAGCCTCAGCTCTTCTCGCGAATCGATTTTGGGTCTATAATCTTAACCATCCGCTTAATGGATAGCCAACCCTTCAATGTAGCTCCCCACCGCTTCTCTTTTCATTCATCCTCGTAATGCATGCTCAGCGCGCATGAATCTTACCGCTAGCCCGAATCGACATCCCTTCGGCTTCTAACCCGTGAAGGTCTCGATTTGTTGGCATTTTGTGCTAATTTGCGGCACATAATGCCACTTAAAAGCCTTGGCAAACTTTTGAACTTGCACTGCCCGCCTGTGTTTGCTCGTATAGCCCTTCCACCAACACGGCACTTCAGAGAAGTTTGTGGTAGCAACCTTCCTCGTATCCTTTTCTCATCCCATAGGATTTCCTAAACCTTCATCTCACGAGCCAGACTCAGATTCAGCCCACCTCTAGATTTGCCATCAACTGGGCCAGCTTCCATTTTTCCAGATAATCGTTATGTATTGATCAACCGCTTTACTTGCACTTTGTCCCGGCGATAGTATGGCCAACGGATGACAATCGGTTTTAATTCGTAAGACTCCTTTAAGAAGCCGACCGAGGATGTTGCACCGTCTCTAGAGGGAACTTCGACATGACGCTTTGGAACGGTGCCTCCTCGGCACGGGTGTAGGATCGATTCAAAGTGTATAGTCAGCCGTGGGGATCATGTAATCTGAGGTAACTCCCGTCCATCCTCCTGGGCATGCTGGGCGGTGGGTTGACATTCAAAGACATAACTCAACTAGTTGCCTCTCTTCATCAACATAAGTTCCTCGCCAGGGGGTTAACCCCACTGCATTCGAGGGTGTTCACAGCGGCGCTATGCACCGGGCCTATATTGGAGCATAACAAGATATAAGGCACTTCAAATAACATCAAGTCTCACACAAAATTATTTTTGGGTAGCAATTTAAGTAAGAGCTAATAAGAGAAAACAAGAGAAAAGCTTTGATTATAAGTCAAAACAACCGCTACATTGAAGAACTTCGTTAATCAAGGTAGTTATCAACTTAAAGTTAAGTAATATACAAGTGGATTTTATACATGGCCACTTTTTTTTAATGCCACCAAACATAAAACAAAACCGAGGGTCCGGACCTAGGGCTTCGCAAAAGGGTACAGGATGGAATATTAACACTTTCACGCATGTACTTAACGAGCTGTAACGCTCCAGGCCCGACGATAACAGTTGGTAGTCCTGTGTGGGCTAACAATATGAGATTGAAAGCCTCCCTAATGCATAGAAGATTGCCATGTGGTCATATCCTCGAAGCTGCACTGACATATCCCAATAGTCCCAAAGGGCGTATGGTCCGGCTTGTGTCACAAAGGTCTGCCTCGAGAATGTTAATCACTTCCATCCCCTTGTCCGGATCATATTCTTTTCCGCTCAAGGAATTCCTCCATCTCATAAATACCATCTCGGCCCTGCACTTCTATATCTTGGTCAGAATCTTGTTCGAGGCCCTCGGATCATCCTCGACGTCGGTAATTCGGCTCCTATACTCCTCGAAAGGTCTCAAGGCTCAAGAAGACAGAATAAATATATATACATTGAACAATTTTCCTATACTCCACTTTAAGGAAGAGAATTAAACATTGAGGATAGAAGACAATTCAATGGTTTTCAATAGCAATAAGAAAATATAAGGAAAACCCCGCCAATATATATAAGAAAAAGAGTACATAGATTGCGTGATGGGCCCATCAAAATTACTTAAAAACTAGATATAATTGTCTCCGCTAAAACCGAACTAAGAGGTCGACTCCCTTCAAAGATCGCGGTGCTTGGGTGTCAAACTCGTGCTCGGGTCGATAGCCGCAGAAGTAGCAGCCATCAGATTAACCGATGAAGCGTACCCGATGAAGCTATCTCGAGGAACATTTGTAGCCACGGCGCTTCAGTAAACCAGCAGACTCATGTTCATCCAAGAACCAACTTACATTTCAAACACTGCGAATGGCTAGATCACATTCACCGTGATGACTCCGCCCAAGGTTAGAGCTATCTTCTATGGCCTACTGTGGTTGAAAGTACCGAGTGCCCATACCGCTTCGTGCACACCATTGCTTTAGCAAAGAGGTTATAGAACATGTCCGCCAGAAAGTTTCCATAAGAAGAACTGCATATGGCATTTCAACCCCCAACCATCGGATGGAAGAAGAGGCTAACTCGTAATCTAAGTTTTGGGGCGCTCCTCCTCCATGGCAAAGTCCCGCTCCTCCCGAAAGACAATCGGGTTTCATCACAGATCTCCATGGTTGGCCGCCCTCGATCTTGACGCATCTACATCGTTGATGTTGGGCACATGTGGCCCTCAGAGGCATGAAAACCGATTCGTGAATTGAGGATGGAAAATCAATCATTAACCGTGAAGGATAAGAGGTAGCCGGGAGAAAATTTCAACATCGAGGTCGAGAAGCTACAGCTTATGTGAATCATGCACATAGATTCGCCGAGAATAAATCAAATGAAGTCATACTGACCTCGCAATACTCGCCAGCTCACAGAAGATGGGCCGCCTTTTGCTTGCCCTGATAATATATGCCGATACTTCATTGAATGTCAGCTGTTAAATAATCTTGATCCCCAACCTGATGGTAGAGCGAGCTTAAGCCAACAAGAGCCCCGCCCTTACCACGGGTAGAGGCTTTCTTGGCTAATTCCTCCATCTTTACAAAGTCGCATAGCTTATCCGCTTCAACTCTCCTCGTGGATCCGAGGAAGCGGGACTTGGCTTGCTCTAAAGCCGTACGGGCGACTGGCCAACATAATTGGCCCATAATAAGAGCAAGGGCAACCAATTATACAGCCCATTAGAGCCACAAATAATAATGGGGCGCTAGCACATCCGAGAATGCCCTAAGAATATCATAACTGGGTAATATCATCCCCAAACATGTGCTCCAAGATGTCCCTATGAAGATAGGGGTTGAGGCGGCTCCCCGAAAAATTTGCCCGGGGCAGGATTTCCTCATCATAGAACTTAGGAAGGTCCCATAACTGGTGGGCGCGTGATGTTGTCGATGAGGTCGACCGCATATCGCAACATGGGATCCAAAAGAGGGTAGGGAACCCAGGATCCCATTGTTCATCTCCCATGTACCATGCTAGTCGGGCTGCGAATGCATTAACAAGTAATTTTAAGATGGAGGAAGAAGAAACGTATGAGTAAGAAATGATGAAACCCTAAAGTGAATGTCACTTTTAACTTGTCAGCATCGGCATGTCGAGGCTTTTACCATTATATTATATTTTTTCTTTTTTCTTCCGTAAAAGAAAGAAAATCACAGCTAAAATAAGAAGTCAAAATGATTTGTATTAATATATATATATATCGATTTACATAGATACAAAATTATTGTTTTACATAATCATGGCCGCTCCCCACGGATCCGGGCTAGCCTCTAAGGTCTTTTTGTCGATCACCGCTGGCATGGATTGCACATAGATTTGTGACCGCCAAAGAGGGCCACCAACAGGCCTCACGCCTCCCCCGAGTGCTAGAATGGCATGAGTCCTAAAAACCCAAGATCCGCTTTAAATTCCCCGGCAATCTCTGGACCGACGCCGGAAGGAAGTCGAGCAAAAAACTCAGCGGGATTTCTAATACTCTTATTTCCCTAAGTGCTACCGTACAGCTTATAACGATGCCTCCTCTTAGGTCGGGTATTCCAGAATAGTTTTTCCCTGCTGGCCCTGATGCCGGGCCTTCTTGATGATCTCATCTCACGTTGTCCCCTCGCAGCCCTTTAGCGATACTACCCCAGCCTTGAGTCGTCCTATAATCGGGCACCAATTTACGGGCGCCTTTCTTCAGTTTTCTCGCAAGGAACACGAATCCTGAAGGTGGCTGATCTTGGGTTTGCCTTTCTTCCTCTTTCTCAGCCTCTTTACTTTACTGGCATCTCGCCTTCCCGACCGCTTCATCCCCGTGATTCTCTGTGGCTTGCCTCGCTCTAATGGTTTACATGTATCCTCCCCGGCTTAGCAGCCTCCTCAAGAATTTGAGTTGCCCTCCTCGTGGTTTCGCGCTTAGAGGGCCGCCGCTTCGCTTCCCTCGCTATCCCGACCGCTTCTCGTTAAGCTCCGTGAAATAGCGTGGAGGGTTGGCCCGCATGTCCCCGCCGGCCAAAATTCTGGCCGGAATTGATCCGCGGAAGAATGGGGTGTTCCCGCCCTTAGGAATGCGATTAGTCTCCTCTTCATGAAAAGATGGGAGGGTGTAGGATCCCCCATCAAAGAGGCACATCCCGCTTTCCCTGTGAAGCACTTCAAGCCGGGTCATCGGGATGCAAGCCATCAGAGGTCCGCCTCTTGGGCCATTTGGTGTGCTGTTTTGGGCCCGTGGTTTAGCCCTCGTCACCTTTGTTCATCCCCTACCGTAGCCTCTTCGACACCATCCTCCCCGTTTCCAACTACAATGTGTTTCTTCCTGATGGCGAGCGAATACAACGCTGGCCATTATAGCGTAAGAGCCGGTATGGTATCCTAACCTCTACAGAAACGCGCTTAACAAAATATTCCAAGATCTCCTCGGGGCCTTTGCCTTCTTCAAGCATGGGTTTTGTCGTGGGCAGCAATTCGCCATTAGAGACTCTCTATGGGAGTTTGAGAATGACGGGCTTGCGCTTTGGCACCCGCTTTGACCGCTCCATCGTGGAATAAGTGAGCCGCGGGCTTTGGGAAAGAAGGGTAAGGAACGCAGGTCCTGCTATGGCGTGGAGAAGCCCCGCCTCCGGGCAAGCATGGCGCTAGGCTGAGCTCAAGGAGCAAAGAAGTAGGAAAAAATGAAAGAAAAGTTACCTTTACTATTTTTTTTTTGAAATTTGAACCCCAAAATTTTTAAGGGGAAAAAGTGGCGGGACGCTTTTCTCGAGGTGGTGGCGGCACCCCCTACCTCGACAAGCATACGGGCCACGGCTGTCCGGGTACCCCCTGCCCGCACTTAGGGTTAGGCCAGGGTTTTTTAAGGTGGCGTGGCACTCCTACCTCGAGGTCGCCCACTGTCACAAGAACAATCTGCACCCCCGCCCGCCACTTAGGTTAGGGTTTTCGCTACCGGGTACATGTACAATATTCTACGAACCGCTTAAAGCAATCATGATTCGTGATCTACTACACCACCTAAAACTCATACTACCCCAAAATCCTCACTCACTAGCTAACGATCTATAACGAGCTAGTCTCTGCGGGCTGCACAGTTTGGCTTCCTTTAACCATGCTCGATACCACTGGACGCCTCCCCCTAATATATATCGCACTCGGGTCAGATACATACGGGATTCTTCCTCCCATGGCTAATTCTCGGGCCATGAGTGGCCTCCTATCCCGCCATCTAGTAGAGAGATGCCCGAGTGAAGGGACACACCTGAGGCCATTTGGCCCACGCCTTCAAGTAGACTCCTAAGTCATGGTTGAATACAATAAAAAGAAGACAAAGACAATATATATATATATATATATATATATATATATATATATATATATATATATATATATATATATATATATATATATATATATATATATATATATATACAAGTATTTGTACCATGAGGGAGTGTATGAAGTCGAATGCACGACATTAGAAAGTATAACCTAAGTTTTGCCAACATTCTATTAAGATCGGGTCTATTCTAAACATCCCTAGATCCCCTGCATTTCTCGTGATTCCTAAAAATTCTACAAAGTTTCTCTCTTGGATTTCTAAGATCTCTACAAAGATTCCAGTGCACATTATTCTAGCTGTGATTCACATGAATTTGTTTAAGAATCCCTAGATTCCCTCTAAGATTCCCTATATCCCTTAGATTCTCTAAGGTTCCTTAAGAATACCCCTGTGATTCTCATAAGATTCCCCTACTCTAAAGATTCTCCCAAGGTTCCTTAGATTCGCTAGACTCTAAGTGAAGATCCCCTAAAGCGAGAGTTTTTAGCGGACGCCATGGAGTGCAAAAGCCAGGAACTTCGTGAGAGAAGAAGGAGAGAGGAATAATTTTCCAAAGATTCTAGGCTCTTAGTTTAGAAAAAAAGGTGTTGGAAGGAAAACCAACAAAAATACGTAGTTCACATGACATCAAGCTCGTCCTCATGGTTAAAGATCTAAAAGAAAACATGAAAAGAAAGCAAAATATAGCTTTGCCACGCTCCACATTAAGGTTTTTCTATAATAAAAGGCAAAAATGTTGCCATGTAGTTACATCGCCTCTGGGCCCCTCATGGTTAAAGTTCGAAAGAAACTTGAAAAGAAAGCAAGATATGGTTTACACGCTTCACACATTAAGATTTTTATATCTCTATATTAAAAGGCAAAAATGCATAAATTAATTTATAATGCCACCTCAAAATCTATATTAAATAGATAGTGATATGGTGGCAAATAAATGCACATGCCACCTCAACTAACACTCTCATGATTACAATAAATGCTTGCATGCACATGTATGCCACCTAACCACATGCATAGGAACTCTTGTCACCTTCCTCTCTTATAGTTTGAACGATCCGTGATTTCACCTTCCCCATCTATCTGCCCATGTGCATGGTGCATGGCCCATGCATGTATGTGCATATGTATATGCACATCGTGCCCATCCATGCATCATGAGGTGGAATTGAGAATAACCTCTTGATTTTGTCATTGGCCATTTGACGCCAGGGATCAATTCTATGAACATAATCTATGGGATGACAAAATCACACATCGATCACGCTGTCTAAATGCGAGTAAAATAGTGCTAAAGCACTACTCCTTAGAAAGGTCTCGAATTTAGAGGAACTAACGGCGAGGGGCCCCACCTTCATCCTAATTCCCCATCAAGTAAGCTACGGGCCTTCAAGACGCATTAAAATGTATGAAGCTTCCTAGAAAGTTCCATTCATAAATACTTTGCCACCTCACTACCTTTTATTAATGAGGGTGCTCTTTTTTATTAATGAGGGTTACCTCACCTCCTTTAAAAAGAAAAATCAATTTAATATTGGTGCTAATGGCTAGGATTTATGCTCTACCCTTTTTAATCTAACGCTGAGATCTCACAGACCAACTTTTTTTTTTGGCACCTTCCTTGCACCTTCTTCACAAAAAAATCAAGGGCTAGGATTTATTCTCCCTTTTGATCCAACGGTTTGGGATGTGGTGCATGCCCCATGAGCTCCATGCATGCCCATCATGGCCATCCATGCACCTCAATGAGGTGGCATTATCCCCGCCTTTCATTTCGCGGATTGGACTACCGATGAATCTCTATGAACATGGGCATGGATGACAAAACACACATCTAATAATTGTGATATATATTATGATATATATATATATATATACAAGTATTTGTACTATGAGGAGGATAATGGCTTTTCCAATGTACATACTGAAGTATAAACTTTCCAAATTTCTATAAGATTTCTAAGTTACCAAAGATTCTATTAAGGCTACTTAAGTTAAAGTGAAAGTTGTAATTTAATCAACTCTCTATCAAGATCTGGTGAACCATGGTTAATTTTGCTTCCATTTCTATCAAACCTCTAGTCAAACTCCCACCCAAAAATATTGGCCAAATAATGATCAAATGTGCGCAATTTTGTAGAGATTCTTGTGAAATTTGTTAGCTACCCTAGGTCATTTGACACTAAGTAAAATAATTTAACACTCCACATTTTGCCGAAGTTCCATGGCATCTATTTGAATTACACCATTACCACTAACTCTATGTAATGGAGTGTGAGCTAGATATTAGTTATTGCTTTAGGACAATGGTAGTTTACTTATTTATAACGCTTTGGCATTGTTTAAGCTTCAGGAAATGTAATGGGTAGTTAAAACCAATGTACATGAAGTGTGGTTAAATAGATGTGTGAAAAGTTTCTAAATGTTTGCACGCAGGGCAAGTAGGACGCAAATGGGAGGTGGGGTATAAGTATTAGTCTATATACTTAATGGTCTTGTAAGACTTAATAGCCAAATCTTGTCGAATTTAAAGATATAACAATGAAACATCAGTTGTGATCATCTTCTTCATGGCATATTAGGTACATTTATTCACACAAACACAATGTACAAATACATCAAAAAGATGTTGTATGGAAGCAAATATGCTAGAGTTAATTCAAAAAGATAAAATGTAGCATGGCGTGAGCTATGTCTAGAATTATGCCACTCAACAAATGTCTCAAACAAATATATTTGGTGCCACCAACAATGTCTAAAATGACGAGGCTAAATCCAAGAGAATAGCAATTTGGAAATTCCAAAAGGAGGACCATCTATTTACTCTTGTTCTATGGATGGAGAAGTTTTAACTGTCAAATAATATTTTTGAAGGAACATACCATGTGGTGAAATTCTGTATCTGCACTAACACAAACATTAGCAATATTCTTCTAGGCATGTTGTGAGCTTGTCATCAAAATTCCTGAATTCACAAAAATTCAGCATAATGGCATTATTCTTTACTAATGAATTCCCAAACTCTCACCTTTCTCACACACAAACAACTAAAAAAAAAAAAAAAAAAAAAAAAAAAAACACCTAATGCCAATGGCAACATGTGTAATGACATAATTCAACTATTTCGTCGCAGTTATTTTGTATAACATACTAAGGAATAGAAAGGATTTTCACAAATACATGATTGTCAAAAGCTCACCGTAATGCTTAACCGTGAGATCTCCTAGAAGGGTGGTACAATAGAGAAAGAGATCTCTAGAAGGGTGGTGCAATAGCGAAAGACCAAATGCCGGAACGGGGCCAATGATCAATAGAGAACAACTATTTACAACGAATATGCCAATTTATTGCAATAGTGCTTTAAATCACAAACTTATTAGTGCCATTGCACGTCACATTTCTCTTCCGGTAGGCTAGATCAAGAACTCGTGCATCCAAATAAGACGCAAGCATAATTAGCATCATTTCCAATAACCAAATTCGAAATACCACCAAGTTTAAACTTTGATGCCTCTAAGTGTGTGGCAAGCTCGATAGTGTATGGTTTTCTCGCAATCATGTATCGCTTCTATGCTAAACAAAATGTAAAACTTGAGACATAACATCTCATATTTATTAAAATAAATATGTCACTGGCCTTCCGTGACTTCCTTTATACACAAGAAAAATCTCAGATCCAAAAAGCGACCATAATATTGAACGACTTCAACAAAGAAGCAAGATTTTGCCGGGTTATGAATTTCCAACACCCGCAGAGCTCCATGTTGCAACCGGGCAGATTTAGAGTTCCGTGAGCCTCGATGCAATTAAATAACATTCCTAGTCTCCTGCATCACAGCAATGCCGCCACCTTAATGCCTCTACCCGGGCAAAGAATTGCCAACAACAATGTCCACTCCAATGAGGATGATTGATGGTTTATCATTAGATTCTCGCCTTTGAATCAAGAACACCGTTAATAACAGTGAAATGCCTGCCCCGAAACAATGTTCTTAAACCCACATCTGCTTAGCATCCTCAAGGCTTGCTTTCTTTGCATATACCGGAAGCTCATCCCCTTGATTTGCTTAACAACAATGGATTCTATTCTTTTCCAACTTTGATCGAGCAGGGTTTACCTATCATTCTAAACTATATAAGGTAATTCATGATGAGCTTCAATCTCGGGCTGAAAAGCATTTATGGTACCATGCAAGAAGTCAAATCAGCCTATCCGGGGCACCACGATCCCTTCCGGGTCGACTGGTCACCAAGAACCTCCCCGCACCAAACAATCAAGGTTCGCTTTAAATAAATTACATCAGCCCTCGCATCATTCATGAAAGCATAATTCAATAGATGTGTGCATGTGGCGATAGGTGCTTACCTTTGCCCGCCTTTTGTAGTCAACCTAAGCTGCGTCAAGATTGTTAATCTCAAGCATGCAAGTTGCTCCTCACTTTAAAGCAAAAGACAATCAAAGGTCTATAAAATTAAGATCATTCTCGATAGAGGCATCACCTTAGCAATAACTTTATTGCCAACAAAAACTGGACATTTGAATCTAAAAGTGCTCCTATGTGCAAGACGAATCGCCATAGATTTGAGTATTCTTTTTACTTCAAAAGTTGCGATTGAAATTACAATGATCCATCATTATAAATTTGTAGGCATGCAAATGGGTAGCATTTGGAATATATTTCAAGCTAGGTTACCAATACTAGCATCTTTGGGTCCAAAATAAAAAAATGGAAAAGCATCTCGATTAGGATCTACTACCTCAAGAGATGTGAACTAGAAAGAAAACATACTTCAACCAAAGTTTTAGCAAAATGCTTAACCTCGACAATTCCTGTAGGACAAAATCATGCACTAATTGCCCTGACCTCCTTGTTCAGCATAGAAGCCGGTGCATGACATGGACAACCCCACTTCATCAACTCCTAAATAGAGCTTTTAAGACCTTCACCCAGTAGAGCCAGTTGTCTCATGGTCCCGTGATTGATATCTTTGTCTGACATGACATTCCTTTTAAGCATTACCAACTGCTCACCTTTTATAAAGACATCTGGATTTGAGATAATATTTCCGAATGCATGCTTTTAAGTTGTTCAAGGCAAAAGCAATATAAGGAGCTCTTTACACTCCATCAAGAAACAAATTGCTGTGAGCTCCTATAGCCTTGGAAGCAACATTTAATAAATGACAAACTCCGGCCATGCATAGCCGAAAGAGACTACTTCAAAGATCTCTGGGAAATGTCAAGGAAACTTTGCAAACCCGAATGTTAAAACAGCAAGAATCATAACTCTCTATGGGCAATGCAGGTTCTTTCTGCTACATTAATATGCATGTGAGGTACACTGCTATAGTGTCATGAATAAACTCTCTAACAAGTACATAAAGCAGATCCTAAAGATGACAAAGAAATTTGAATTCAGTCCCCATTTTGAACTTCGCATCCGTAGGTCGCTCAGCCCATAGGTAAAAGACCTCCAGCAGCTAAATGAACAATTATAAGCATCAACTTAACAACCCCGCTTTACAAACAACATTTTACAATCATTGCCTTTCCATGCAACTTCCTCGGCTTTTTCTCTAGCCTCATCCACGTGACTTTTTAATACCTTTGCCATCCAAGTTTCCATTTCTTTCCACTTTAGAGATCTTTTTGAATTGTGTACCTCAAAGAAATACACATCGATGATACTAAATGCGTAATCCATCGACACACAGAAAATAGACAGCTATAAATACCTTTAAAATAGTGTTCTCACAAAGTCGGGCCTCCTCTCTCGCTATTATCTCGCCATTTTCTTTTCGCTCTTGGTAGGTCTGGACATATAGTGTCTATCTATCTCAGATATGTTCGCTTCTGTTTTGCTTGGGCCAATAAATACGTAAATCCCGGGCTTCACAATGCCATAATAGCAACATTTTTACTTTTAAATACTTCCATGGGCAAGGCAAATTGATGAATCCATTCTCTACAAAGTCAAAATAAAGGTATGAATCGATCATCCGAGAGAAACTCGAATATGCAGGAAAATATGCATCCTCTCACTGGTGTAAATAGCTTCACGACACAAATTCAAAAAATTGCCAAGACTCAAAATAGAAAATTCCATACCCATCCGTGACTTTCATGAAGAAAACACTCATACCGGAGCAACTCAACAAGAATCTATTCGCTTATGTGCCATAGCAAACTATAACCCATTTATCCCAAGATAGGTGTGTGCTGCAATCATTCCACCGTTTCACGCCGCTTGATAAAATCCACTTGCTAATTGGCCAAACACCTCTCTCTACAAATTTTGACAATGACTCCCGCTGGCGCATTCACACAAACATCAAATATTGTAATTTAATGACATAAAATGATCAATTGCCTTGGAAATTCTTTTGCTCTAATAGTTTGTCATGGAGCATTTGGTAAATAACATTGCTCCATCTTTAGTGTACCACCCCAAAGGCTTAGAACTACAAGATCAGCAATTGCACCTTTGTTAGCAATGGATGACAATAAGACTTCACTTATATTCAAGTAGCTGCATGTTGTAATTCATGCATCTAAAATAGTGATGTCTCTCATGGGAATCTCCTATTATCATATTTTCTTTGACCCACATCACAAACATTCAAGATAACCCAATGACATCCACAATAGTTGTATATAAACAAAGTAATCCGCAAAATGCAAATGGGTGATAATTTATCTTCTCTCTTTGGCAAAGAAAGACAGTATCGCTAGTGATACCAATGGGCTTCCCTCGCTTTGCTTATTATTCCCTCGCGATAAGACATTACTCCAGTCGCATTTCGCAGCTAAAGAAAGGATTCACCAAAGGATCCAAGGTCAGTAATTTTCTCTGAAGTTCTAGCAAATTTTTAGATGATTTATCCTTTCAGTGTTTAAGTGGATTTATGCACAAACATTGGTAAATTGCTCGCTAGATTGCCAAAAATGCTTTTTCTAGGATTGCTCACACTTCCTAATGCCATTTCTTGTTTCGAAAGGTGCTCCATAAACTCTAGTTCCGCTAAGAAGATATATAATGCTTCTTTAAGCAAGATGGAATCGCAGTCAAACATTTTGCATCAACATTTTGCACAAAACCACCCTACATTGATGAAGCGCTTCTATAATATTAAATGTAGACCTAGCTATTTGTCATCCTCAGAAGCTACTATGTTGCCTATAATTCCATCCCTCACGCAAAAAAAAAAAAGAACTCATTTTTGCTCAAATCCAAACCGTGGAAATCGTAATATTTGCTACCTATTAAAAAGGGAAATCATTATCTTCGTGCACTCCAACAACCTTGCAAGAACTCCGCGAAGTACTATAACCGTAAATGTGTATTGCTTTTTATGAACTGCTATGCAAAGAGTGGAACTTTTCAGGTAGAAGCTTGTTGATGATGAGTCACAACAAAGACGCCCCAAAGAAAAGGGAATTTCATGATATTAGAGGAGCTATGGGTCTCCCGTGCATGTTTAATAAAGCCTTCGGGATTTCTTTCAAATATCCGCAGGCTTCGGGTCTGCAGGTGGCTTCAATGTCAAAAGACATAAATTTGGAGTACTCTAATGAGAGCACTAAGGTATCGCTCCCCGAATGAATTAGGCCTTCTACATAATCAGTTTCCAATATCGCCTACAAACTCCTCGTCAAGTTCTTCATCTAGCACAACAAACTTCGCCCCGGCCATAAGTTTGCATCGAAATTGAGCTTCCAACTAAAACCTTGACAGAAAAAAACCATACTTAACCAATAGCCGCAATGGTTATCGTGGTTCTCCGCTCAAGGAACCAAAGGCCCGCAGCGAAGGGGCGGCGATTCTAATGGCTCAATGCCTCTAGGAGGTTCCAGACTGATTGGAGACCTCAAATTAGTTAGACCCTTATTTGGTAACCTTTGACAAAGGTGGCAGTACTTCCCGATGAGAAGCCATGAGAAGCCGCATTACCAATCAACTTCATTGAGATAAAAACATCACATAACCGAGCAACAACAGCTCATAGCAATAATGAATGACAATGTTTTCAAAGACAATGCCACATCTAATCCGTGACATTTTTACCGACCGCATAGTGTGTGCAGGAACCAGAACACAACGCAGAGAGAAAAGCATTTGCTGAAACTATGTAGCAAGAAAATGCCTTTGACTTTGCATTGTGATGAGCCCACTTGAATATGATCAAGGATGTGAGATGGCTTTTTATAATAAGGTCAGCTTCTTTAGAAGAACTGCCACGAGTGAAACTGCAAATTCACATTCACCATTTAATCAAGGAGCATAGTAACATGATACACTTTAAGATCAGCCAATGTACCTAAGAAATGTCCGTGATTAAAAAGCGAAAATACTAATACAATCACTAAGACTGGCTGTGGACTTGTGTTGTCCAATTACTTCAAGATCAAGGTGCACCGTGCACTAGTGAGAGGCTTAATTTACGTAACCAACCTCTAAGGTGGGCAAAAGGCCATTGGTTCTAATGGTTTTACCAAATTTCCATTTTATCCGCTGTAATACCACTTAGCCCTTGTTTAAAGAAGAATTCATAATAAGAAGCTAAAAATTATAAAGAATACCTAGGGAGGAAACAATGACAACATAAGCTCCTCGCCATCGTCGAGCTAAATTTCAAACCGAGACGCCACAGCTTTCCCAAGACCGCTCCACCCGAATATATGAATAAGGGCCGACAGTACAACATCTCGATTTTAGCCTGACCTTTTAAAAGGAATGTAACGATTGACTTGGGATAGCGTGACCATAGAAGATAACTTATTATTATAAAATCTAGTTTTGTGTCATTGTACATGCAATGTGGGCATATGTATTCCGCTCTCAGATCCATATGCTTGTCACCACCTAAGACCTCATGTAAATAAGAGAAATGTAAACCGCGACGTAAAAATCGTGGTGACGCTTTGAAGAAAAAAGAATGTGCATTTAAAATGTGCAAATTAACCCTCAATGTGATGAACTGTGGCAACACAAGATAAAAAATACACAGATTAACAACCCCGCAGAGTCAAGCATCAAGACAATAATGTGATACTTAATAAAGGCAAGATGAAGGTTTTAAAAAGGGATACGTAGTTGAACCTAATATCTTAACAACCGTGATATGAATGCACGCCTTTGAAGCTTTTGGGTGGTGCCACTTTTGTTACCGGGCCATGCCTGCCATATTACTAGCTTCCCAATCCACTCAAAAGGCATTCATGCATGGTTGCAGATAACTTAATTTAATTAATTCGTCTACCAAGAAAGAGATTATCACCTACACTTGCCGCTAAGATGTCGTGAATCATCTCCGTGATGCCCCAATTGCAACATTAGAATATGATCCATCACAATACCCCATCATCTACACATTGGATCAGAATGATATTCCTTTCTATTGATAAATTGTCAGCAGAGAAACGTGACAAAGATTGATGAGCCAATTTTAAAGCTATAGAAAACATGTTTTAAAGATGCATGAAACTATATTTAATAGTAAATTGCATGATGAATACCTCTCAAACATTAAGATACTGGATTGCCTTCGTGAGATGGCATTTTCAAAGTTTATAGCAGCCTTCACCGTACCCACAAGAGCAATTAGAAGGACTCTGACATCAAGCAGCTATAACTCAGAGAAGAGGAAGACCTCTCCCCTTCTAGGTGGGTTGTCACCACCAGTAAAACTAGTTACACAGCTTCACGCTCAAAACTCCAAGAGGAACCGGTGACACAACACTACATCTCCCTTTCCAAATACTGGGTCTCACAGGAATAACCTCGACACCACCACTTCCATATCTTATGGTATGAATAGTTTTCCTATAGAAAATAGCATCTAGCCAATCTTGCTCACATCAAAAATAGTTGAACGCAGATCCTAAAACCCAAGAATGTAGGTTGCTTCTCCACCCAAGATACAATAATATTTTCAGACAATTTAATTTTGGCACATGTACTTGGTGTAGTTCGCATAACCATCTACAAACCAAACAAAGGGCAAAGGTGGATCGACAAACAACAGATCCTCGCTTTCATATATCTAGAATTCATCATTCTTTAAGATCAAGGTGAAAGGTGAAGATGAAATATGTCAAAATGATGCTTCTCTAACCGTGAAAGCAATATCGCAAGTCTTTGTATCCGAAAGTGTTCTGGTGGGTTTTGAAGCTTCCATAAGCGCTCACCTTAATACAATCAAACTATGATAAAGGCATTCAAGAAATCCTGCTACTATGAGAAAGATGCATGAACTTGTGATAGGTCCACAGCCTATTTCCATTAAAACTATTCAAAACATTTAAAGAGAGCTTAAATTTCACTATGAGCTTCCAAAGTATAGATCCGAATCCTAAGAATATGTTTTGGTGACCCATTTTAGTACCAACGTCAGAATTCCTCTTCTTAACTCGAGATAACTACCGTGAGGGGCATCCATCGAATCGAATCAAATGCTTGAAAAGAATAATGCAGACCGATGGCACAACTAATTCAAGTAATAATATCTAAAAAGCAAGCTAAAGATGATCCGTGAATAAAAGTAAATACAAATACCATGTATTATATCCAACTCAATTCGACCTCGTATTTATCATTTTTCGTATCAGTTGTTTCCCATAAATTTCTTAATTCACACTCACCATATCCGAAGTTCTATGGGAGCTTAACCATTTCGCATTAAAGAAACCCCATCAAAGGAGGTAATACAAATTAAAACCTAACAAAGCGAAGTCAAACGCGGAAGATTGATCACAACAAATTTTAACAAATTGCTCGTGATCTTCATGAAGGCAGAAGCTAATCAAATCAAACCAAAGGTTAAAGGGCATTATTTACTCATCCCTCAGAACTCGGACATTCTCGCTGTGTTTGCACATAGCCCATGTGTGCATCTTGGGTCTGATTTAACACCAAAGAAGATTCTCTTCCCTTTCCTTCGTAAAATGAAGTCGCAGAGCGTGTCCCCAACAAGAAGCATGTACCGCTTGTGGTTCTTCATGCATAAAACATGGATCTACTAAGAGCCTTCAAGAATTAATCACCAACACAACCTTAAAATCATGTGGATTTGCCCTTTCATAAAACAACTATTCTTAGAAGGCGTGAGAACCAAGCAAAGAACGTATCGTACCTGGCCCTGTAACTGGACTGTGGTTCGAGCTCCGAGGGATTAATAGGCACTCGAATGCATTTTTGCAAATGAATGCATTAGAAAAGAATTTTCTACAGCAAGCTCCAAAACGTCGCCGCAAGGAGCAAAATGGAGTTCCCGAACTACATGCCCACTGTGCTCGGCTTAGGAATGCAAAATAGCCAATGCATGGAAATAAAAGAGGCTTAACGCTAATTAACGTGGGTCATTAATTTTGCCGCCAACTTATAACAAGGCATTAATTACACTAAATAAATTATTGGGGCCGAAATGCCCTAATTTCAAGGATCGACGGTCTACATAAATGCCCCACCAACCTTGACCTGCTGGCTGATCAAGGTGTCTCCAAATAAAGGCCGCTTTAGTTGATTGAGAATATCACTCGACCATTCATCCTCGTAGATGGATCTACCGAGATCAATCTTTATCAATAATTCCTTGCACCTTCCTTTAATCTAGTAACCATGGGCCACGATTTCTCACGGTTCATCAGATGGCCCAGTGGATTAGTGCATGCCCCATCCATGCCCCATGCATGCCCCCATCAAACTAAGGGCTATTGTCAAGCACCTCAAAAAATCACCTACGGGGACACTTTACAAACTTTCACCCCCCATAGGACCTATAATATAATTGTATATATAATAGATATAGCGAGGTTCTAGATCAAACCCTAATTTAGATAGTTGAGAGGACGTCTCTGATTGCATTCAAAGACCGAGATTTATCGACAACCTTCCCACCACCGTGGATTGGCCATGCCTCGATCTCTTTAAGAGGAAAAGGGAAATGGCGTAGAAAAGGGCAAAGTGAGAGGCAAAAAGGCACTCGTAAAAGGAAAGACTGAGAAGGAAAAGGAAAGGGAAAAGATAATCTAAAAGGAAAGAAAAAGAAAGGGAGAAAAAGGAAGGAAAAAAGGACACTATAAAAAGGAGAAGGAAAGGGTGAGGACATAATAAGGAAAAGAAAAGGAGGGAGGAAAGAAGAAAAATAGGGCAACGGAAAAGGTGAAGATTTAAAGGGTGACTAAGGGAAAAAGGGAAGATAAGAATGATGGAGAGAAGGAAAAATAGCATGGAAAAATAGAAAGGGAAGGAAAAGGAAAAAGGAGGCTAAAAAGGAAAAGGGCATGAGGAAAAGGGAGAGGGAAATGAGAGAGAAAGGAGAAAGTGGTAACGAGAAGAGGAAAAGGTGGAGGAAAGCAAGCTATAAAAAGAGATGGAAAAGGGAAAAAGCTTAAAAGCAAAAGAGAACATAAAATCATGGAATAGGAAAGGAGGAAAAGGGAAAAGGGGAAGAGGGTGGGAAAAGGAGGGAAAAGGGCATGTGAAAAAAGGTGTCGGAATGGAAAAAGGATGTAAAACAAAAGGAAAAGAGAGAAGAGTGATGGGTTATAAGAGGAAAAGAGTATGGAAAAAGAGAAAAGAATGAAAAAGGAAGGAAAAGGAAAAGGAATGGGAGGCTAAAAGGAAGGGGAAAAGAAAAGAACACGAGGAATAAGGAGGGAAAATGGAAAAGAGGAAGGAAAAAAGAGCACGGAAAACCGGAAGAGGGAAACGTGAGGAAAGGTAAAAATAAAGGGAAAAGAGCATGGGGAAGGGAAAAGAAAAAGAAAAAGGAATAGGGATGAGGAAGAGGAGAAGAGGGTAGGGAAAGGCTAAGAAAGGCAAGTAAAAAAGTGGAAAAAGGGAATGGAAAAAATACATGGGAAAAAAAGGGAAAAGGAAAGAGGAAAGGAAAAGGAAAAGGAACGGAAAGGGAAAAGGAAGGGGGAAGGAAAGAGGAAAAGGGCACCTGAAAAAAGGGAAAGGGTGGGAAATGATGAAAAAGAAGGAAAGGAAAAGAAAAAGGGAGGGGCGGAAAGGGGGAAGGAAAGGAAAAAGGCATGAGAAAAAAAGGAAGAAGAAATGGGAAAAAAAGAGAAGCAGGATAAAGAAGAAGAGGGTGAGGAGAGAAAGAAAACATAAAAAAAAGGTGGGGAAAAGGGAATGCAAAAGGCATGAGAAAGGGAAGGGAAAAGAGAAAACAAAAGGAATGGAAAAGGAAAGGGAAAAAAGAGCATGAGAAAATGGGGCTGTGAGAAAGCGTGAAAAGGAAGAAAAAAGCCGCCAAAAAAGGGAAAGGGAAAGGGAAAATGAGAAGGAGAAAAGGAAAGAAAAGAGGAGGGAGAAGAGGGTAAAAAGAAAAGAAAAAAAAAAAAAGAGAGAGAAGGAGAAAGTAACGTGCAGGGAAAATAAGAAAAGGGAAAAAAGAAAGTGTGTAAGAAATGAGAAAAAAAAAAGATATGCAAGATAGAGCAAAGGAAGGTTATCAAATGCACAAAAACCCTTATAGCCTAGATATGATGGACTTGGTTAATGAGTCCGAGCCGAATAGGTTTCCATCCACAAATGTTCCTAACATTTGCCTCAAAGAACGCCGCACCATTACTAGTATATATATATATACAAGTTTTTGTACTATCAATGGGTCTACTTAACTATGGTTCATGAACATCCGGGAACAAAATCCGCTTTCTAAACATACTCTGGCGTCCTAAAGCCTGAGCGTCAAGAATCAATTCAGCTTGCACTACACCCTCATATGCACACCACCTGCTAATGCTATCTCTATGCTATCTTTGATAGCTATCAACAGACGTGAATAAACATAATTATTCACTAACAGTTATTGGCAATGGGGCTATAAATCCACATACCAAATTACCCCTTAAGTTCAAGCAAGAAAGATTTCAAAAGAATTTAGGCTCCTCCATCTCTAGTCTCCACTGGATGCAAATTGACGACATTCAACTAGTAACACTAGCCCATTACGTTTATTAAAACTTCTCGTAAAGAATGAAAGTTAAATCTAAATCTTTAAAGTAAAAGGGTGCGAAGATTTTAGCATGGAATGTGGTTCATTTTGTCATTACATGAATTACATCCTCACCATGGTGGGCAAGGCTAACTATGATATTTTCAACAACTATTTATTTTCTAAGTGAGGGTGTTTCAAAAAACAGTTGCAATGCAATAACACAAAATAAGCCTTGTTGAATTTCACAACTATGCCAGAGCTTCGAGGTGATCTCAATTTTATTCCAATTATCCTATCTATGTCACTGCTTTAGGTTCTTAGCGTAACTAGAGATCCTTTTCTCGACTCAGGTAAACATTTGCCTTCACAAATTAAGGGCAACACTCTTTGAGCTGAACACGCCAAATTAGCCAAATCATATACACCTTGAAGAAGACCCTATCCACCAACAACAATTGAAAGGACCAAGAAACCATCTATTTACCAAATAAAGCAAGATCTTTTCCCACCTTAGCCGCGATATTGTTGTCCTAAAGCTTAGCTTCAAATGCATGCCATAAAATTCTCAAGGCATGAATACCCAATCTAAGATCCAATAGAAATTAATCCATCCCGCTTAACCGCATAATGTATATCTCCTTGAGAACCCTAATTCCTCAAATTATCAAACAATAAATTTCTCCATTAAGAGTTCCATTCGTCAGTCTCTTCTCGCCGTCTCCCAATCCACACCGCATCCCCGCTTATTAGTTCATATGAACATCATTAATAGGACAATAAACCATGCCGTGATATACCCATACATCCAATCGCAAGTCATCCTGAACGTGCTCTCAAACAAAAGCAATTCAAAAATAATGTAAAGAGCAAATTGAAAACCTGAAAGGAAAAGCAAAAACGCAAAGGCAAGAAGCTCACGTAACATTTAAAAAGGTACTGGTTAGACTTACACCGCTTATCTAAAAGGCTTATGCACCTGCTTATCAGGGATGGCTTATCTTGAACGAAATGAGAATAAGATGGCATTTGACAACAAAAGATGTATGAGATGAGATTATAATGTAACATACCAACTTGATGCAAAAGCGGACACCGACATTGTTTGCATGAGCCATCGGCCAAGCATGGCATACCCATGTAGAAGTATTCACAATTGGTGGTAGCCGATAAGGAAAGTATCATACGTGAAGAGGATATTAAATAGCTACAATTTGATGCAATGAAAATGGCGTACTGGCCTAAATATTACATAATAAGGTTAACTAGATGAATACAAAATCGTAATTTTGTGACACTCACGGGTCAAATGGAAAACATTTTGCGTTAGAAGTATACCGGAAGTTGCATCTTCAATGTACCCCACCGGGTTAGCAATGCATATGTGTATGTCAAAAATCTTGAGCACATGGGAAACTACTGCCATAACCAACACATTTGATTTTTTATGTTGAAAATATTATTTTTTATGCAAGTGCAGTTTTAACATATGATAAATCTTCTATTCCCGCCATACAGCCAAGGCTTAAATGTCATAAATCCAAAAGCTTTAAAATATAGTTAAAAAAACCAATACCTTGTACAAGGAACCATGCCACCGGTCTTGCCGGGGTTAACTTTTGTTCGCGAACTACATCTGTTTTATGATTGCCACCGGGTTGCAAAAGAGAGATTTTAGGACAATTTTACTATCTTTGAGATGTACCTTCCATGGCCATCTCCGCCTTAAGGGGAATCAAAATCAGTAGAAGCATTAAATTTTCCAAATAGTGTGAGGCCTTTTCCACATTCAACATTATAATCATACTATAAAAAAGAAGCTAATGAAAGCGTAATATAGCTGCGACCTTTTACCGAGAGTATCAGAAGGCTTGGCATTCTGCGATAAAACAAAATATTCTAATAAAATCCAAACAAATGAAGGTTGTGAAAGCCCTTCCGTGAACTAATTTGAAAACCACATATTACAACAGATATATGGCACCATAGCTGGCCCGGAAAGTAATCAAACACTCCATTAAAAAAACACGAAACCGATATTGGAATTGATGATCAGGCTTAAACGATACCGTGAATGCTATCTCTCCGAAATGCAACAAAAGAGCACCACAAAGTGTGGCCATGTGCTTGTTCAGATAGGGAATGGCGACCGGCCTCAACAACAGGCAATCAAGGGGCGAGAAGAACCGCTTTAAGGTTTTGGCAACTACAGATAAATTGCAAATAAGCAATACGTAACTGGAACGAAGCATGAA